>OY982566.1:986126-1586126 GCA_963859945.1 Euplagia quadripunctaria | reverse complement strand
AATATCCGGGACCATCCGAGAGCTCCACCAAGTGCCGTAATAGCCAGCAGCGCTGACGTCGCGGCAAAAATCCACAGCCATATTGGTGTGCGTCCGCGCATCTTCGGTGACATTGGTGATACCCTAGAAAATAAATATATAAATCAATTTTAAGATCAACTTAATAAAAGACACTCACGGGGCAGGTCACATCACCGCTTGATAAAAGGCACATGAGTACTTAATACAGCCTTTATCAATCAATTTAATTTAAGATTCCTTAAATATGATAAAGAAACTTCCAATTCTAAATATCATACGTATGATAAAACTAACTGTCCAACTATTACTACTAAGGTATATGGGATATTCCCATATAACGTCCGTCGAGCACTGAAAATAAAATGAAATGAAAATTGGCGATTTCGTTGTGTACGAATTAGCATATGATCAGATTGCGGATCCATCCACACAGATGCGCAATCTGATCGTGTGCTAATTCAATCGCAAAATCTTACCACTTTTACTCAATTTATTCGTTTTACTTCAAAAGGTTAGAAGGACAATGGATGCGTGGGCGGATTTAAATATCTCCGTCCGACAAAGGCAGAAAAACTTATGCAGAAACAAACAGAAACACTATTGCCTCGGCAGAAGTTCAGTCTATAAATAGTAACGTACCCAAAGAAAAAATTGAGAGGCTTTAATTTGTATAAAGGGTGTGTCATAAATAGTGGTCCACCGTTAGAGAGTCCACTATTACATGTTGTCATTTAAACCATAATGTGTTAACGTTAACTTACAATTTTTGTTTACAATAACTCATGTATTCGGCAATAACAAGCACAAAGCAGTCTGCTCGTTATTGCTCTGATGCTCAATACTCAATCATTTATTTTCATTCCACGATGTGTACTTAGGTGGTAGGTATAACATTAATGTGTAATTAGTTCATCATGGACCCTGTCGGGCACAGCAAAATACATTTAAAATATGTCAACAATTTGAATAAAAATGGATAATCAGAATTAGAACTAGAATCAGAATTAGAAGAGAGGAGAATATTTAGATCTTTGTAGTTAATATTTTATGATAGAATTAAGCGTAATTTATGTAGGTAGTTGTTTATCATTTAAATAATAATTTACGGAGTAATAGCATTGTTGTAGTAGAAGCGTTTATAATTTATTAATGTAATTATTGAGCTTAGTTTCCTTTCTAAGGTTTTCTGGTAATTAGCATAACATAAGGACTATTTGAATGTATTGTTAAGTGAGAAGGAGGCAAGTTTAATCTGGTAATGCTCCTTTTTGGCCCTTAAAGATTATCTCTTTATTAGTTGAATTACCCCAGAATATGATTCCATAGCGTAGTAAGGAACCTACATAGCCATGGTAAGCACTTACTACCGCTTCACGGTTTACTTTTTTACGAAGTGAATATAATGCGAACGCAAGTCTACTTAGTTTTTTACTTGCTATATCTATATGTTATTTCCACGTTATTTCATTGTCGATCGTTATGCCTAAAAACTTTGTGTGAGGTACCTCTTGTGTTTCTTCGTTATTATACGCTATTCTACTTTTTATATTAGTGGATAAGCGTTGATGAAAATACTTTATTTCCGTTTTATTTAGATTTATTAACAAATTGTTATAATCTAACCATTTTATTGACTGATTTAAAGCTGTATTAATGTTAATATCCACTCTTATTTGCTTTCTGTTCAATAATCACCGTGCTGTTGTCTGCAAATAATACCGTAGGATAAGCTAAATTTTTTTGGAAGTCATTTATGTATATTAGGAAAAGTAAAGGTCCTAAGACATTTCCTTGTGGGACCCCATATGTTACTATGTTACTGTACGCTCTGATGATGTATATTTTAATTCTCTTTTAGTTGCCATCCAAATATTTCTCACTTCTACATATTACTTTTTATTACTGAGATATGATTTTATTAAAGCAAGTACGTTACCACGTTTCATTAGCGTCAAGTATTGATAATAATATTTTATGGTCCACTAAATCGAACACCTGTTTCATATCCATGAAAATAGTACCGGTCAAAAACTTTTTGTCAATGTTAGTCATTATTCTGTTCAAAAAATTGTAAATTGCCATGTTGATGGTTTCGTTCTTTCTAAAGTATTTCTCTTCATTTATTAAAATGTTATATTTCTCCAGGTACGAATATATAGCTTGATAGATTACCATCTTAAAAATTTTAGAGAAAACTGGTATGAGCGCTGTTGGTCTGTAGTGTTACATATCCTTTGAATTAACTCGATACAACAGAATAACAACATATTTTAATCTTCACTCATTTGATAATACGACTGTTGAATAAAAATTACATAAAGATTAAAATCTTGATACTTTCGTCTAGTTCGCAACGAGTTCTTTTGACTGTCTACTAATTAATCATTAACATTCAGTATCAATTTTACGTTATTGTACAGTTATATGTATAATGTATTTATTATATTTGTCGCAACTCAATACAAGAAATGGAACAAATAAGGGACTTGGGAATTTTATTCGATAGGCAGTTAACTTTTATCCCTCACATCGAAAATGTAGTCAAAATAGCTTCAAGAATGCTTGGGTTTGTTATCAGGAATATAACTTATTTCCGTCACAGTAAGACTAAAATTTTGCTTTATAATTGTATGGTCCGTAGCTCACTAGAATATTGTAGCACTGTATGGAGACCTCATTATGCCACCCATACATTAAGATTGGAAAGGGTTCAAAAACGATTTCTGTTGCATTTAGTATATGCTTCCGGAATAGCCAAAAAGAAACCGTCATATAAGTAGAGACTTTTGCATTTTAAGATGATATCCCTACAAAAGAGGAGAGATTTACTGGATTCTGTTTTTTTATTTAAAATTTTGAGACACAAAATTGACTGTCCCCAATTATTGAGCAGGATAAAAATCCGTGTGCCCACGAAATATCGCAAGAGCTCCCATAACTCCCTTACATCCTCCTCTTCGTAGAACTGTCCTTGCTGCTAATTCTCCTATCCCCCGCCTCTGTAAATTGTTAAACAATTGCAGTGATCTCGTCGATGTGCACTCTGACTCGCTTAGTAGGTTCAGAAGTACTATGTACAAAATATTGTAATAGCATCCGTGTTTGGGCCTACTGCAATTCTAACTTTGTAAATCTATTTTTAATTTAAAAAACATCATTATGTTCGCTGTCTAATTAAGATCTCTAATGTAATTTCATAATGTAATTTTATATTTATCCAGGTACGAATATACAGGATGTAAGTAACACCGTACCGAATTCTGAAATAATAGTGTATTCAGACCATCATTCTGAGTGAAAAATCATTGGAAATTTGTGCCGGAAAATTCATAATTTATTTTATTTTGCTTAAAAGTGATATCACAATGAATAAACAGAACATTTTACCGAAAAAAAATCATGCGGCCAAAAACTGCAATGTAAAACATTTATGCAATCAGCTGCTTCGACGGCGCCGTGCGCTGAAGGTCATTCACGGTACCGCACACGTACGCGTATCGCGTTACATTGCGTAATGCAAAATCAAATTATTGATTATAAATCCTTAATCTCGTATTTTTATGATGAACTGACTTTTGCATTGTGACAAGTATCCCAAGAAAGACGTTTTTGTAAATTATTTGAAACGGTGTTACTTACACGCTGTATAGCTTGATAGATTACTTTCTCAAAAATTTTAGGTCTATAGTTTTTCATACCCCTTTTATCTTCTTTTTTATTCAATAACCTGAATTAACTCGTATCGAGTTAATTCAGGTTATATAATTATCAGTTAACAGAATAACAACATATTTTTATCTTCAGTCATTTGATAACAACACAACTGTTGAATAAAAATTACATTAAGGTTAAAATCTTGATATTTTCGTTTAGTTCGCAACGAGTTGTTTTGACTGTCTACTAATTAATCATTAACATTAAGTATCGATTTTACATTATTGTACTATAATATGTATAATGTAAGGACATTGCCCATTTCAGTGTGAAAATCAGTTTCACACTTTTTTATGCTGCGTCAAATATGTATAAATTTTAACAATCTAGTACTGAACTTCATTTCACCACCAGATGGCGCTGTCAAGCGATAAGAGGTAAAAATTTTAACCTATTGATTTTTTTAATAAAATGTAATGCTTTGTTTTTAAAATGTATTACTTTATAAATCGACTGTGTTTAATAAAAACACTGGGACAAGTCTTAATTTGGTTTATTTACACTTAAACTCTTTACATACTGTTGTATTAATGATGAGATGTTAACAAACTTTAGTCAATTCTGTTAATGCAAGGTTTGAAGAAATAAATCCATTTATTGAGGTAACTTTAGCAGTTTTGGAAAAAAGTTCTGCAACACCATGTGGTGCATAGTAATTTACAAATTTAGGACACCAGTAAACCATTGTTTGGAAACCAAGTAAAGGGATACTAAGATAGGTTTATGATAATAAGTATGTAAACATCAACCTTATCACTAATTCCTAGCCTACGCTTATAACTTTTAATCAAAATTTGATTTTAAAGTTCACAAAATAAAGTCTAAAATTCTAAAACAACTAGTCTCACTAATATTTTGTTTCAGATGTTCTGTTTGGCGAACTAGTCTCATGAGAATTGCCGGTTTAATCCCAGTTTTAAAATGTTTCCTCAATTAAAATGTTTTTATTAGTGATAAGATGAAAAATTTCATGAATGACGTGACAAAAGCAATCAAATAAATTTAGTGGAAATATATTCTCGATTATAGATAATCTTATAGATCTTTATTTACATTTGTTTTAATCATTATTGACGGCAAATAAATTATCACTCTAAAAGACACTACAGTTTGCATTCTTAATTTATTTGATATTTTATTTCACATAAATAATTAATATTCAAGTTTATGATACATAAATTAAATTTATTAAAAAATGTTTTAGGTACCTCACACGTAGTTAATAATTCTATTTATGTTTAAATATGATTAAAAGACGAAATGTGATATCCACATACAGCAGTGGGCCGAGCTGCGTAGTAACTATTTGATCCTGTGACGTAGTTACTGTGAATTTCCGAAGCGCATTGTATGTTAAGACGCACTGTCTGTCATCCATCAACAACAATAACAGATGTCAACATCCACCAAGCTAGCTGGTGAATGACCGTTATTTTTTATTTTCGGGGCGATTTCGGTCATTCAACAGTAAGTGTTATTATTAGAAACCACGATGACTTTATGAAATATTGAATTTTACTTGGTGTACCTTCATTATAATGCGACAATGAATGAAAATGTGATGTATACTACTGGTTTAGAAAAAATGAATATGTAAAAACGGTTTGGGTAAGTCTAAAACGAACCAACCAATTGTTACAATAAAAATAAAGTCATAAATGAAATAGAAATTATTTATTTTTTGTTGTCACTAATTATTGTGTAAAATTACAGCACTTACGCCCTTGTCCTTCAAATTTAAATTCTAAATCAACGATTTCACGCAATATTTTTTTTTATGGAAACAGTATCAATTCAATAAAACTTTCCTTCTATGTAAATCCTCGAATATAAGATTTATAGAATCACGTGGTGTTTGTTCGATTAAAATTAATGAAATAATCTTATCTAATCTTACATCAAAGCCTAATCTAATACAACCTACACAACCTAACAACTAATATCGGACATTCACACTAACCTATTAATATTTCTGTTTGTCTAAATTTAGTTACCTTTGTTACCGACATATCACAGGAAGTTGATGCTGGGTCACAGGTAGATACAATATACACTGATTTCAGCAGTACTTTTGTATATAGATAATATGCAATAGCAGAAACTAAATGCTTTTGGTGTAGGAGGAACGTTGCTTAATTGGTTCAAGTCGTACTTGTATAATAGACCACGAAGCGTTGCTGTTAATGGTTTTGAGTCGCAATATTATAATGCAGTTTTCGGAGGGTCATCAAGGGTCGCATCTGGGGCCCATGCTCTTCCTTATATTTATTAACGATATAACATCTCGGATGAAGCACTGTAAAATATCATTAAATGCCGATGATCTTAAAATCTATAGCTCAATTAAATCATTCAGGGATTCTAAACTAATTCAAGACGATCTTAATGAAATCTTAGATTGGTGCAATGCAAACTGTATGGAATTCAATATAAATAAATGCTTTCAACCACTTGTTACAAAGTACGAGATTGGAGGCACATATTTAAGTGAAGTAACCCAAGTACGTGATTTGGGCGTGATCATCGATACAAAGTTAACATTCACATTACGCGTTGACAAAACTGTTAAAAAAGCAGCCCAAATGCTCGGATTTCTGAGAAGAAACACATGATGTGGTTATACTATTTAATAAATAAATAAATAACTTCTGTCCAATTTATTTGACAAATTTTATTATTATATATATTATTATATAATTGAACAAATTCTGATACTTCTTGATACAACTTCTCAACAATAAACGCGGGGACATCCCCCGGAGTAGTCCCCAAGCCTAGTCTGAAAATCTGGTGCTAGAGGGACAACCGAACAGTTCCCTCACAAATATATAACAAAGTAATTTAATCCACAGTTGCGAACCTCGACTTCACGAATTTAATGTATGCCCTATTTGTAAGGATTATTAAAAGTAACACTTAAATTAACGATGAAGGCAAAAGGAAAGAGGAAGTCTATAATAAATGTGAGGTATTTTATGAATGTATACGAGGCTGATATCTAGAATTGATTATTTTTATCAAAATAATATTACTTATTGCTTATAATATGAATAATAATACATATATCTTTACAGACTAGGCACAGAATATTATGTACTACTAAATATATTTATTTGTACTCTAGAATTTATGGTTCTAGAACACGATTATACTTAGATCCATTTTTATTAAACATAAATCTTTATAACAAGATATTACAAAAATACACAGCATCGCAAAAAATAAGTGAAGTAGTATAATCAGTAAATAAGTCATACAATTAATTAAAGTAAAACACAAATTTCAGCAAAGCTTTCGATAAAGTCTCTCATAAAACATTATCTTCAAAACTACAATCTTAACTACGATCTTTGTTTGAATGGCTGACACTGTACTTGTTGGGTAAGGTATATTTGCGGTAGTTAAAGGCTTACAATCTAATTTAGAGCCTATTTCATCAAGAGTTTCACAAGGCTCCCATTTAGGACCAGTTTTGTTTAATTTTCTTTATTAATGATGTCCCAAATTGTTTCTTGCAGACGATATTACATGCTGTGTCTACCTGTAACTAATTGTTACATTTTGATCGATCCTAATGAATGTGTAATAATTAAGTATGAAAGTAAACAATTATTCGCAGACCTTCATAAAATAAATAAAGTTAGTTCTACTCTACCTCAACCCCGACACAGTGATCTGAAACCGACTTACCTGATCCTCGCAGACCGCAAGTAGATACGATCGATACCACTATTGGGTTACCATCTGATAAAAATATGATATAATCAACAGGAATATGTGTGTGTCTGTCAATAATTCTCCTAGTTTCAGTATTTCCGACGTTTTTTTATACCATTAAGAGAGCAGCTAGCGACTACTTAGATAAAAACTGTCAAATGTATGCTTATACCAATTCTTATATGGTTGTCTACAATCGCGTATAGAAATAAACAAGTATAAATTAAAAAAATGTAATATCCCCAACTCAAAAATCCTTACAACGATTAGAAAAGAGCTAATGATCTTGGACGGCTGAACAGATGTTCTTGAAGTATAGCTAAAAACACTCTGGATCAAGTCACCTTTTAATAAAATCAAAATCGGTCTAACACTTTAGGAGCTATAATGCTACAGAAAAATACACATAGACACGTTAAACTTTTAACACCCCTACTTTTTACGTCGGGGGTTAAAAAAGAAAAAAAACAAGATGTGTCTGCTTTGGGTATGGGTGTGTAATACTACTGACTATATACATAGGATAACGCTCCTCAGAAAAAAAAAACGATTGATGTTTAACCAATACCTCCCTAATAACCAAATATAAATAACTAGCAGCGCCTCGCGGTTTCACCCGCGTAAGTCCCGATCAGGTATGAATATCGGTATAAAAAGTAGCCTATATGTTAATCCAGATCTCCAGCTATCTACATACCAAGTTTTATCGCAATCGGTTCAGTAGTTTTGGCGTGAAAGAGTAACAAACATTCATCCATCCATCCATCCATTCATCCATCCATCCAAACTTTCACATTTATAATATTTGTGGAATTTATATTTTGGCACACATTAACTTATTGCTACATATATGTACCCTGAGACCCCCAGAAGAATTATCATCTAGATGAATATTTTTCTCTTTACCCTCGACTGGCCCGTTGGTCTAGTGGTAAGTGATCCTGACTGCTAAGCCAGAGGTCGTGGTATCGATTCCCATTCAGGACAAATAATTGTGTGATGAGCATGATCGCTTGTTCAATGTCTGTGTGTCATTTATCAGCAGTCCATATCCAGGTTCCCATAGTACAGGGTCTGCTTAGTTTGGGATCAGATGGCCGTGTGTGAGATGTGTCAAGTTACTATTATTAATTATCAATATGCCGTTAATTTGTTCTTTAAGGTTACTTTCTAAGGGTAATTGTGTGATGACAATTATTATTTGCCCTGGGTGGGAATCGAACTCACAACCTAATATTACCTAATTTCTATGTCGACATCATACATCGTCTAGCACGCAGCAAGCGCGTCCTAAATAGGTCGTGTCAAACAAAAATACAAAGACAAGGGAAAAAAAAATAATTGAAGAGAGAGCAATATAAAAAAAAAACAGTCAGTCGTAGGACTGCACGTCAGAAGTGAAAACATAACTTCACGATTTATTTGCATATACATAGACACACATCTGTATATATATAATTAGGTTAAAAATAAAACAAACTTGGCTCCGTCTTACGAATTTTCGATCAGGGTCACGTGTCCTGACGCGAGTTTAATATTTTTTACCCATCCCAAAAAGTGCACAACGCCGCTGAAGAAGTTTTCACTTCAATAAGTAAAAATACATATATCAAACAGCAATTGGAAACCGAAAGGAAGAAGGAATAATAAAATCCTACGTACATAAAATTCGCAGTATATTTATTGAGTAAAACTTCCATAAACCATACTAGGTACTATTGAAATTTAATATATTAGACAGAAACCTTCAAGGCCAGTAAACACGATTAACTTAATGTATTAAATCCTCCTTCTGGAACAATAATTCTCCATGTTCATATTATATGAGACACACCTACTGTAAATAGGTATTATACTTTGAAGAGGTTGTACTTCGAATCCCACTAATATTATAAATGTGAAAGTTTGAATGTATGGATGTTTGTTACTCTTTCACGCAAAAACCACTGAACTGATTGCGATGAAACTTGGTATCCTAGATAACTGGAGACCTGGATTAACGGGGGTGAAACCGCGGGGCGCTTCTAGCAACTTATAAAGGATATTTGATATATTTTTAAGTTCAGAAGAGGCCTGTGTTCAATAGTGGAAGACGAAGATCATGATGAAATATAAATTTCTGTGAATCAAAGGAAACGATAAATTCCTCCCAAATGTTGGACAATATTCTAATACATATTATGGAGCGCTATCTAGAATAATATATGCAAAAATATTTTTTTCTTTTTTACCATCTATTAACATAGAAACATCCAGACCAATGCATACAGATATTTGCACTAAGCGTAAATTGAACTCGTAACGAGTCTGTCGTTGCAAGCATTCACTAAGCAATCTGCAACTGACAAGGCGGAAAACTCATGACTATTCATAAATATTGTTTTGCATGAATCAGGTTAATACGACATTTTAAAGAATCCGGGTTTAGATTCATACGAGAGACACGTTTTAATTAATTGATAATTTAATTGATTAAATAAATGAATGTGTTAAGACAAGCTGAGATCTAAACCAGGTGTATCCACAGACAAAACAGGTGTATCCAGAGATAAAATTACTTTCTTTTAGATTACTAGGCTTAAATATATTATCGATAAGAAATAATCCCAAAGTCACCTCCATGTATCGAATATTTAAGCGAGCGAAGATAGCTCAAAATATGTTCATTTTATTAAATCTGTCTGGCAAGTTTGGCGTCTAACCAGTTGATGAAAGTAGTAATGTACTAAATCAATGGAAATATCATGACACAAAGTTACTACTCTCTTCGAGAATACTTGGATAACGATAACATCAATTCTATCTAGCATTCGTATCACACTGAATTGTTGTTCCTTTAGGACATACGTTTTATTGTCATACGACATAACACTTATATTTTGAATGACTGAATATTAATTACTGTTTCCCTAAAATATTCACATTTTTGACATGATATTAATTGTATAGTTTATTTTTTTAACATAATATGATAATTTTAATGTTAGTTTTATAAATTTCAATTCAAATCTAGTTAATCAAATTAAAAAAATTATATTAGCTTTTAATATCTGCAAATGTATACCCATATTCGCAAATGAATGAATAAATAAATAAAAGTTTAGGAGAAATGTATATTATATTGTAAAACTTCATTGTCTCGCTCAATTCATCACTTCTGCGATGCTCGGCAACAAGATACAAGCAGTGCACGTGTATATTATGAAAACTTATGCAAAGACTTCAAAATGTTCTCAATTTGACTCTTTTTAAGGTTCCGTTCCGTTAAAGAGAAAAGGAACCTTTATAGGACCACTTTGTTGTCCGTCCGTCTGTCTGTCAAGACCCTTTTTCTCAGGGACCTTAGAAAATTAGTACGAAATACTTATATCTGCGGTCCCTTGAAGCTGTAAAAATCAAGCTACGAAGTCACCGTAATCAAAAGATAGGGCCTTATATATTCAGATTGGACCAAATTTGAACATTTCGGGTAAATCAAAACCTATAGGGTACTTCCGATTGACTTAGAATCATAAAATTTTGGGAGAAGCAAGGTCTCAGAACAAGTAAAGGAAAATATCCGAAAGTTGTTAATTTGTTATTATATCTGTCAGTCTGTGTATCTGTCAAGACCCTTTTCCTCTGGACCCGTGGAAGCATCAAATTGAAATTATGTGAAATACTTATGTCAGCGGTCCCTTGAAGCTGTAAAAAAAACAAACTTCTAAGTCAACTCAATCAAAAGACGGCCATGAAGCCTTAGTTTTCAAATCAAAACCTATAAGGTACTTCCCATCGACCTAGAATCCTGAAATTTGGTAAGAAGCTAGGTCTGACAGCAGAAGTAAAGGAACATATCCGAAAACGTTAATTTGTTGTTATATCACATAAAATACTGTTTTTGTGATTACAAACTTATATTTTGCGGTTGGAACGTTGACTTTATCGTAAATGGATGTATGGGAGAAAGACGGGCAAAAATCTTCGAGAATCGATTCCCGAGATGGACGTTCTGCATAACAAGTTCGCTTTACGAAACCCTCGGTGCGCGAGTCAGACTCGCACTTATCCGGTTTTTTTTTGTTGTGTGTATGTTACGATTTCAATCATGCTCTTTTAAATTGAATTCAAGGTTGGTCATATTTATCACTAAAGAAAATATTCATTATCAAATTATATCATTGTAACATTTTTGTGAAAATTTTCGTTCATACACCTAAATATGGAATTTTCTATTACCATATTCTTTCATAGGTCATAAAAATTACGATTAACGATTATATATATATATATAATCCCACCAAAAACTTTTTCATGTAAAATGTTGCCAAGACGAGACCTTATGGCTCGCACTGCAAAAAAGCTTCTAACTCTACAAGCCCTAACTTCACAAACTCTACACCTTAGTCAAAATATGTGGTCTGGCCGTTTCGCTGCCGTCACATGGGCGTAAAGTGAAAAATGTATTCACTGTTCATTACTTTTCTGTTATTCAATAGTTCTTGTAGTAACGAACTGTGCCCCCAGATCTGGTCACCTTGTATCTTAACGTACTTCAAACCTGACTTACTTAGCAGCGTAATATCGGAAATATAAATATCAAAATTAAGTAGGAAACACGCGCACAGTGTGACATTGCATCACTGTAAAATACCCTCGTGCGTAGTAATTAGTGACACATATTTTGCTTACGCGTGCAAACTGTAGGTACGAGTTTGTAATTTTTTTTAAGCTTACTTTATTCAAAATCAAAATTATTTATTTCAAGTAAACCCATTGTAGGTATTTTTGAATTGTCAGGAGGAGTCAGTTAGTAAAAGTAGGTCGTGAAGCTAGTTGCCTGTTCCAAAACGTAGATCCTATGGAGAAGAACAGGCAAGAAACTCCAAAGACACTCTTTTCAAACATGTTTTTTTTTTTTACAATGTTATTTGTTACATTGCTACGCAATGTACGCGGTATTCTTTTTGTGCGGTACGGTGAATGACCTTAAGCGTTCGGTGCCGTCGAAGCAGCTGATTGCATAAATGTTGTTTAATTGACTATATTGCAGTTTTTGGCCGTATGAGGTATTTATTATTTTTTTTCAGTAAAATGTTGTTTACTTATTGTGATATCACTTTTAACCAAAAAAAAATGAATTTTCCGGCAGAAAATTTCATTGATTTTTGACTCAGAATGATGGTCTGAATACACTTTTTCAATATTCGGTACGGCGTTTCTTACACCCTTTTAACTTCACACATTTCACCTTCTCTTGTGAAAACGGAGGCAATAATATTTGGAAATTCAAACGGTCATAACTTGTAAACGGATAGTTTTTTTTTCAAAAAATATTCTTGTAACTGGATGCTAGAATGATGTGATTTAAATAAGTGTTGCCCGAGAAGCAGCACCTCGTCAGGAAAAAAAAAAAGTGTTCCATTGTCACATCCACCCTGTATAAGACTAAACTACTTATAGAAACATGATATTCCCTATTAAATCTAATCTGTTATTATTTTTTAATTGTTAAACCAAACATTCTAAGTAAATGATATGGCAATAACGGTGTATGACGTCATAAACATACTCGCGACCATAAACCCATATTGTATACAAGTTTCTGCACAACGTATCGTTTTTACGTTCAATAAAGAGGAAGTGATATGACTTGACAGGTTATTACCAAGAAAACCTGTTCAGCTGCTTGAAGATCATCAGCTCTTTTCTAGTTGTTGAAGGGATGTATGCAACTTCTACTGATCTGTTTGTTTTAAAATGTTGGATCCTGTGACTTCAATCATCTGGATTCAACTTACAGTAGAGGTATTGTGTTTGAGCTTATTGAAGTCATTGACTCATTGAGTCTCAATGAATAAGTTATTGGATATAAATGGATGGTGATCAGGGTCTGATGATGCAGAAGGAAAGAGGTATAGAGTTTTGTTTTTAGTCAGGGGATTTTTGAAGTGAAAACTTCTTTAGGCACGTTTGTGCACTTTTGCCATGGAGAAAAAGCACTAAACTCGTGACCGTCACCCTAATAATACACATATAGATCCACTAGAGGGCGCTAATCTAAACATTGAGTCCTGTCAGCTCCTTATTAATTAATGTTACCAACCTGCTAATGTGACGTTTCAAGTTCGTCGTTTCTTTTAAGTTTTAACTTCTGTCGGTAGACCCATGACGGCCTATTTTTTTTTATTTATACTTGTATTCATAAAATATACCTAACAAAGTTAAAACGATAGCAATCGGTTTCGGATTCACAAAAAAATCGGCCAAGTGCGAGTCGGACTCGCACATGAAGGGTTCCGCACCATCGTACAAGATTTAATACTATGTCAGTACTTCTATTATTATAATCCACTATTATGCCGTTAAAATCGACCAAAAAATCTCCAAAAAACACGTCTCCTATATGAGACTATCCCCTTTAATTTTTAAAATATAATTTCAGTATATTTTTTTTTAGCGAATATAGCAATACAAACTTTTTTTTTTTTGGAAAAGATTACTAGTAACGTGGGTCACACATTACTAGTAATCTCGTTAACCCCTCCAGCTAAGCTTAACACTTGTGTTAGGAGTGGGTTCACGACGGCAGTGCACTGGGTGGGGTTCGAACCCGCAACCACTTGATCGCAAGTCCGACGCCTTAGCCATTACGCTACCGCCGCTTAATTCTCCAAAAAACTCCATTAGCATTTTAAGTGTCTACTTATTTGTATTATTTAGATCGAGCAAAAAACCGCCCATTTCCAGATGGTTGAGTTTCGTGAGAAAAATCTTTTAAAAAACCAGACCGTTTTAACAAATCAGTTAATTTTATTACATTATTTTGCTGTGTGCTATTATGTATTTAAAATTAAAAGTAAATAAACTAAATAAGAATATGACAATACGGAAATTGAAAATTAAAGAATAAATTTAAAAAAATATAAGAGATGGAAAATGAGAAACATATTAGCTCACATTACATTTCTATTAAGTATATGAAATAGCCTGTCAATCCACCAACTTCGAAGTATGCCCTATCCAATAAAAAAAGAATTATCAAAATCCATACTACTACAGACTACACTGTAAAAAGTTACGCGTGGTCAATCTTAAAAAAAAAAATTATAATCGTGGGTTAAAAAGGGGTTAAAACATCAACATTTTACAAGACCTCCACGCCCCTCCCTTCCCCTAACTGACATAATACTTGAACGCCCCCATACCTGGTAAAAAAAAAGTATTTTGAAAGCATTTTTATATCAATAATTATAGTTTAAAAAACACGCTTTTATAGAAAATTCAAATAAAAAAAATAAAAAATTTAATCGAATTATTGCATTCTCATCGATCTTTGACAGGTGTGCAAAATTTAATGAAATCTGGCCGTTTAAAGTGGGTCAAAATCGCGCCCAAAGGAGTCGGTTACAAACATTCAAGTGAAGCTAATATAAAGCGTGTAAAAATAGGAAAAATTACAAAAATTCCACAGCATTGCACTAGGATTCTCTTGTTTGTTTTTTATATTGTGAGACCCAGTATTAGCCTCCCTCCTTTTATTTTCAAATTGCGCAATTTATTATCTTACAAATATTAAACAGAAGCTAACCCCATACATAGCCTCACTACTGTGATCCTTGTAAACAGCATGATACTCAAAGAGTCAAACGTTATGGAATAAAAAGGAAATTGAAGAGAGTCACACATTTTATAAACGTACTGTTCGTTTATTCCATCTAGTCCTACCAAGTAGTTCGATAGTTGAACTGTTTGGATTTTTTTATTCCAAATTGTTATACTGACGGATCGAACTATCTCTTATTTCAATATTAAACTATAGAAGTGCAATATAATATTGCTGACTTGCAATAATAGCAGATTGATGTAAATTTAACATTAAATCAGCAATAAATACACTAAAAATAGGTATCAATTTCCTAAATTCGTTTAGTTATTATTCTCTAGTGCTGATATAATCTGTGGTCATAACCACTCCCCAACCTTGGTTGGTTTTCAGCAAGGAATTCTAGAGCAATAATATACTACGGGTCTATTCTGCCCTTCGTTAGGGCTACTACTACTACTACGTACTACGGCGTACTAGAGATCGCGTGGTGGTCGAATTTCGACCATGGTTTATTTCATTGGCCAATGTTACTTGACCTGTCATTGTATAGACTTTTGTACTATGACAGGTCAAAATATACACTGGACACTCATAGCTGTATGTACCCGTTTTTGCATTTTTTTTTACTTTGTAGCAAATATTGTTCAAAAATTTTAGCATTCGTCACTTCTTCTCTGTGTAAACTATAAGTGTGCGAAATTTCATACTCCTCCGTCTGCCCAATTTTCGTAAAAAGGGATCCAAAGTTTTCGCTTCACGTATTAATATATAGATAATCCGTGCTAAGCTAAGTGGTGTATATAATAAGTGGTGTCTTAAGTTACCAAAAGTTGTGTAGAGTAAAATAATAAACAGTTGTGATAGTGGTGTTTTTTTTATAAGTGCTAGACTGTCCAATCTAACAGTAGTCCCTCTAAACAAAGCGAGAGAAAAATTATCAGAAATAAGGGAAACACTATATGAAAAAAAAGTGAAGGCATAACTTAAACGACATGGGTTTTAAGCAGGGATGTTATGTTATCGAATATCTTTACTAATTTTATACAGCTGAAGAGTTAGTTTGTTTGGTTGAACGCAAATCTCAGGAACTACTGGTTCGAATTGAAAAAATCTTTTATTGTTGGATAGCCCATTTATTGAGGAAGGCCATAGGCTATATAACATTACGCTACGACTAATAGGAGCGGAGCAGTGACCATAAACGCAGTTGAAACTGCGGGGACGGCTATTTGCTTACGTCCTCAATCCATCCGTATAAGCAATAACCTCTTCCTTCCATGGCCTTCCCTTCTGCCCTCCTTTTAATTTCAAAATACATACTCCCAATTTCCATATCTCAACATCCCTCGGCTCGGTTGGCGAGGCAATAGGATTGCCCTCTATTACGTGAGCGGGACCAAATTACATTGGCAAAATGTAGTTGTTTGATACGCATCAAGCGTCATAATCACTTTTAACTAGTTAGAATTTAAACAAAAATATTAACCTATCAAATCAAATTAATTTATTTCAATTGAACCAATTATTATTTTTGAATTGTCAGGAGAAGTAGTCGGTCAGGCTAAGTCAGTCGTGACGCTAGTTGCCTATTCCAATACGTAGATCCTGTGGAGAAGAACAGACAAGAAACTCTGAGGACACTCTTTGTTCGTGGGAGAGCCATGCTTCGGCACGTATGGGCCGGCTCGACCGGAGTGATACCACGGCCTCACAGAAAACCGGCAGTAAAACAATGATTTCATTGCTTTTCGCCGAGTGAGTGAAGTTACCGGAGGCCCTAACCCTTCCCTCTCCCTCTCTCCCCTCCTCGCTCCATATTTCCCCCTTTTTTTATATTATAGGGGGCAAACGAGCAGACGGGTCACCTGATGGTAAGTGACTACCGTCGCCCATGGACACCTGCAACTCAAGAGTCACAAGTGCGTTGCCGGCCTTTGAGATAGGAGTACGCTCTAGTAACCCTTCCTCTACTCACATCTTAAAGGCCAGCAAAGCACTCTTGAGTTACAAGTGCCCATGGGCGGCGATAGTCATTTGGGTATAAAAAAACTACTTTTGATATTTATTTAGATACTGTAGATATTTCACTGAAAAGCACTATTTCTTATAGCTTGCGGCAAAAATTACTTTGACTGATTTTGTTAGTTAAAATTACTTTTGATTGGTTAAGTTTGTGACTGAAACATATCTACTAAACCAATCTCTTACCGTCACCGTCACCGTCCCATGGGTGCGATACTCGTAATTGGAATCAAAATTGGTCCTATTTTGGGGTCGTATACGTATTACGTCATTCACGGGGTCTGCCCCCGTGAATTACGTAAACCGGTAATAATTTTGAAAATAAATATGGTTTTTATTACACCAACTTAAATAAGATGAATCAAATTTTTTAAGTGAAATCTTCTTTTCTTTCACTTTTTGAGATGGATAAAAAATGTTAAACTCGTGTCAGAATTCAGGGTCACGTGGACCCTGATCGAAAATGTATGGAAAATGTGTCCAAGTGTAATATATTTAAAAAAGAAAATTATGACGAGATCGAAAATTCTTAAGACGGAGGTGAGTTTCTTATATTTACATGTACAGCGTCAGAGAAACATGGAGAGTGGGGAGAGTGTTGAGAGTGGGGCGAGTGGGGAGAGTGTTGAGAGTGTTGAGATTGGGGCGAGTGGAGCATGTGGGGAGAGTAGGGCAAGTGGGGAGAGTGAGGCGAGTGTTGAGATTGGGGTGAGTGGGACAAGTGGGGAGAGTAGGGCGAGTGGGTAGAGTGAGGCGAGTGGGGAGAGTGGGGCGAGTGGGCAGTGTTGAGAGTGGGGCGAGTTGGGAGAGTGATAAGAGTGGGGAGAGTGTTGAGAGTGGGGAGAGTGGGCAAAGTGTTGAGAGTGGGGAGAGTGGGGAGAGTGAGGAGAGTGGGAAAGTGTTGAGAGTGTTGAGAGTGGGGTGAATGGGGCGAGTGGGGAGAGTGTTGAGAGTGGGAAAGTGTTGAGAGTGTTGAGAGTGGGGTGAGTGGGGCGAGTGGGGAGAGTGTTGAGAGTGTTGAGATTGGGGCGAGTGGAGCAAGTGGGGAGAGTAGGGCGAGTGGGTAGAGTGAGGTCAGTGGGGAGAGTGGGGCGAGTGGGCAGTGTTGAGAGTGGGGCGAGTTGGGAGAGTGAGAAGAGTGGGGAGAGTGTTGAGAGTGGGGAGAGTGGGCAAAGTGTTGAGAGTGGGGAGAGTGGGCAAAGTGTTGAGAGTGGGGCGAGTGGGGAGAGTGGGGGGAGTGGAGAGAGTGGGCAGAGTGTTAAGAGTGGGACGAGTGGGGAGAGTGGGGAGAATGGCGAGAGTGGCGAGAGTGGGGAGAGTGGGGAGAGTGGAGATAGTGGGGAGAGTGGGTGAGTTGGTCGTGTGTCAAAGCTGACACACTTTTTTTTGAATTGTAAACTTCTTTAGCCACTTTTGTGCACTTTTGCTAATTGCTGAACTTGTGATCGTAATAATACATATATACATCCACTAAAGGGCGCCAATCTAAACATTAAGTTCTGTCAGTTCCTTATTAATTGATGTCACGAACGTGTTAATGTGACGTTTTAACTTCGTCGTATCGTTGAAGTTTGCACTTCTGTCGGCAGTTCCATGACTGCCTCTTTTTTTTTACTATTGGTACATAATGATCCTGAAATATGGCAACACCTTTTTGTACAGGATGTTACAAAAAGGTGTGATTTTATTTTAAGGTTTTATTAGAACGTAGATGCCGTAAATAATGTAATTCGCAAATAATAATAGGTAAATTCGTAATTTTTAATACGGAAATATGTAGATATTATTTTGGTATTTTGACAAATTGAACTTGAAAAATGATAAAGCTAATATTTCGTAAGAGAGACGGCTGACATCAATTAAACGATAGGGATTTAATTATTACCAATTAATACAAAGGTCCAGATTTTTATGGAATGGATAGAATGTCAGATAATCGTGGGAGAGCCATGCTTGAGCACGTATGGGCCGGCTCGACCGGAGTGATACCACGGTCTCACAGAAAACCGGCAGTGTTTTTGCAGAGCGAGTGAGGTTACCGGAGGCTCTAACCCTTCCCTCCCCCTTCCTTCCTCCTCCTTCTCTTCCACCCTTCCCCTACTCCCACCTTAAAGGCCGGCAACGCACTTGTAGCTCTTGAGTTGCAGGTGCTTATGGGCGGCAGTAGTCATTTACGATCAGGTGACCCGTCTGCTCGTTTGCCCCATATATCATAAAAAAAAATTGAAAATGTCTCATAAAAAGCACCTACACTAGGAAAAGCAATGTGCGAAAGTAAAAATGCGTTTTTATTTTTCAAAGACCACTTTTTTTCATGCTATACCTTTTTGAAACATCCTGTATAAAACGCATCAGATTATCATAGTGAAATAATAACCATACAATATGCATTTTAAACAAAAAAAGTTGAAAACAAGTATAACATCCGGGAACATAAACCACGGTAAACCGGCTGTATAATGGGTTTACATTTAATTGATATTGTTTACATAGTACATGGTAGATTCATGTTACAATATTGCGCAATATTGTGTAATCGTAAAAAATAACCTTCGTTATATTTAAGCCTCTTAAGCTGATATCATTTTTTTTTGTTTCTAAAGATTACTAGTAAAATGGGTCATACATTACTAGTAAGACCATTACTAAAAATTATGTAAATTTTTCCTAAAAGTGTTAAATGTTTCAAAAGTTGCGATGATCGAAGCGCTTGAGTAAAGTAAAAACCCAATGGACATTAATTTTAAGTAAACGATCCGAAAAACGACCAAAATTTTCAATTTTGTCTTCTATTTAAAATTAAAACTCATCTTCCAAGACCGGGGACCTAAGAAGGCGGAGAGACGTTTTTTCTAAAACTTTAATGTTAGGTGCGAGTGAATTGAATTTCTGTACAGTCGAGTACCTGTCTGTCTTGTTACAAATAAAAATTTCGCATTTGTCAGAGTTGAGTAATCTAAGCCTATGGATTTAAATTTATTTTTTATGAAAATAAACTGACATCAAAGTACCAAATGTTGAATTTTGACTTTATATCCTAATTAATGAGGTAAATCGCTAAACTGAAGATGACTGGTCCTAGAGGGTCACCCTGCTGACATTCAACGGCCGATATACTCGTAAGAAAGTTATTTTAAAGGGCAAATATGTTACTATGTGTAAAAATGATACTTTGTATACTAAAATTATACAAGAAGGCACAACAAGCTTCATAAAATAATGAGCACTATGTATTTTACTTGTGTTAATAGCGCGGAATTAGGCACTCATAGAATCTTATTGCGTATAGGGTACTTAGGGTCCGCTACATTGCTACTTATATAGTAATATACGTCGGAATAGCGTTCTATAAAACTAAATCATGTTTTCTATTTCCGAATATTAAAAAGGAAACGATACTTCAGTATTATTTAAACAACAGAATGAACATCTTCGAAGAAATATGTTATCCTTACCCAAATTACATAGCCTTGCGATACAACGAATGTATAAAGTAGCTAAATAGATAATTATCTTTAGTCCTTACTATCCTTATCCTTACTAATATTATAAATGCGAAAGTAACTCTGTCTGTTTGTCTGTCACCTTTCACGCCAAAACTACAGAACCGATTTAAATTAAATTAAGTACACAGATATTCTAGAGCCTGAGAAAATACATAGGCTACTTTTTAATGCGAAAAAAAGGGTGTAACGGGTTGAAAGGTGGGGATGAAAAGTTGTATGGAAATATCATATTTAGAGCTAGAAACTTGAAACTTATTTTTAGGCTGTTGATTCGATATAAATACACTATTCCACGCGGACAAAGTCACGGACACAGCTAGTCTACTACAATTAGTAAATGCAACAAAAATAACAACTAAAACACTGTTATCGTGGTTTTCACGTGCACACGGTCCAAAATGTTTACAAAGTTCGCATTCGAGTCAGCTGCCAGCGCACAACCACAGATTACCTAATTACTGAGTAGCTACTACGGCAAAACAAAACGATAAAGCACTCGTTTGCTCACATATACACGAACAGATAAATAATAATTACCAGAATAAGGTACCTTGCAGTTAAAAAGAGCTTGTAATTTTCTTGAAAATACATCGGAGTAAGGTGCCAATTTTCGCACCCCTCTAATGAACTTAATAACTTAATACTAATTTAATTAGCTTACAGTAAAGTTTCTACCTCAGAGCGACCACCGGTAAGTACAAAACCAAAAAAAAAAAAAAAATTTCTTACTTCTTTTACAAAATATTGACATTTTTATTTTTCACTAGGTGCGCCCCGCGGTTTTACCCGCGTAAGTCCTGATGCCACCGAATATCGGGATAAAAAGTAACCTACGTGTTAATCCAGTTGTCCAGCTATCTACATACCAAATTACAGTGCAATCGGTTTAGTGGTTTTTGAGTGAAAGAGCAACAAACATCCATACGTACATCCAAACATCGTCGCAAATTTTCACGTTTATAATATACTACGAGGATTACGAACTTAGATAATAATTAGACAAATAAAATTTCTCCGTGTGTCGTCATTGTCGTCCACGTGTTGTTTACAAGTCATTCAATGTTTTCATTTGTTAACTTTGTTATTATGCTAATTCTATTTACGATGTGCAAGCCACGAGTAGATTAGTGCGTTTCAATCTGACCTTGAGTTAATAGCGTGTGTTAATGACGTGTCATCAATGATCTAACACATCGGTAAGAGGTAAAGTACGATATAAAATAATTATTAATGTAATGGCCTATACATTTATTATTATTTACCATTATTACATTGTACTGTATTAATGTATCTTCTTATGTATAAATCAATACTTTGTTTGTTCGTATTTTATGCGCTGGCGTACCTTCCGTTCATCCGATCATCCAAATAAAAGATTACTGAGGGATGAAAACAATAAATTTACTGTTTACTGAAAAATAGTTGAATTGTTCAAGAAAAAAATTGTATTGGAAAAAATTAAATTGAATGTGTGTACCTAGATGTATTGCATCTAAACAATTTTTTATTAATTTTCGTCTCAATTAAGCAGTTAAGCTATTATTGCGTTGTGTTTTTCCGAGTGAGTGAGGTTACCGGAGACCCTAACTCTTCCTCCCCCGCACTGTCCCCCTTCCTCTACTCCAACCTTAAAAGCCGGTAACGCACCTGTGACTCTTGAGTTGCAGGTGCCTATGGACAGCGGTAGTCAATTACCATAAGGTGACCCGTTTGCTCGTTTGCCCCCAATCAAATAAAAAAAATGAATTACTTTTTTAATTACGATTTATTTTTTAATTTACAGCATTGATTGCTTCCAAAGATAATTTCGCCTACGCATTTTGCTTCTTAATAAATATGTACATATATTGTTTATTATAATATTTATAAATATGTATACAGATACATATTAAGGGTACAATCACATTACTTTTATTTTTATACCAGTGACTAGTCAAACGAAGTTCCCCGGTGCAAACCCTGGTATAAACAAACACCAGTCACGTGTAAATTGCGTACGAGTGTGACACATCCCCTTGAACTCTGGTGACCCTTCTCATCTATCTAGTATTTTCTTAGGGTCAACTCATTTTGTCGCTCAATATGAGTTGACCCTCAATCGGACGGCCGCAATTCGAGCAGATATCTGCTGTACCCTGCTCAAGCAGGGCACAGCAGTCCTGAATTGGTAAATTGCTGATATGACTACAAAAGTACGTTGTAACGGATTCTTAACCCCCGACCAAAAACGACCGGGTGTTCTGTGGCATCGTAGCTCTCAAACGGATGGACCGATTTCAATACGGTTTTTTCATTTGAAAGCCAGTTTCCTTGCGGTGGTTCCCAACTATGTTTGGTTAATATCGGTCCAGCAGTGTAAGAGTATCAGCTCTTTTCCAAAATGATGTAAGGCATTTTGTAATCGTTGAAGGGAGTCGGGGGTGTTTTAAATTTATAGTTATTGTAAGAGTTCAATGAGCTATAATAATATAGTAGATTTAGAAATAAAATAACATTTAGTTATGTTTAAAGAATTTATGTAAAATTTATTTATTTTATACTAATATAATCGATAATTAATTTCTCAACAAATGTAGGTAGATGAAATTATTAAAAATAATTAAGTTTCTAATAGTTTTCGGAATACAATCAATTATTAACAATAAGTACATCCTTAATAATATAGTTCATAATAAATATACGCAAGCCATCATTCTTCACCACAAACGTCGCATTATTTTATTATTGTTCTCGTGATGGCAGCTATTAAAAAATACGCAATTTATTACAATCATTTAAAATATCCCTGACTCAAAAATCCCTTCAGTGATCACAAAAGATCTGATTATCTTGGAACGGCTGAACAGATTTACTTGAATTATATCTAAAAACACTCTCGATCAAGTCACCTTTCAAATAAAAAAATCGCACTCGAATTGGTTTTTCCGTTTGGGAGCTACGATGCCACAGACACACAGATACACACCCGTCTTTTTGCGTCTGGGGTTAAAAATTAGAAAAACAAATGATTTTGACAAAGTATACTCATAGGAAACAAAACTAAACAGACAAAATATGATTAATCCCACTAATATGATAAATGTGAAAGTTTGGATGGATGGATGTTTGTTACTCTTTCACGCAAAAACCACTGAACCGATTGCGATGAAACTTGGTATGCTATACGTTAATAGCTTGAGACCGGTATTAACGCCTAGGCTACTTTTTATCCCGATATTCCCACGGGATCGGGACTTACGCGGGTGAAACCGCGGGGTGCTGCTAGTTTAGTCTAATTTCATTTGGCAATTAATTACATTTATATTAAATACGTCTTTTTGTAACTTATAAACTACTTGATCGATTAAAAAAAGTGTTGCTATCTAATTTATTGAGGTAGGTTATATAACATCATGGCGGACTTACTACAAGAGAATCGCAGTAACCGTAAACGTCATCCAAAATTAAATGCTGCGCTCGACAAATAGTCCTGTCTTTTACCATCTAAAGATCAAGCTTGCAGTAGTACATACCCTTCGGATCACTGTAGAGGAACAGGTATTATGTCCCTGAAACACAATGAGAAGATCTTCTGACCAGGCGATCTGTGCCTGGCGGACCGCGGCCCGACGGTTGATGTTAGGAAGTTGTAACTAATCGATGTAGGATCAGTACGTACTCTGTATTTTGATGTGTCTCCATTAGATGGCATTCACACAAGTAGAAAGTACTATACAGTCGGTATAAAGCTGTAACTTGTTATATAAGAACACACTGATTTCCAGAGTGTACTCTGTATTACTATCCCAGTTTTATTAAAAGCCGTATAGAGGACGGGACCAGAAAATGCTATCTGTTTTCAAATCTAGGATATATTTGAAAAATAAACGTCAATTTTGTGTTTTGAAATGTATGACTTGAAAATATTTATGAGATGATTTTGTGAAATTTCATTTATTAACTTTACAACGTTAAATTTTTGTACGACGAAGAGCAAATATAGGCAAAACACAGTACACATTAGTGCCAACATGCAACTAAGCCGACTTCAGCAAAGCGTTCGACAATGTACCTAACTATGGAAAAAATATCAATATATGAATGACTGTTAGTCTTCTTGAATGAGTTGAGTCTTTCCTGATCAATCGCTTTTCATATGTATCGATCTCTTCCCCACCTTTTCGGTGTGCCACAGGGATCACACTTAGGACCTACCTTGTTTTAATATTTTTGTTAATGACCTACCTAATTCCCTCCAACATTCTTAACCCTACTTGTGTGCTTAGGATCTCGACGTGGCCTTACTACAGTGGGACATAGAACGCATAAGTCAGTGGTAGCAACAACCAGATGCCTCTCAATATTAACTAATGCTACCACATGAAGATCAACCGCAAATTAAACTACATTAAATCAAAGTATTTTAAAAGGTACGTGACTATACGAGACCTAGTTGTCCGTATAGATAAAAAGCTCGCTTTTCAACTTCATCAGGATCACATAATTAAAACACCATCTGAAATGCTGGGCTTTGCTCTAAGAAATGCTAAAATATTCTGCAAACCACTGTCTGACCACATTAATCTGCACATATCTTGAGATAAGAAAGAATTCAGAAGTGTTTAATATTTTATTGAGCATTTCTATTCGTTACTTAGTTAATGTGAAAACCGGTGTAGCCAAACTCACAAATTGCAAATAAATAATTATATTCCAATACACAGAAATATTGAAGTAATAGGTCACTCTACGTGTTCAAGATTCGTGTTACACATCTATTTAATTCTGACACACGTGGGCTATCGATACGTGGGTCTTCCTCTTGTTTTTATGCTTCCGTGATTTTCATTCACATCATTGTAATGGATCTTAATTTAATAATGATATGAAAAGATGGCTAATTTAAAAAGCCCAACTTTTTACATTCAGCATAAACCAAGCCTTTAAGATATAGAGTCTATATCATTTGATACACAAGCGGAATGTTTATAACAACTTAGCTGAAATCGAGAACGTTCTCAGCTCCCTCGAGATTCAACCTGATTGGACTGAGTTATTTTCAAGTTTTGTTATTAAAATCGCATAAAATAATACATTCCTAGGTAGAATTTATGGTATTTTCCATTTGGAAAATACCATTAGTATTTACTTCATTACCATTTTACCACATTGGCACGACCTACAAGTATTTGTCTTTAGACAATGTTAAAATGACTCTCACACAGTCCCTTTTTGCAAAAAGATATTTTCATCCTCCATTTTTCGAACAGTCATATGCCACGTTTACAATGGTTTATTAAAACAGTGTTTAATTAAAAACTGCAAATGTGACATATGACATTAATTAGAAATGGCGAACGACTTTTGTTTTTTTTTATTAAATGGTTGTGAGACTTTACAAACATTTAAGTAACGGACTGTATGTATATTCAGACTCAAAGCTAGACTACAAATGAATCACACCATTAACAGTAGTCAAAGTGATCACTAAAACCACTGCCTATGTATTAACTTCATCCTCCTACAGCACCACACGTCACGTCCAATGCGATATAAAGATTTTATAAAAAATAAATTCAGAGCATCTTATCGATGCATTGACTAAAGCCCTAGTTTTTTCTTAGCACATAGAATCGTCATTGCCATGCAACGGGAGTGGCGCAAGTCTTTTCGACAATTTACCAGTAGACATCAATGGGTAGAAATTCTTCGACATCATACAGCATTTCAGTTTTTAATACTTCATCATCATCATCATTTCAGCCATCTTTACTAGGCTTGCGATCTTTACTAGGTAGTCTGTCCACGATAATGGACGTCCTACGCTGCGCTTTCCGGTCTTTTCAGAATTTTTTGGACTCATTGACCATCCGTTCTACGTGCTATGTGCCCTTCCCATTGCCACTTTTAATACTAGCATATATTTTTTATGTAAGGTTGATCTCTATTATGCCGACATATTCTACGCAACACTTAATTCAGTACTTTAACTCGAATCCGGTGTTGCGCAGTCTCTGGATATGTTGAAATTGGCTCATCCGTTTTATTTCCATATTTTTATTTACACGGACGTATAGTGTCTTAAAGGAGGCAGAAACAGGAGTGTCTCGTAATTGGAGCAATCTTCTAATAATCTGCGACACATTGAACTGATTGAAGCTTCCGTTCTTCGTCGCGTAGGCGCCACAAAGGCAACTTTCTTTCAGCTGACCGAAAGCGTTGATAGTGAAATAGCTAAAACGAATAGCTAACTATAAAGAGGTGACGGGTTCAAACCCCTCTCAGTAAAATATCAACTTTAATCCAGTTCTAACTCCTTTCTGAGTTAACACAAACGTTATGATGTTATGATTAATGACTTTTGATGACAATAGTATTAAAAAAGTACTTTTTTTTTCATAAGAAAATATGCGCCTCAGTTTTCCAATAAGTGTTACACTAGTTTATCGAGGTTTCTTTTGATGATGTCACAGTCATTTCCAGTAACATCTAGAGATGTCAAAATAAAGGACGAGAAAGGAAACGACCGAAACTCACATGTAAAACATGTTTTCAATTATTATCATGTCTATTAACAACATTTTGTTTTTAATTCTTTTTTTATACGGATCTTCTGACAAATCCGGATATTTAATCCGCATCCTATGAATTCATTCACTCTTTCCCGGAATATTAATTTAATCGGTGAATGAAGTACTTATTTTCAGTTTAGATTTTTCATTATTTAATTGATTCATAATTACCATAATTAAAAATAAAAATGAATGCAGAGCGAATGCCAAAACAAATATATAATCATGGTGAATGTTAGTGAGATGGCTAGTAAGAATCGACCACTCAGAACATATCATGACCAAATTGGCGATGTTGGAAAGAAAAGTTAGATCAGAAGGACCCAAAACCGGCATGCTTAATGACAATAGCGGTGTGATAACAGGATAGAAGCAAATGGCAGATTGGCCTACCCCGAACAGAAAAAGGTGCCGTGTGAGCTTATGTATGAAAATACAAATTATATGACTGACTGACGATAAGCAGTCACCGTAGGCTATGAACAACGACACCAGCACAGGTAAGCACAAGTTGCCCTAAGAGACACCGTACACTGTAGTTTATTTGTTCAAAGCAATCAGAGCATTATCCAACGCTGTCATAGACCGATACATTAATTCTTTTCACCCCTTTCCTTATTAGAATATTGTTAATTACAGGTAATTTAGACAGAATACCAAGACCATGAAATTACAACTCGGTACGTACCTGAATCTCTTTCCAATCTTCAGTCCACTGGGCAAGGGTGCTATCTGCGGCATGTCCTTCGTACTTCAGGTTCTACAACAAAACATAAGGAATCATTACTAAAACTAGTCAATCCCACTAATATTATAAATGTGAAAGTTTGGATGGATGGACGTTTGTTACTCTTTCACGCAAAAACGACTGAACCGATTGCGATGAAACGTGGTGTGTATATAGCTGGAGACTTGGATTAACGCATAGACTACTTTTTATAACGATATTCCCACGGAATCGGGACTTACGCGGGTGAAACCGCAGGCCCTGCTAGTATTTTATATATATTAATGAAAGACAACTCCCACATTAGGAATGTCATGTGTCAAAGAACACCTAGACTCGGGACAACTATTTATGGATCTCACAAATTTTTGTTTCGTGTGGAATTTGAACCCACAACACTCGACGTGGTGTAGGGGGGGGCGACCACTTACACCATTGCGCCATCCGTGCAATCAAGTGGAAGTTAGGGAGGATATACTTGAGGAAACAATTCTTCTCACAAGGCTCAACTATTTGGAAATGGGCGGTTATAGATCAACACAGGCAGATATGATATTATCTATTATCAAATTTGTTCATTAACCCCCGACGCAAAAAGTGGGGTGTTATAAGTCTGACGTCGATGTCTGTGTGTGTGTGTCTGTCTGTGGCATCATAGCTCTCAAACGGATAGACCGATTTCGATGCGGTTTTCTTCATTTGAAAGCCATTTACCTGCGGTGGTAGCTATGTTTGGTTAATATCGGTCCAGCAGTGTAAGAGTATCAGCTCTTTTCCAAAATAATGTAAGGCATTTTTGGCGTATGATTACTCGATTAAGTGCTTTTTTTTACTTTTTAAGGGTTATTCCTTAAACTATAAGTATTTTGGCGTAGAGGGTTTTTAAAATTTTTAATTTATAGTTATTTTAAAATTTTATATTTCGCATAGTAATTTATTGTTGCGGTGACTCTGTGTGTGTTGATATATAATTTTCAATTATAATTCTTTTTTATAATTAATATAAGAATAATTGGTGACCTATTTTATGGAATATGAAACCCCTCACTCCTAACGTCAGTCACCGCCACCGGGATATCCAGCGGAGCGGAGTGATGGTCTGTTGGAATCGAATCGACAGCCTTAAATACATCTGCTCCTTTTCCCTTCCTAGTTACTTTTACCACATAATGGTGTCAATTCTGTTGTACTACTCTGTTGACTATAATTGACTAAATTTTCTTCATACAAAATGTAAACCTTGTATACTTTGAAACAAGGTCTTATTTCAAATTTAAACAAGTAGGTAACATATGTCGCTATCGAAATAAGCAATTTATTTGTCGACTAAAGTCTGACACGCTTAAATAAACTTTAATACCACGTGGCGAGAGCCGCTATCCGTTGAATGCCATCTCGTTTGCTCTGTGTTTTTAGTAAGCGTCTTCGTAGGTGTCGATTAAAATAACGTCATCTTAGTTCGTTTTGAACAAGTTTTTATAGGCATTTGAATAAATGGGGACTCTCGCTGCGTGGAAATAAAGTTGAGTATACGTTGACAGGTTTTAGTGAAATTTAGTGGCGTTGAGAAATAGATGCCAGTAACAAATAGACCTTGTTACGAAGAAGACAAGGTTAATTTCATATGAAGAAATTAAGTCAGTTTTAGTTCAGTCGAGTGTACAATAGAATCTGGACCAATGATTTTAAATTATTTTTGATTACTTACCTTTTGAAGTGTAAAAAAAGAAAAAAAACCAGCAACTTGAACGGTAACTCCAATTTAGATAATTGAAATAGTAATCCAATCGCATGCTGAACTTAAAAAAGCATTAAAAATATAACACGCAGACTTTAAGTGTGTCAGTCAGCTAAAAAAGATGGAGTCGACCTGTAAATAGTGTCTGTCGTCAATGCGGTCATTGATCACGAACATGTCTAGAGAGCTCCACAAGTAGGTAATGACTGTGTCCGGTGTGGAACGACAAGAAACAACCATTATTGCAGGGACGGACTTAGGTTGGTGAAACTACAAGACTATCTTAATGTGAATTTAGGAGGGAACAGTATTTTTTTTAGATGAAAAGTATCCTATGCCCTTTCTGTACACTTAGTAACGTGTTGTACAAAATTTCATGATGATTGGTTGAGTAGTTGAGGCGAGAAAGCGTAACAAACAAAATCATCATTTTAAACGTGGGAGAGCCGGAGTGATACCACGACCTCACAGAAAACTGGCAGTTAAACGATGGTTGCATTGTATTTCGCTCAGTGAGTGTGGTTACCGGAGACCCAAACCCTTCCTTCTCACCATCTTCCCTCTTCTCCCCCCCCCTTCCCCTACTCCCACCTTAAAGGCCAGCAAGTGACTATCGAGTTGCAGGTGCCCATGGGCGACGGTCAACAAGTCACATACCATCCTGCCTCGCCTGCGCATAAATAAATTTTCGTGAAATCTGTCCCCCTATCACACCCTATTTGCTATTCCAGACTATAATCTATCTCGGTGCCAAATTTCATCCAGATTTGTTCAGCTGTTTTTGCGTGACTTTAACTTTCGCCTTTATAATATTAATAAGATGAGTTAGGATTAGGGCTAATTAGGAAGCTAGGATTTTGAACCAAAACAATATTTTTTCTTCCAATTTTAATTTCTAGATTGATTTGAAATTTGTATTTTGAGTTAAAGTTTGAAAAGATGCGCACGCCTGACCATTCTTCATACCATCTTACCGCTAGCCATCACCACGTATTTTAATACCAAGTGATATCCCTGGTCAGGAATTGGAACCGCCTTGGACATTTAGGATATACCTGTGTACAGATGTAGGTTTATAATCGGTTCCTGTAACGTTAATACATTTTTTATTTTATGAACCAAGATCCTAAGCGATAATATACAGACAAGACAATATATACTAACTTTTAAACTTTCGTGGATGTTAAATTGAATTTCGTGGTAGATGAAGAACCTTCTACCTCACGATATCGATGACGGAGGGCGTGCACCGCTGAGCCAGTCAGCCTGTGACCACGGCCAGTGCAACCTGGTCGAAACGTCAGGTAATTCAGAGGTATGTAATACCATTTCGTGATCGCGTTAATTCCCGTATAAATACATAATTATAAGACAATATATGAATAAAAGATATAATTAGTGAGGGATAACAAACATTTATAATTTTGTTACTAATTGATACAGCCATTATCATAAAAATAAACATCAGTGGTGACACTCACTCGATACGTGCATCGCTCTTTGACGGGTAGGTCATCGGCCAAAACCCATACTCCGATAGCCTTCATTGCATTGGAAGTACTTCCTATCTATAATACCACTAATATTATAAATGTGAAAGTTTGGATGGATGGATGGATGTTTGTTACTCTTTCACGCAAAAACCACTGAAGCGATTGTGATGAAACCTGGTATGTAGATAGCTGGAGAACTGAATTAACGCATAGGCTACTATTTATCCCGATATTCCACCGGGATCGGGACTTACGCGGGCGAAACCGCGAGGCGCTGCTAGTAATATTATAAAGCTGAAGAGATTGTTTGTTTGGTTGAACGCGCTAATCTCAGGAACCACTGGTTCGAATTACAAAATTTTTTTAGTGTCGGATAACCTATTTATCGAGGAAGGCTATAGGCTATATAACATCACGCTACAACCAATACGAGCGGAGCATCGATGAAAAATGTTGCAAAAACGGGGAAAATTTGTCTCCTTCTCTCGCTTATGTGACGCAGACGAAATTGCTCGAGTCAGCTAGTCTGATCAGAAATTAGATCAATAGCAGAAATCTGCTATTTGCTAACCTTTTTACTGAAATTTTCGTGTTTAACTACTCAAGTATTTAAAGTTGAATCTTCTAATGGAATAGTGGGGAAATCGTATTATTATACTGGGTGTTACCCAGTATAATAATACGATTTCTTTTCAGAGTTAGGTCCATTTTGTTAGTAACAATTTTTCTTAAAACTAGTGTTACACAGTGTAGTAATATTACACAGTTGGAGTGGCCAAGGAAATAAAATAATGTAAAATAGCCCCCATTGCGACCGCACTGCAGACTAGCAATGTAAGCTGTTCCAGCTGGCCAGCAGCGGACTGCTCCACCTATCAGCAATTGTCTTCAGTATGCTGTTGGGGCTGTCGCGCAGATGTCTGATCATGGAGGCACACCGCTTACGGACCTCAGCATGAAAGCCATCGGTATGTGCCTCTGCAAACATGCCCGATGCGCCATGATACAACACCCTGAAGAAATCGTATCGTATGGTAGAAATTTCGTGAAACTTTTTAAAACCTTTGGACTCAAGATAAGATAATAATCTGGAAATGCCTAGTAGATACAAAACAAATATTATTGTTACTACCAAGTATTCCTAAAGAAGGTCCATTAACGACTGTGACAAACAACCTTAGTATGTGGATTATTATCGGCAACAATTATACGATAAACATATTTCTTTTGCGTAAATGAGGATATTTAGAAGCCTGTATAAGTCTTCTTTTAAGACTCATAGATATGAAGTAATAATAAACATTTCTATAATTTTTAAGGGCGTAGTTTTACACAAACAGAACAAATGATTTTTTATAGGCGTTCATTTGTTATGTTAAACTGCGTTCTCGTAAATTTTCATCAGTTTGTCGCTAATAGTTAAGAGAAAAAAATATGTATTAAATTTATTAAACCCGTATGTAAAAATCATGACAGTAATTTTGAAGACGAAAGATTGGATGTTGTCGACACCACCAGAGTTAATGTTTTGATGGGGCCCACATACCTATCACTAAAATTAAGTCAGCGAAATTTATATTTTAATCTTTGACATACGGTTTTACTCACGTGTATATTTCAGGGATGTCCGGCTAGTTTCGGACCCGACGGGGGCCCTTTATCAAGGGCCCGTAATTTTGAAAAAGATTCGACTTTTTGAAGTGAAGCTTCTTTAGAATCGTTGTGATTTGAAATTCGATGAAACGGAAGCATCACGATAAAGTTCCTATAATCTTTGTCTTTGCACCTGCGTACTACCAATCTTTGTCTTTGCGCCTGCGTACTATATGTCAATGTCAACGTGATGTAGTTTTTGTGAATTTTTTCTCCATATTTCACTTATACTTAATTAATTCTTTATAAATTTACATTTAAATCCAACCTTAACCTATATTGAAAACGAGGTATTGTTTGTTTTGAAAGTTGTGTACAGGTGTAACTGGAGTTCAGGTTTGCTTACTATTTATTATTAAGGCCATTCTTTGTAAATCTTGATCTGTTTTACTGAAGTTTCAGTTCTGCCGTGTGTGAATTGCACACATACACTTTTTTTTTAAATTTAGTTTTTATGGATTTTCAAACAGTCATGACTTGTAAAAGGATAGTTTTTTTCATTTTTTTTTATTTTAACTGCATGCTAGAGTCATACCCTTTCAGTTATTTAAGTAAGTGTTCTATTTTCAATAAACCCTGTATAGTAGATGTAACGGTACAGCACAGTTGGAAGAAAATATCTTTAATTTAAATATAGGTTAGTAAGTTTATTTAAGTAATAACTTCACACTACAGAAGACCATGGTTTGACACCACCAAACTTAGTTGTGTAAAAAACATACAATATTCATTTAATAAGAACATCTGTCAACTACTCCAAATACGGCCCTGGGCGAAATAGTAACTGCATAGAATTCATACAACTGACCCTCTACCATTTGATACACATTACACATGTACTCATGGGGCCCCCATACTAATGAGGCAATACCTTTCCGGATCTATGGTTCTATATAACACGATACGTGACTTTTTTTATGGTATAGGGGGCTAACGAGCAGACGGATCACCTGATGGTAAGTGACTACAGCCGCCCATGGGCACCTGCAACTCAAGAGTCACAAGTGCGTTGCCGGCCTTTAAGGTGGGAGTAGGAGAAGGGTAGAAGAGGGGGATATAAGGATTAGGGCCTCCGGTAACTTCACTCACTCGGCTAAAAGCAATCCTATCATTGCTTCACTGCAGGTTTTCTGTGAGGCCGAGGTATCACTCCGGTCGAGCCGACCCATACGTGCCGAAGCATGGCTGGAAAAAACTTCCTTTGGCCTTGTAGCACCTGTTCGACCTTGATTAATTCCTGAATCGTTTTCTTACTCGACAAAGACATCTCAAATAGACAGAAAGGTCAGGCAGTATGTAAACCTGTACAATAATAATAATAATAATAACTTCACACATCTCACTCACGGCCGTCTGAACCCAAACTAGGCAGAGCCTGTACTATGGTAACCAGACTGCTGATAAACATACTTATATATTTCTAAATACATACATATTATAGATAAATTACGGAAGCCGTCAATTTGTAGCTCATAGCGCACGACTATATAATAAAATCAATCGTTTACTTGACATATACACTTTGACTAAACACAAATAAAAAATTAAACTTACAAGTTGGCTTCAGGAGTTGTCTTACGATGATACTGAAAAGGTCCTTATAATTGACTCATACCCATTTTGCATAATATGCACACGTCATGGCTAAGAAACAGTAAATAAAAGAAATTCTTGTAAAGTGATTCATCGGTTTCCAAGAATTTCAAAAATTCATGATTAACTGTATCAGTGAAGATATTCTTATTTAGAGTGTTACGGAAAGGATAATTATTGAATTTAGTTTTCATGGATTTTCTCAACAACAGATTGAATAATTCCCAAATAAAAAAATATGTTCGATTTAAAATCGTTAACTTTACACATTCCACCTAGAAATTCAAACAGTCGAAAACTTTTAAAAGGATAGCTTTTTCAAAAATTATTTCTGTAACTGCATGCTAGAATCATGCGCTTTCAGTGGTTTAAGTAAGCATTCCATTGTCAGATGCAGCCGGTATAATAATCAATCAATGTTTGTTTGTATTTTATGCGGAGCCGGACCGTTCGTCCGATCTTCATGAAATTTTGCATGTATGTTGCCAGGGGTATCCCTGGCAACGTATTTCTGTATGGAAAAGGATATATTGTCGATTCCGTACCTTTCATACAGAAAAAAAAAGTAGTGTTCCGAGGGATGGAATGATTACTTTTTGCGAACGATGCCGCAGACAAAAGATTGTTTAACTTTTAAACTTTCGCGTTCCATGATATAATTATGTACTTATACGGGAATTAACGCGATCACGAAAATGTATTACATACCTCTGAATAATACAATAAAAAAAATTAAATTGATGACAGACGTTCAAATATGGTACGACCCGGACAGCGGACTTGGTTCCTAGTCCGCTGTCCGGGTCGTACCATATTTGAACGTCTGTCATCAATTTAATTTTTTACTTGCGCAAACTCCCAACCCCTAATAACCGTTTCTACTTTCGTGTACTAAATGTTAGTATTTTAAAACTTACAAAAGAAATATTTTTATCCGTAAGGTTCCGTAAAATTGTTACTTTTATCGGTAAAATAAGGTATAAAACAAAAACTTAACCTCTTTATCTCGAGACAATGATACATTTAACTGACCTGTCAAGACATCTCCTCCGGGAAATGTAGCCAATTTCCATAACAATGTTCCACGAGACAAAAATTAGGATCAAGGGTAGATCTTCGTGATATTCCTTTGTAGGATATTGTATCAGTATTTATGTCACGTACAAATAGAACGTGTTGGCGCCCGAGTTACTTTAGAGCACGTACATTACGCTCTGTATAAGAAGCTGCTATCTCAATGTAGATAGCGTAGCCGTAATAGTAGAGGAAATTATATTTTGAACCGATTTTTTTTGTTGGTTTTGTGGTAGGTACTTACTGAAATGAACAGTTACATTAATAGTAACTAGAGATCGCGTGGTGGTCGAATTTCGACCATGGTTTATTTCATTGGCCAATATTACTTGACCTGTCATTAAATAGACTTTTGTACCATGACAGGTCAAAATATATACTGGACACTCATACCTGTATGTACCCGTTTTTGAATTTTTTTTAACTTTGTAGCAAATATTGTTAAAAAATTTTAGCATTCGTCACTTCTTCTCTGTTTAAACTATAAGTGTGCGAAATTTCATACTCCTCCGTCCGCCTAATTTTCGTAAAAAGGGATCCAAAGTTTTCGCTTCATGTATTAATATATAGATTACATATATTAATACATATATAGTTCCTTCCTGTGCCTATAAAATTAGACAAAATAACACAAATTAAACATTCAATTACTTAAAAATACGTATTACATATGGAAGCTACGTCAATCGATCCATCAATAGATTTTTCTCATGCAGCGAAAGAGCGTTTCTCAAAGCAGCAGGGCGTTACATTGAGACGTTGGCAGTTGCCAGTACTATAGAATAATGTCACCATATATATAGACAGATATATATAAGACAAGAAAAATAATGGATCTATTATTTCCAAACCTACTCTTTTACCTGATTATTATTATTTATATTTCAGATTTGAATTAATTGTATTTATATCCGATTTACTATTATTTTTGCAATGTTGATGAATTTTAATTACAAGGTTATTTACTTTTTATTTTACAATTTGGACGGTTTTTATGATACTAGAATTCGCTATTCGCTTTTGAAATTTTAATGAATTGTATTTATATCTAATTTTTATTACTTTTTTGCAATTTTAATTAATTGAAATTCAAACAATTTTATCTTTTAAGACTGATTGTTACTTTACATTTTAGACGATTATAACATATATCACTTTCTACGCATGGATTATTCTGTTAGCATTAAGGTGCCTGTTAAGGAAATAATCTACACTTATAATAAAACTGTAACGAAATTACGTTTATTTTAAGAAATATCATAGTTTTCAATTGTTTAAATAAAATTGCTAAGAACACAATGTCAAGAATATATTTACAAATTACTAACTTTTAAACTTTCGCGTAAAATATGATGATATAATTATGTATTTATACGGGAATTAACGCGATCACGAAAAGGAAACATAGGAAGGACTTCCTTCTACCTCACGATCTCGACGATGGAGGGCGTGCACTGCTGAACCAGTCAGCCTGTGACCACGGCTATTGCAACCTGGTCGAAACGTCAGGCAATTCAGAGGTATGTAATACCTTTTCGTGATCGCGTTAATTCCCGTATAAGTACATAACCTGTAATAACTAATCTGAATTTTTGTCGGTTGAGTAAATTCTAAGTTATTTGAAGTCGGTAATTAGAAGTTACCCCATCATTTCATACTTTTAATGACAAGTTCCAGTAGAAGCTATCATATCTTAAACACGGATAATTAGATATTTTTTTCTTCAAAATACGTATAACTATGTAACTTATTTGTTTACTGGCAGCGCCTCGCGGTTTCACCCGCGTAAGTCCCGATCCCGTTGGAATATCCATTAATCCAGGTCTCCAGCTATCTACACCAAGTTTCATCGGAATCGGTTCAGTGGTTTTTGCATGAAAGAGTAACAAACATCCATCCATCTATCCATCCAAACTTTCACATTTATAATATTAGTGGGATTGTTCCATTTCGATCGAATTGCATCGATCTTGGTCTTATTCGATAGAAACATCGATTGAACACATCATGATGATACACATCAATACCGTCATTATGTCGTAGTTTGTAAAAAATCATTAAAAAAAACACAAATAATTATTTATTAATTTTCTCGAAAGCTACTGCATAGCAAGATTATGAGTAACTATTGATCAGTCAAATAAAATCTATACTATAATATATACTATAATCTATATAAATCGGAAAAAAATGTTTGTTTGTTTGCCTGAATCTCAGGAACTACTGGTCCGATTTGAAAAATTCTTTCAGTGTTAGATAGCCCATTTATCGAGGAATGCTATAGGCTATGTACTGCAATATACTCAGGGGTGAGCTGGTATCAGGAAAGAAGGATCTAATTCTCTAGAGAAGTAGGAATAAAAGGTTATACGAAGCAACTTAGGTTTTTACTGAAACCTTTAAAACATTACATTCTCTCCTTTAGGCGCGATTGGTCTAATTCGCGATTAGTCCAATGTTTAAAAAAATGTCTAATTCGCGGTTGGTCCAATTTTTAAAAAAGACTAATAACTTCAACAATCGAAATCACATAAATATATCTTGAGGTTTCGTGTGTCCTCACGGACAACCGTCTCCCAGGGCTTCACAGATGGGAGTCCTCTTATTTTTTTCATCGTTCCATTCTCTGAACTATTTCAAATACGAATTCAAATCTTGAGCACGAAGTTGCCAGCAAGACTTCATGCGTTAAAGAAGTTTAATCATCAATCCACGAAGGTTGATGAAAACATAATTTCACAATGTATTTGCATATACACACACACACACACACACACACACACACACACACATCTGTATAGTATATATATGTGTATATATAATTAGGTTAAAAATAAAAAGTAGGTAATAACATATCTAAATGGAAGTTCTGCGCTCCTGGCCGCACAAATGTTTAAATTTCGAATGTTATATTTTTTTAAATATAAGAAACTCGGCTCCGTCTTACGAATTTTCGATCAGGTCACGTGTCCTGACGCGAGTTTAACATTTTTTACCCGTCCCAAAAAAGTGCACAACGCCGCTAAAGAAGTTTTCACTTCAAAAATTTAAAAATAGTTTATTTTAACATTATAAACATACACTTTAATTTTATTTACTTGTATCGATAAAATTACGCGGACCTCTTATGAAGGGTATATGTTTCTAAGATATGCATCATGAGTATGGCTAGACGGCTAGACACCATTACTTGAGTTTATAAGTTAATAAAAAAACTGGTCGTACAGCGTTGTTTAAAAATGTATCTACATCTGCATCGCAATTAACATAACCTAAATTATTTAACAACCTCTAAATATTTGCAACATATTTAAACACAAAACCTCCTAAAAGCCCTGGAGAACATGTTTATAAAACTGAACAGCACGTGTGTACATACTCAAGTATAAGATAAAAATAATATTAATAAAAACAAGAGCACGCGCGCGGCTCCGCAGCATTCAGTTTCATAATATAATTAAAAATAAGGCTCTTATATTATGAATAACTGTCACCTAACCTTAGTTAAAACTCATAAAGATTGAAAGTATAGTTGAAAGTTCACGCCTCGCTTCCCTCTAAGACTTCAATTCAACCAATTTAAGTGGGCAAAAGCGTTCTTAGACCAAAACGACCTCAATTACAACCAGAGATAAAGAAAAAGAAAGCATATGAATACTAGCAACTCTCCCCGGCTTCGCACGGGTAGCAGAGACAACTTCAACAATCATCAACATATTTCAACCAATTTACACAAAACGTTAACAAATTATACACCAAAACCTTCCTCATCAATCACTCTGTCTATTGGTGAAAACCGCTTGAAAATCCGTTCGGTAGTTTTTCAGTTTATCGCGAACAGACAGATAGATGCGGCGGGGGACTTTGTTTTATAATATGTAGTGATACAGAATGAAATCCCCCTTGATAACTTGAGAAGAGTAAAAATTATGTGTTTTCCATTTTAAAAAATTACGCCAATAGATTGGATAGAACGGCCGGAAGCACTCGTAATGGATTTCTTTTGTTTTTAATACAAATATTCACGCATTTTAGGAGATTATATTTTCAAGATGTACATAATGATTGGACAGCTAGACGACTTTAGTAAAATTGCCATGCGATTAAAAACGAGTAGCATAATATGATTATAAATGCCTTGTCATCTTGTATTACACCATCACACATGGGCGAGATGGTGTAATACTTTGCAATAGTTACTCCAATCTAAACTAGCTAAAGCCGGTACATTGTTTGACTGCTTTTTAAATAAATATCAAATCCAAGGGTGTTATACGTTTTTAGTATTATGTTATCTGTGACGTTTTGAAACAAATATACATATGTATGTTTAATATTTGTTTATCTTTTTATTAACTCCCGACGCAAAAAGAGGGGTGTCATAAGTTGGACGTCGATGTCTGTGTGTGGCATCGTAGCTCTCAAACGGATAGACCGATTTCGATACGGTTTTTTTCATTTGAAAGCCAGTTTCCTTGCGGTGGTTCTTAGCAATGTTTGGTTAATATCGGTCCAGCAGTGTAAGAGTATCAGCTCTTTTCCAAAATGATGTAAGGCATTTTGTAATCGTTGAAGGGATTTTCTAGCCGAGGGTGTTTTAAATTTTAAATTTATGATTATTTATATATGTGTTTATTGTGTATTCATAAATTTGTTCCGCTAGTGTTATGTTCAAGATTATGTTGTCAAGCAATGGTCAAGTAATTCTCTTCTATTTAAGAAATAAGGATGTCAAGTATTAACACGGTCACCATAAAATGTTGTTAGTTAACTAATTAGGTAACAATTAGACCTAATCACTTTTCGTGGTAGAAAAACTGCTTTGCGATACTTGCACTTCTTACATGTAATGTTTTTGATGGGATTCATATATTTATGCTTACAAATGTTAGTAATGGGCATCGAAACCGTGACCACTTTGAACTTAGCAGTCGAATGCTCTACTGGCGTGGCGCACATATGTCGCCAAATGGAAAGCCTGCGTATGTTAAAAAGCTCATCATCCTTCGCGCCTTTTCCCAACTAAGTTGGGGTCGGCTTTCAGTCTAACTACGACACTGTCGAACTTTGATATTTTACGTGAAGCGACTGCCATCAGACCTCCACAACCCAAGTACTAGGCGATATCGAAGTTCTGTAGTTAGACCAGGTTGTCAGACTTTTTAGGGCTCCAACTACTTGTAACGAATGCCACTGATGTTCGTATGGCACCCAGGACCGACGGTTTAACTTGCTCTCCGAGGCACGGAGGGGTCTCAATGTGTTAAGAATGATCACCCATCCTAGACTGACCTGGCTTGTTTGTAATGTGCTAATCTACTCAGTTACCACGAGCCTTAAAAAAAGCTCATTTATTTAATTTTATTATAACCTTAAAAATATAAATTTGGGGCTACCTTTTTTTTAAAACACGCCGTGATTCCGTCAATATAAGTCTAAAATCGTCCGAAGTACAAACAAATTCTCACAGCTGCGGAGATCGACGAGCTGATATGATAAGCAATGGTCCCGATTCTATTGTACACTCGACTAAACTAAAACCTGACTTAATTTCTTCATATGAAATCAACCTTGTTTTCTTCGCAACAAGGTCTATTTGTTACTGGCATCTATTTCTCTGCGCCACTAAATTTCAGTAAAACCTGTCAACGTATAGTCAACTTTATTTCCACGCAGCGAGAGTCCCCATTTATTCAAATGCCGTACAATTGCCGTATAAAAACTTGTTCAAAACGAACTAAGATGACGTTATTTTAATCTACACCTACGAAGACGCTTACTAAAAACACAGATCAAAAGAGATGGCATTTAACGGATAGCGGCTCTCGCTACGTGGTATTAAAGTTTATTTAAGCGTGTCCGACTTTAGTCGACAAATAAATTGCTTATTTCGATAGCGACATATGTTACCTACTTGTTTAAATTTGAAATAAGACCTTGTTTCAAAGTAAACAAGGTTTACATTTTGTATGAAGAAAATTTAGTCAATTATAGTCAAGTGAGTAAATACAACAGAATCGACACCAATAACTAAAAATTAATGGCCAAACAATTTTTTATCATCCGTATCGACTCGAAGAGGCAACGCCCTATGTGTTTATCTACTCATACATTGATTAGATAACAATCACACCGTAATATTATGTGTGTATGTATATGTTCATCTGGACTGTCGTATTCATCCTGAGAATAAGGGTAAAAGCTATCAGTATTAAAAAGTTGAAACTCCAAAGGAAGTAATTTTAAACCTTATTTTATGGTAAAGGGGGCAAACGAGCAGACGGGTCACCTGATAGTAAATGAATACCGCCGCCCACTGGCACCTGCAACTCAAGAGTCACAAGTGCGTTGCCGGCCTTTAAGGTAGGAGTAGGGGAAAGGTGGTAGAGGGGGAGAGGGGGGAGGAAATGGTTAGGGCTTCGAGTAACCTCACACACTTGGCGAAAAGCAATGCAAGCATTGCTTCACTGCCGGTTTTCTGTGAGGCCGTGGTATCCTCCGGTCGAGCCGGCCCATACGTGCAGAAGCATGGCTCTCCCACTATTAGAATTTGAGATGGGTTGGGTTGTTTTTACAGATGATTTTAAAGCCATCCCTCTGGGTCTCTCTGGTTATCTTATATGGACCGCGACAGTCATAATGTATAAATGAAACTAAGGTGGCGGTCAATGGTCTATAACATCGACAGTTTGATTATTAAAATATGTAAATTAGCGTTAATTGTATTATTATATGGTACATATGTCAATAGGTATGTAAATAAACGAGATAATTAATGCTTATATACATTATATGAGTAATAAATTATCAAGCTTATGATAATTTTATCCTTATACATGATTAAATCGTAAATATAATATTATTTACACACACACATAATCTCACGGTTGTATCCCCGAAGGGGTAAGCAGACCCGTATTAAATTTCAAAATTTTGTCAACTATAATTAATTCCCACTCACGTATAAGTCTACCAGAATCTCATGGTACGACAAGCTAATCATTTGGAGCGTAATAAAGAAAAAATAATCTAAAATAAATTTAAAATACCCCTGACACGAAAATCCCTTCAACGATTAGAAAAGAGCTGATGATCTTCGAACGGCTGAACAGATTTTCTTGAATTATATCTAAGAACATTCTCGATCAAGTCACCTTTCACACAAAAAAAAAAACGCAATTAAATCGGTCCATTCTTTTGGAGCTACAATACCACAGACAGACACACAGATACACACACACGTGAACCTTATTTGCGTTTTAGTAATTCCTTAAAATTTCGATAGAAAATCTAGCCAATGTCCTCTTTGTATATCACGTCAACCATGTACATTGCAAATGTTATCAAAATCTGTTCAGTAGTTTAGCCGTGAAAAAGTAACAGTTATTACTATTATATATTATATAGTAATATTAATAACCTACACAAATAATAAATTCATTGCCCATCACAGAATTAGTTTTTTTGTGATGTAATTTTTCCACTAACGCCATCTTCTGTTCTAATTTTGAATTCTGAATCGCATGTTTTACGCGACTAATAAACTGTTGGAACCGTTCAAAAACCGAATGCAGCTGTTGTCATGTCAAAACTGTGGGATCGTCTGCATTTTCCTTTCCAGTATAGAAAATTGTTATCTATGGTTAGCACAACTATTACAATGCTGAAGACCTAAGACTTCGTTAATGTTAACATTGACCGCTAATCTCAGCAACCATCCGTCCCATTTTTGGTTTTTTAATTGCTTATATACCTATAAGCTATAAGTAAATAAAACAAAATCCGGGTAATTGTGGAATTGTAGAGGAATGTACATGAACTTGGTATATACTTACAGCCACAGCGGTGAAACCGCGGGCACAGCTAGTACATATTATGAAAGTATATAATATTTAGAAACCAACTACAATAAACTTATTGATAAATACTAAATACATACTTACATGATCATAAAAAAAAGTGTGTGTGTACTTATGTACGCACGTAAGAAGTTATACTTTTATCTAGCTAAATAAAGTTTATTTAAATATCATAATAAATAATACATACCGTCAACTAACCTCAAATTTTACAAACGTGCTCAAAGTAATATATAAAAATCATTTTTATCACTCATAATTACAGTAAATTATCTTTAAATCAATAAATTGTTAATAAATATCAGTCAGCACGATATATTATTTGAAAAAAAAACTAAAATCTTGACTAGCTAACTTCAGGGTGTCAGTTTTTTGTGACGGTGTGCACGCGCATCGTAAATGACTAGGTAACTTCAGGGTGTCGGTTTTTTGTGGCGGTGTGCATGCGCATCGTAAAAATTCACTCTCATCATTTTTCCCTAACGCGCCAAAAGAAGTATAACTTCAGAAATAATCAATGTCCAGATAGTCCAACTCAATTTCCCTGGTATTGCACACTACGAATTTTGATTTCCCTATTTGGGATGAGATTCTGGCCGCCAACCGGACACTTGAGAAATTAAAGATGAAAAAATTGGGAGTATATTTAAAGGGAAGGTAGGGTAGGGTAGAATTGAAAGCAAGACTTTATGTTGATACTATTATTTTTTTACAGAAGACCCTAATGACACAACACACACACATGCCAAGTACTGTGTCGTATCGCGTCAGGCGCATATCGGTTTCAAACATTTAGTATGGTCAGAAACGCATTATTACAGAGTGTTGTCGACACATGACACTGTAATTGTAATGTTTTAACTACATGACATAGTAGCGTGCTTCTACCTTTATGCCACTCGATACAAAATATCGTCAATTTTAACGCGAGTTTTAAGTTGAACAGGTTTAAGTTGCATTGCCAAGAATGCGTATGCCTTTCTTCCTCTGTCTGATATTCCACATTCAAGATTCAGTGCATACCCCTAACCGCACTATTGTCATCATCTTAACTAATTAATGAATGAATTCTTAGATTATTCATAAATGTAGATAGACTATCAAACGTATAAAGGCGTCGAAAAAAATAATATCCAACTGTTGGCCACTAAATTCCTTTCCCGCTCTCAGTATCAGTTGCGCTGTCACTACATACGCTCGATTTACATCGCGAAATTGTATTGTTTACAATCACTGTACGTGTGATAAAAGTGTGCACAAATTACGAAGGTCGATGTCAAACAACGAAAAAGATAAATTACTAGCTGCGCCCCCGTGGTTTCGCCAGCGTAAGCAAGGTGTCCGATGCTAATGTCCGAAAAAAACTACTAACATTTCTCTGACTTTCCCTGACCATTTTTTCAAATCCATACATTTAAAAGAAAAATTAAATATAATAAGAATATATTTCTGAAACATATGCTTTCAATTTCACAGTATTTCTTGTGGAAATTCTGTACCTCCTGTGATTTCTGTATACTGCTTGACGAGCTGGCGAGTCTTTAAAGTATTTATACATTGTTCTTAAGTTTACACAGTTTGTTTATGTCTAGTCTTAGGGTCAGTTACAGCGCGGGCGTAAGCGAGAGTTAGGTAATGTACCTAGTCAGCGCTACTTACACAGCAATCAAGCGCTCGCGCCGTTCACGCACACATCTATGCTTGCATAGTGCCACAGTATAATATATTTTAGTACTCACTAACTTTAGTACAGTAGGATAGTAACCTATTTTGCTATTTTCATTCCATTCCCTGAGCGTAAAGCACAAACTTGGATGTCTATTAATAAAGTTTTACAATTTTCCGTGACTATTTCAGGCTTTAACTTTTAAAGAAAACTACTAGTTACATTGGGTCTGTCCATTGAAACTTACAATTACTGGTCTCGGTCTAGATCTGATAAACCCTATAAAAACTATCCAATATATTAATAACAGGTGAATTCCGTAGAAAAATACTTGTCCTTCGTAGAAAAAGATTTTGGACTAGCATTTGTCTCAACTCTTTCAGTATTCTTTTACCAAAATCTTATGACATTTTTGTGAGACATTCAGTAATTGATCAAAAGAAATAACGTAAAATAGACAGTCTTTAAGCTCTTTTTGCAAATATTATTGTAAATACGGTGCTCTCCATGATTTATCACATTATGACGATTTTGATTTTCGAAATTAAGGAGATTTTACAGTCAGGAAACATTCTTTTAAATGCAGCAGTGCTTCTGTTACTCATATTTAGTGACATTTTACCGAATGCATTCGGTAAAATGTCACTAAATATTTTTGGGCCGAAATACTTTGGGGGCGCTACAAATGTTTGTAACGCCCCCCAAAGTATTTCAGCGGATGTGAAATCATCGTCATTATATGAAAAGTGTCGTATATTTCTTGTTCCTTCGATTTTTTGTGGATTATTGTCACTTTTGGCAGTTTCAGTCGCCTCTATGTTGAGTGTTATTGAAGTCGTCGCTTCGTCAGATTTGGTAGTAGTTCGTTTTTGAAAAGAAAGAAATATTGGGTTGGCCTTTTTGAACTCAATATTTTGTGCTAATGCCGGATTATCCGGGACATCATTTAACATTTAAGGACTAAGTTTGGGATCTAGCCATACTATAAATGTACATTGTTTAGCACTTATTTTAAGCATCACTTTCACAATCACATCATAAAAAAAATACAAAAACAAGTTATAGTCAACACCTTTTCATCACAAAACAAAAGATTTTACTGAAACAAACAAGACCACTTATTAAAACAAAGAACCGGACAAGTGCAAGTCCGACTCGCGCACTGAGGGTTCCGTAACCAAACAAACTTGTATGTAGATAGATCGTCCACTTCGGAAATAAAAAAAAATAATTTTTGCCTGCTTTTTCCGAAAAGCAAGCTTAAACCTTGCAGTTAAAAAAGTATTTGGGAGAAATACATAGATTTACGACAAAGTTAACTTTCCAACTGCATAATATAAGTTTGTAATCACAAAAAATATTTTTTTATGTGATATAACAACAAATTAACGACTTTCCTATTTTTTCCTTTAATAGTGCTGTGAGATCTTGCTTCTTACCGAATTTCATGATTCTACGTCAATGGGAAGTATCCCATAGGTTTTGACTTACTATTATGTTCAAATTTGGTTAAATCTAAGGCTTAAAAAGTGTATCTTTAAATTGCATTGACATTTCACGCCACTCAATTCACTCCATCCATACTTCCCTACTAATATTATAAATGTGAAAGTAACTCTGTCTGTCTGTCTGTTACGCTTTCACGCCTAAACGGCTGGAGCGATTGAGATGAAATTTGGTATAGAGATAGTTCGAGGCCCTGGACATACTACTACTTTTTAACCGACTGCGCAAAAGGAGGGTTATGATTTTACGCGATAACGACTTCTACGCGGCTGAAGCCGCGGGGAACAGCTAGTTTAAAATAAAACTAAAAAGGACTAAAATAATTATGACCAAAAAATGTATCAAAATAAGTGTGTAAAACCTCAATTTCTCCCTGACTTTCCAGGTGGCTCCTCCATTTCACTGACTTTCACTGACCACCTTTGACTTCCCTGACTTTCCCTGACTTCCCAGAAAGTGGACACCCTGGTAAGTCCCGATGGCGTGGCAATTTCGGTATAAAAAGTTGCCTATTACCTATGTGTTAATCCAGGTGTCCAGTTATCTACATACCAAGTTTCATCGCAATCGATTCAATAGTTAATGTGTAAAAGACAAACATTCATACATCCATACATCGTCACAAACTTTCACGTTTATAATATTAATAGGATCAGTTCTAGAAAAAAAAGGAACTGAAGTACTACGTAAATGAATTTTATTTTATAAACAGTTTTATTTTGCTTGACCCTGCTGGTGTTTGGGTCAATTTTAGCAATTGAAATTTTACGATAAATACCCATCTATTTTCAAGTAATAAATAATTACTATTACATACATTTTAATATTATCTAATATGCACAGAAGCGTTATGTATTCGGTTACACAAGCCGCGAAAGATTAAAAACATTTATTTGAAAAAATTATTGTTCAATAAAATAGATAAAATGAAACCATAAATATTCGATTATTTAAATACATATATCTAAAAAACAAAAGCACCATAAGCAAATAATAAATTAATACACCACGTTTTCGTTCTACATCAACACATTTTTGTCTACTCTTCTCTTCTTTTAAGAAGTTTACTGAGTTTAAATTAAAATATACGAAAAGGAAGACATTTACACACTTATGAATGTAATTACAAGTTGCGCAATTATCATTTGCATTCGGCTTCATATTGATAAAGCATATCAATAATATCATTATCTCACTACATTGACAGGTTATGACAAAGGTCATATTGAACTATGCATTAGGAAATGTATTAATTAAATAATTATAAATGTAATTTTCTGGGACGTATTACATCGCGCGTATCTTGTATGTTTGTAAATTTCTTTATTACCTCGTATCTTCCAAATGGCTGGATGGATTTCGATAGTTAAGGTATCGTTATATTCATTTGTAGCGGAAGAGAGATAGATGCGTCACAAGCCGAACGCTTGGGCCGATCGTGCCTCTCAATCGCTTGTTCCGAGCTCGCGCTTTCACGCTCGGCTCAGGCGGAACCTGACAATGAGTCATGCTTTTTCGTGCGTGCAGCCAGCTTCATCGATTTTTACGACGTTATCACGTCAAAAAATTAACCAAATCTATCGTGTAGGGTATCAAAATAAAGGAAATTAAAAGGGGATTACAAATATATAAAAGTATATAGATTTATAACTTTAGTAGAAGTCAGGACCCAATTGCAACTTATAAACCGAAAGAAAATTAATGGGTTTCGTAGCAAGCGGACTGCTTCAAAACTTAATGCGGGTATTTAACTTAGGCTTTCAGCTCATAGTATAGTCTGTTAAACCGAAGTAGAGTTTACTTTGTTTATAGTTTATTTTAATTTTGTTGTCTATTCCCAATCTTGTTTCGGTCTTTTTAGTGCATTACATTTGAATTATCTTTTTTGCAGTCTGGTTTTTGATTTTTAAATTATTTATTTTATTTGTATATATTTCACGCGATATCTTCACCATTTGCGAACCGATTTACAAAAATGTTTTAAAAATTGAATTGCTTGTACTCAAGGTTGGTATCATTTAATTATATATAGCAGGCTATTCTTTCCACATATATATAAATATATGTTACAAATATTACGCTCTTATGTACGTATAAATTTATATTATGCTATAGGTACCATTATACATACATAATAATAATATATATCGGCATGATATTTATTAGAGATTCGACTGAGTCCACAGTCAAACTGTTTAAAACAGTTTTGTGGACCTTTGTACTAGAATAAGGCTTAAAAAATAGTCACAAAAAATAAATAAAAAAAAAATTACGAAAATATTCGCAATCAGAAGGTTGAAAATTAAGGGATAAAGAATAGACCTTATTAGAATTTATTAAAACGAAATAAAATCCTATAAGTAAAGCACTTTAAAAAAAAAAAATTAGGGAAAAAATGTTTGTGTTCGCGCGCTCTGTAAATCAGAAGGGGGAGCAAGGCCCTCCGCACGCAACGGTGTGGCTACCTACTGTATAATAGGCGGCGAAACTCTGCCAGGGTTCTCTATGACTTCCTTTCTAGGGTAAATATAATCTATAAGTCTATCGCAAGGAATTGCGATAGTTGGTTCGATTCCAACATACCACTTCACCGTTAACCCCGGTGAGGTAAGGAACTGTTAATAGCGAAGTTTCCATAAAAAAAGAGTATTTGTAAGGTCCAATACCGGTCCTTAATTGACTTTGCTTATTTCAGCATGTATTTTTTGTTATTGTAATAAAATTTCTCCTAACAATAACATCTATATATTATATAAATAAATGAATCCCTATTTCCCTTGGTCACGGCATCACGCGTGAACGGTTGGACCGACTTCGCTAATTCTTTTTTTTTTGTTTGTTATTGTCAGGAGAAAGTTCTTATGAAAGAAAAAATTAAGAAAGTTGAGCGGAAAATTAGAAAATTTAAGTAAAGCGCAGCTAGTTTTTATAATAATTATAAAAAACAATAAAGTTAAATTGTATCAATTTATTTAATAATTTACGATGATGTGCCGTAATGAAGACCAAGTGCGGGTAGTTACTGAAACTCACACTTTACGGAGGCGTCGCTGAACTCTCACCAGTCTATCTGTGACCACGATCGGTGCAATTCGATCGAAACGTCGGGTAACCAAAAAAAAGGCATTGTATCTTATAAATATTATCACGATTAAGTCCCGAATCACACATCTAATAGTAATAAGTCATGTTATTGTAATATATACAATAAAAATAACAATAATAAGAAAACACCGTACAAATTAAGTCAACTTTATTTTCTTTACTGTTTTTATCAACTCTTTACAATTTTTTATTGATTTACTTTTCTGGTGAATTAGAGTTGAAATTTTGAACATATCTCGGAATTAAAAATCAATTCAAAAGGAATAACAAACCAAAAATTACATAATTCAAAATAAAAATAAAAACAACATACATAACGTTATGGCTATCTACTATAAGAATAAAGAAATAAAAAAAATAATAATACTCATACGATAAGTCTATTTCAGATATACTTTTTACCTTAAACAACAAAATTACCTTAATATATTGTTAATAAACAGGTTTTTCTATAAACCAAGGTACGCATACCGTTAAAGAACGTGTTTGATCACTCATATTTCTACGCATTAGAAACATATTTTTACACCATATTCGCCGCATATTTTTTAACCGAATACATGACAACAGAGATGACAGCGAATCGTGTTTATGGTACACTAGCTGTTGTACGATTTTCAGCGACTTCGTTCGAATTTTAAATTTTGGTGAAATCTATCCGAACGGAAACCGTACATTTTACCAGGATAAAAAGTAGCCTATGTGTTATTCCAGACGATAATCTATCTCTGTGCAAAATTTATGCAGATCCAGATAATATTAGTAAGATTCATATAAAAAAATATCAAACCTGTTTCTAAGTTTGTAAAAATTTCAGGTACGTACACGCTCTAATCGTTGTTACACAAGCCTTAAATAGGAATGCAAAGTAATGAATTTTTTGATTCGTCCACCATATTTAAAACAGATTTAAGATAAATTAAAAAATATACTTAAAATTCAATACCATAGACCGCATAAATGATTTTATAAAACAAAAACAAACAAAGGAAAGGTTGATTACAATGGAGCCTTGATTGTTTTCACACAAAAAATACTAGGTACATATTTTGTTTTCTTTAAAAGGCAAAACCCTGTTCTTGCTGTTAAAACTTTAGGTATTATAAACGTGAAAGTGTGTGAGGATGTATGGATATTTGTAACTCTTTCACGCAAAAACTACTGAACGGATTGCGATGACACTTGGTATGTAGATAGCTGAAGAACTGGATTAACACATAGGCACGCAATTCTTATCCTGATATTCCCACGGCACCAGGACTTACGCGGGTGAAACTGTGGGGCGCAGTTAGTTAGAAATAATATCAAAATAATAATAAACCAATTCATCAAAGCAGTGTTACATAATTATAATTTTTTTTTTTTTTTTTTTAATTAATTATATTATAATTAATAATAATTATTGTCCACAAACTATTCCGAAGTATTTAAATATTTATGTCATTAAATTAAACAGCGGAATAAAAACAATGGCCACATAGTCAATTGCATGATTTACGTCAAAGCAGTTTACATTGGAATAAAGTTAATTTTCTGGTAATTTCTTATTAAAGTATAAGTATAAATATGATGTTGATACATACACCTTTGAATGTTAACATACACCAAGACGATTCTGTGCATCTTAGATTCAGCGATTTACTATAAACACAAATCTAACCAGTATTTCTTCAAGAAACGAGAAAGCCATACACTTATTTCTTTTTATTCATATTTGACTGTTTGTTACGCAACGTATCACGGAGCCATAGAAAAACATTACGTATGAAACAAAAACTATCTATTGGAGCCTTTATGGGTCATACACCGAAAAAAGGACTTGTGGTCCGCCTAATTTTGTCAACAGAACACAGAATACATAAAACAACAGAATAGTAGATGCTAATAGGTTTAAAGCGAGCTGTACATACCTTGAACAATAATACACAATTACAGATACCAAGGACGTACGCATCGTCATGAGTATTACACAACTAAAAACATAATATATGACAAAATTTGTATAAAAGGCGTTAAAAACTAAAAGAGCTGCAGAGGTCGCATATCATTTCCTAGATATTTTCCTACTTTGTGGAGCCTATGACTGAATTAATGACATGAATTCGTGACTTCATTCGGTACCGGCCCATAACTTCTGTTTTCACTTAATATAAAAAGTATAAAAAGAGTGTCCTTGGAGTTTCTTGCCTGTTCTTCTCCATAGGATCTACGTATTGGAATAGGCAACTAGCTTCACGACTGACTTAGTTTGACTGACTCCTACTCCTGACAATTCAAATATACCTATTATTGGTTTAATTGAAATAAATGGTTTTGATTGATTTTTTTATATATATTATTTTTTAAATCATTAATTTTATTGTCACTCATAATATAGACACACCAAGTCGTACTGGTGTATGATAACATTCGCTGGTGAATGACCGAAATCTTATCGTATATCGTAGATGTTAACAGACACCAGGTATACTAATATACAAAGCGCTTCGGACGTTCACGGTAATAAAATTGTAGACTTCGTGACTTCTTTTGTCAGAGCAGCTGAGCCAGTCAGCCAGTGTAATACGGCTTTCCTTTAAATAAAGGCGAGGTTTAAAGCCAGGTGTACACGCCTCGAACAATAATACACAGTTACAGACACCAAGGACGTACGCATCGTCATAAAAAACATGTTACAAGAACATTTTTTTGAGACAATTAACCGTACAAACACTACAGTCGACAAATTGGTATATAATAACTATCCAAAGTACAAAATCAATTTTGTCTATCAAATAAATAACATAAATCTGGTCAAGAGCTAATCACTGATAAAAAATTGTACGTACATAATCGGTGTCTGTCATCGTCGGTACAATAGATATATGTATAATTACGTATTGGTTATGTACATTCTAGAATAATCTTTATGTTTATAAATAATATTAAAGGAGCATCCATAACTCAACAATAATTATGGTATTAATGAAAAATACAACTTACACTTACATTACATATTTACATAGTTCTTACAGTATTTCTGAATATATACACGCGCTCACTGTACACACACGCAAACACATGTTATATAGATGACATTTATTCTGCTTTTAAAATTTTTAACCAACGAAAAAACGATCAAGTTTTTTTTTTTATTTTTATGAATGACCAAAGAGCACGCATAACTTTTTATAGGGTAGTCCGATTTTAATAATTCTTTTTTTTTATTAGATAGAGTGTACTTCAAAGTTGGTCCCATTAAAATTTCAAATAAAAATTTCAACCGTAAGGGTAGAAAAATAGGTTGGTAGGACCATTGATTGTTCTCACATTGACTTTACACCTGTGAACCGATTTTGTTTTAACTTAGCTTTAATGACACTACAATATGACGGAGATCTGTAGTTCATTTTATAATGGATGCGTAATTCAGTCGAGGGAAATATATTTCGTATTTGTTCTTTTTAATTAATCTTAATGAGAGCTTTTAACCTATTAAAAGTTACGGTTGAAATTTTTATTTCAGTATAGGTGTTACAGACAAGTGTGATCATATTTTAGTAAATAACGTAAAGCGCTAATAACTTTAGGAAAATAATCAGCTATTTGTTCGCTCCTAAAATTTTACCACACCTTTCTGTAACATCCTGTATAAGCATGCACATACACATCACACAACCATACACACATACACGCGCACACTCGCCGTGAATTTATATTTTTTATTCTACATCTACCAGAAGCGGTAGTCATTCACATAATGGAAAAATGATGAGAGTAAATTTTTACGATGCGCGCGCACATCGTCACGAAAAACCGACACCCTGAAGTTAGCTAGTCAACATTTTAGTTTTTATTCTACATCTACCAGAAGCGGTAACGTAACGTAAACATGAAAACTAATCATCTTCGAAAGCCGTAGTTTTTTTAATCTTGCGAAGTGGACAGGTCCGAGCGATATTAATGACGAAATGTCATTAATATACCTAGTGTGTACAATGCCATTGTACACACTAGGTATATTAATGTTGTACACATGTATGTACATATTATATTGTATACCTACTGTGACGTACCCTACGTGTGACGAACACAGTGTGATCTCAGAGTAATGTCAGTTTAGCTAGAGAAATAACTACGTACAACCATCTGTAAATGATTATCTAGATGTAAGAAATGTGTATCATTTGTTGGCGATCCAAATAAAAAAAAAAAAATAGTACACAAATTAAAAAAATTAAATAACACGACTGTCATTTCAAAAACACGAATTTATGTTTTTTTAAATGGCAATTTATGGTTAGTGTCATTCGGGATGATGTAAGGAAGCTAACGGTACCCCATACAAATGTATTCAGGCATTTAGAAGTTATAGTGAAATAAAGAAACTCACATACATGGTACCTGAAAACATAACACTCCTTTTTTGAGCATTCGTGTAAAAAACTAAACGACTTTGAAATGGTATAATGACCGTAGATATAAGAAGGAGTAGTGGACAGTAATACATGTATTATCCAATAAAGCTGAAAATCAAACACACGGGCCGCTTAATGATAAGTGAAGAGTTCATTAACCGTCAGTTAAGTACAAGTATCATAACTTTAATTTAATTTTAAAAAAAAAGTGTGTGTGTACTTATGTACGCACGTAAGAAGTTATACTTTTATCTAGTTAAAAAAAGTTTATTTAAATATCATAATAAATAATACACACCGTTAACTAACCTCAAATTCTACAAACGTACTCAAAGTAATATGTAAAAACCATTTTTATCACTTATAATCACAGTAAATTATCATAAATAATACATACCGTCAACTAACCTCATATTCTACAAACGTACTCAAAGTAATATGTAAACCCCATTTTTATCACTATCGTGAAGTTGGTAACTTTTTTGAAAAACTAAAATGTTGACTAGCTAACTTCAGGGTGTCGGTTTTTCATGACGGTGTGCGCGCGCATCATAAAAACATATTACACAATAATCTAGACCCATACTATGCATATCTCGTACTATATGTAGCAGAACGTAAAATCACTTCGATACATTTTTTTTGTAGAAGATTTGAACACCCAGACAAATGCATTTACATCGCATAGACATGAACAAACTAATCAACGCTGAAGTCGAACTCCACCACCGCACACACAAAATATTTGTTTCGAATTTTTGTGTTAATTATTTAGTTTTAGTACAAAACAAATTCACTGCATCACTCTCATTGCCATTCAAGACAATGATACAAGAAGTTAGCGCAGCAGAAACATCTGGAAAGCCGACCGCAGCAATTCAACGCTAATGGTAAATTTTTATATTTCTGCCGCTGAATGCGCGTACCAGATCCCTATAGGGGGGTGTTTGGTTAGAAACGCTTGAGTGGCACTAACTAATGTGTTGTGAGTTTAATTCGGTAGCCGTTTGCCATCGAATGTTACATCATATGTCAACTATCACTACATATTATAAAACAAAGTCCCCCGCCGCGTCTGTCTGTTTGCGATAAACTGACAAAACTACTGAACGGATTTTCATACGGTTTTATTAATAGACAGAGTGATTCATGAGGAAGGTTTTGGTGTATAATTTGTTAAGATTTTGTGTAAGTTGATTGAAATATGTTCATGATTGTTGAAGATGTCTCTGCTACCCGTGCGAAGCCGGGGCGGGTTGCTAGTAATTACATAATTATAATAATGTTTGTTCTCCATAAAAATACTGTCTCTACTTGCATATATATGTTACCGACGAAAAAACTGAGAAGTCTATCCGTATATTTTTCGTGTTTATTTTTTATGTATGACCACGCGTAACTTTTGACAGGATAGTCCGATGTCCATCATTATTTTCTTGGTTGGTCCCATTTAAATTTGATAAAAATAATTCAACCCAAATAGTAGACATTTTTGAATTTCATTTTGTATATTCGACTCGAAATTATTTAGTTATTTACATTGTTGTAAGAGTTAAGGCTAACACGTTTAATTTTTATTATTTTGCGCTTTTCAGTTCCCTTCTTTCGTCGGTTTAATGAATGTTAAAAAGTTTTTTTGACTTTGAATGTCTGTAATCAATTGACATTACAATCAAAATCAGACATTTCATTCAAGATATTGACAATGAATCATAAACAATATCCGTATTATCCAATAGTATCAGTAAACAAGTTAACAATTAATTTTATTTTAGTTGCCTAGAGGAGGATGTATAATCATAATTTGCTGCCTTAACTACTCTGGTTGAGTCATCATCATGATGAGTTTTGCATACGCTATGTCAAGGATACAGAAAATGATGAAATTGTCTTTATTTAACTTTAAATTCCAAAGCATAGGATACATTTATATTACTATTGTGCAGAGACAATTATTATTACTAGAGATCGCGTGGTGGTCGAATTTCGACCATGGTTTATTTCATTGGCTAATATTACTTGACCTGTCATTGTATAGACTTTTGTACCATGACAGGTCAAAATATATACTGGACACTCATAGCTGTATGTACCCGTTTTTGCATTTTTTTTAACTTTGTAGCAAATATTGTTCAAAAATTTTAGCATTCGTCACTTCTTCTCTGTATAAACTATAAGTGTGCGAAATTTCATACTCCTCCGTCCGCCCAATTTTAGTAAAAAGGGATCCAAAGTTTTCGCTTCACGTATTAATATATAGATATAATATGTATACTAAAACCTTCCTAAAAATATGTAGTTTACATTAATAAAACAATGATTAAAATTGGTCCTTCACTTTTTAGAAAAATCGCAGACATACAGAAACTCCTTTCTTCCTCTCCTTTCCTCCTTTAAGCGGAGGTAGCGTAATGGCTAAGGCGGCGGACTTGCGATCATGTGGTGGCAGGTTCGAACCCCACCCAGTGCACTACCGTCGTGAACCAACTCCTAACACAAGCGTTAAGCTTAGCTGGAGGGGTTAATGAAATTACTAGTAATGTGTGACCCACGTTACCAGTAATCTTTAAAAAAAAAGAAGTCGGTTAAAAAAGAAAAGAAATCTATTACGAGCCCGCCCGCCTATTTTTATCCCGATTTGCTTAATTGGTTTTCTTAAATAAAATGTGCTATTGTAGCTTTGCATTGCAAGCATTGGAAATCACCTAAATTTCACCTTCCTCGAGTTATAGTATAGTTCTTTAAGAACCATCATTCAATGACTTTAGTTAACCTTAACCTACTGTCAAATATAAATTTGGACTAAAGAGAAAACAGAAAAAGAAGTATTAGATGTTGGATCAGTCAGTCCTTTTTAACCGACGAAAAAACGGAGGAAGTTCTCAAATCAACCCGTATATTCTTTTTTAATGTATGACCACGCATAACTTTTTACAAAGTAGTCCGATTTTGATAATTCTTTTTTAATGGATAGGACTTACTTCGAAGTTGGTCCCATTTAAATTTCAAATAATTATTTCAACCCTAAGGGTGGAAAAATATCGGATGAATTACTTTTCACCGATTGACTTTTCACCTGTGAATCCATTTTGTCCGCCAACTCAAAATTAGTTTATATTACTTTTTTAATTTATGTAAATAAGCTCAATACAGGTTTATTTCTTGCTATTTAGTTCTTTTTCGTCGGTTTAATTTTTAGTTAAAAAGTCTTTATTGAGTCAACGAATGTTGGTAGGCATGCAGGTGGTACAATTATCTCTATTTGCAAATCGATAAATGTACGAATTGATTAGATACGTGCATAATGCAATTTAGTTTGTCAATATTTAAAGACTTGGGTATTCTTACATAACAGCATAACAGTGGGAAAAGTATACTTCGGCACGTATGGGCCCGGCTCGACTGGAGTGATACCACACAGATAACCGGCAGTGCTTTCGTTGTATTTCGCCGAGTGAGTGAGGTTACCGGAGGCTCTAACCCTTCCCTCTCCCCCTCTTCCCCACTCCTCCTCTTCCCCCACTTCTACCACCCTACTCCCACCTTAAAGGCCGGCAACGCACTTGTGACTCTTGAGTTGCAGGTGCCCATGGGCGGCGGTAGTCACTTACCATCAGGTGACCCGTCTCTCGTTTGTCTGCTATACCAAAAAAGAAATCGCGAAATATTGAAATCGAATATGTTGCAAGGGGCCCGTGAAGAAGCAGTTTCCAAAAGACCCCGAACCCCAAATCCCCATGTCCCAGATATTAACACCGAAATACCCTCGTGTCGTACACCTAGATCTAAACAGGTATTAACTGAAAAAAAAAATATTTTTTCAGAAACGGCGTATGAGTAAACTGTTCCTGGCAGGAGTGTTCTGTATAGATTTATGATAGATTTTTATATGCACCTAGAAGAAAGATATTGTAGGAATCTTGACGTGGGAGAGCCATGCTTCGGCACGTATGGGCCGGCTCGACTCCGCTCGATACCACGGCCTCATAGAAAACCGGCAGTGAAGCAATGATTGCATTCCTTTTCGCCGTGTGAGTGAGGTTACCGGCCCTAACCCTTCCCTCTCCCCTATTCCCATCTTTCCCCTCTCCCCCTCTCCTCTCTTTTCACTCTTCCCCCCTTCTCCTACTCCCACCTTAAAGGGTGGCAACGCACTTGTGACTCTTGAGTTACAGGTGCCTATGGGCGGCGGTAGTCATTTACCATCAGGTGACCCGTCTGCTCGTTTGCCCCCTATATCATAAAAAGAAAATGTTTTGGGACTGAAAATTGGATTTTTGTTGTTATTTCTCTATTGCTTAATAATGTATGAATATTTGTTTTGTAATTATGAGTTGAACCCGTGTTGGTGAATTTAGAGTCTAGCGCCTACTAGTGGTGATATTTTTAAATATGTTTTGTTTGTAACGAAATTCGACGGTGTGCATAACTTAGATCTAGGTGTACGATATGTATTTATTAAAAACAAATGCGTTATCTATTTGTCACATTGGTTATGTAAATTATTATTGTTCATATAAAAACAACTTTTTATCCATTATCTTTTATTACCTCTTATTTTTATTAAAATGAACCTCACAATAATTATAAACAATTCTGTTTATAAACATTATTTGCCACCATAGAATAATAAAGATAAAGTATTTTATATTTTTTATACTAACGTTTTTCCCTATTTTATAATTAATAACATAATTACATTTAATAATTTCTTATTATCTAACTATAAGTTATTCATGATAATAATGGATCTCTACATAGTATAAAACAAAGTCGCTTCCAGTCGTCTGTCGCTCTGTACGATTAGATCTTTTAAACTTCGCAACAGATTTTAATGCAGTTTTCACCAATAGACAAAGTGATTCATGAGGAAGGTTTAGGTGTATAATTTAATTAAGATTTTGTGTGAAATAGCTCAAATATGACGATGATTGTTGAAGATGTCGGAAAAATCAATATATGCTCTGCTACCCGTGACAAGCCGGGGCAGGTTGCTAGTTCAATATAAATTGTTTAATCATTTTGCACGCCGGCAACGGTTGAATATCGTATTGCGCTACTAATAGACCTATATATTACCCTACAATCGGTATTTGTACAACGATATTCTGCAAATAAATATTCATTTCAAAGTGTCTGTATATTTAGATTGATACCGTGGCATCTGCCGATGGCAATTTTTAAGGTTCACCGATATGCCTAATCCAGGCATATCGGTGAATGATATGATATCGGTGATGTATTTGAAAAAGGAACACTTACTTAAATCGCTGAAAGGGCATGACTCTAGCATGCAGTTACAATAAGATTTTTCGAAAAAAAAACAATCCGTTTACAATTTATGACCGTTTGAATTTCCAGATATTTTTACCTCGGTTTCTCATAAAAGCAGTTTGAATGTGTAAAGTTAAAGATTTTAAATCGTTAATATTTTTTTATTTACGCGGCGGGGAACTGAAGGCCAGCGTGTGAGTAGGATATTCGATGGAAAACCGTTTTGAATCCCTCTGGAAAAATATGGTGTTTCTTTCACTGAAGAATGCTGAATCAGCTGTCGCCCCTAAACGAGAACTAAGCAAAAAGAAAGCACCGGTAATTGATGTGGATATTTTTAATCATTTTTACAACCATCAAGCCGACCCTACTTGACTAGCTAATGGTAACTAGATAAATAATTAAAAAACTGATTAATCACTTTTATTATTGTGCTTAAAATAGATTTTTCTTCAATTAAAATTAAATCATTTAGATTATTCAATCGATATTTTTAGTTCGATATCATTAATACATCTCTAGTTACTTCAAATACCAAACGTCATAGAACTCATGCTATATGAAAAATTGTGCCTATTACATTAACATTCTAAGAAATATGCCACATAATGGGTTTCTCTCAAATTTGAAAACCCAATATAAGTTATAACTCAGCGCTTATTATGTTATTTTTATTATTTTAACACCTTTATAATGTAGCTATGTTCCTTGATGGAACCTCTTTCCGTATCTATGAGTGTCTTTATAAGGTTCAGTTGGACAGTGGACACTCATGGGAGAGTAATTTTTATTACATCTAATAGGTGTTATCAATATTTTTTTGGTTGTTGGCAAAAATCTTGTTATGAGGTACCCCAGAACTGTCGCATGGCAGTGAATGTGAATAATAATTTGTGTCACTAACACAATACTGGTAGATATTTTAAACCTGCAACAGTTTCAGTGTCAACAAAACGCAAAACAGTTTATCTGAATCACCTATACGTGTACCTTGCTACACTAAAGACTCCTTTTGGGGGCGAGGAGGGAACCCCTTCCCGTTTCAAAAGAAAGAAAGAAAGAAAGAAAACATTTATTCTGACATTCACAGGACTGCACACAATTATTACAATAAAAATAAATAAAACTAGGCAACTATTGCCCTGTGCAATGCCAGAAAAGGCACCTATCTCAGCATATTGCCACAGCCTGAGAGACTGCAGCGCTGGTATTATGATAGGGCCTGCTTCAAGGACTTCAACGACCCTACTCACCAACATTGCGTAACAGATACACCATGTTATAATAATATAATGATAGATATTTCTCTTTAACAGTAGTTCGAAATGATTCCAATATATTTCTTAAAAGCTAGATGATGATTTTTGTCACCACAACTTCTTCGTCGTTGGTGTCCCATCACACGTGTAAACCGCCCATTACACGGTAGGTTTTGCTGTCAGATTTGCCACAATCAAAACGGTGATTAACGAATAACCTATCGTCTAATGCAGTGGTTGCATGATGAGATTTTAATGTCGATATTATTTCATCAATCACCAACAAACATCCGTCAAGCATGACTTTTGGTAATGATTGACGTTTGCATGATCGTCTAATGGACGCCTAACACTGCATCTCACTATCTTCAAACAAGACATGACTCACGAAACTCTAGATGACTAAAGTCAACCGTGTACTCTTCCTCTACAAAAAAAACTCTTTCAAAACATTGAGTTATTGTTTACGCTACGCTTTGTACTTACGCTAGTAATAATAACTCAGTGTTTCAAAATAGGTAATCTCAAAATAAAAACTGTCAGTCGTAGGACTGCACGTCAGAAGTGAAAACAGATTTTTTAAAGATTAATTAATAAGGAGCTGATAAAACTCAATGTTTAGATTAGCGCCCTCTAGTGAATGTATACCATATAATACTTATATATGTATTATTACCGTATATCAAACTACAGTAGTATCGCACAGAATACACAGATGCCGTAATTTTTTTTTTTAAATATAAGAAACTCGGCTCCGTCTTACGATTTTTTAATCAGGTCACGTGTCCTGACGCGAGTGACTCCGTCTTACGAATTTTCGATCAGGTCACGCGTCCTGACGCGAGTTTAACATTTTTTATCCATCCCAAAAAGTGCACAACGCCGCTAAAGAAGTTTCCACTTCAAAACTTGTTTTTTTTTTCTCATGACGCCTTGTAGTCTGCATGTCCCTTGGGAAAAAGGATGTCACATATATCTCAAGCCAGCCGGGTAAAAAAATACCGGATATTTCAATAAATCTTAACGATAATTCGATTAACAAGTGGACAGGCAGTCGTCATACGACATGGTACAATTGAACTATACTCTGTGTGGCTGTCTTTAAGCACACGTAATAGCCAATATTATCACCGTTATGAAACCAATTTGTCAATCAAACATTCAATCGAACAAAGGAGCTGGCGTATTCAATGATATTGAACTTCGTAAACTACTTTAAATGGCAAGTATGTAAATAATATTCTGTGACATTTATTTATTTCAACTTTGCACATTTGGTACAAAGGCGGACTTAAAGGCATTGTCTGCCAGTCAACCTTTGGTGACGCAGAGAAACGAATAAGTAGGTACACCTAATTAAGTTAAAACCTGTTAAATTAATGAAATACAAACTAAAATTTGACCACATAATACACAAGAATACGTAACTTGTAGTCATACATAAACTTAGGACTCGCCCCGGCTTCGCAAGGGTGAATTGTAGATACCAATGTGGTGAACAATTATCGTCATATTTCAACAAATTAACACAAAACAATACTAACTTTTACTTATAAAATCTCCCCTTGAATCACTCTATCTGCATGGAATCCTCAAGGAAAACGCAAGCGTGGTCGCAAACCTGGCGACGATCTGTAGCAGACGAAGCGAAGAACATTGGCAAGGCGTGGAGCAAAATCAAGCGCGATGCTGAAGACCGATCGCGATGGAGGTTTACATGCCCCATCTAGGGGACATAGTACATTAAGTCAAGTAAGTCATTAATGAAAGCCGCATCAAAATCTGTTGCGTAATTTAAAAGATCTAAGCGGAGAGATAGACAGACGGCGGGAAACGACTTTGTTTTATACTGTGAAGAGATATACACACATACATAGCTTCTACTATGAGTTCTAGAATACGGATACACATACTTAATATAATACATTGTTATTTAACTATTCAACAAACACTTAATGTAGTTAGACTCCAATCAGTCTTTCTGTATAATAAATTACCTGCGGAACTTAAAAGTATTTACAGTACAAACTTATTTAAAAACAAATTATAGTTATATTTATTGAGGAAAGGCTATTATAGTATAAATGAATTTATAAATGACAAACAGCGGACATAATAATGAATAATCTGTATTTAAGTTAATGACTGATGACCTAATTTAGTTTTTTTTTAATTTATTTTATCGTATAATGTAATATTTTAATGTAATGTATTTTTTTTAATTTATTGTAGCATTACAATAAATTAAAAAAAATGTGAAATGTTTAAAAATTCAATTCGTGTACCAATTTTCAACACAATGTATATTGTTATGAAATAAATTACCTACTTATGAAGTCATAAGTAAGTAATTTATTTAATCATTAACCGACTTAAAAAACGAGGAGTTTCTCAATTCAACTGATTTTTGTTTTGTGTATGTTACGCGATATCTTCGTCATTTGCGAACCGATTTCAATCATTCCTTTTTTAATTGAATTGGTTGTAGTCAAGGTTGGTCCCATTTAAATTTGAGGAAAATATTCCACTTCTAAGTGTTTAATATTAATGGATAAAAACGTATTGACGTCGGTGATACTTTTATAAAAGTTAATTATTGTAAATACGTACACAATGTGCATAGAAAAACCCAGAGCAATGATGCAAATTGAAATTTTCATGCGTACATAAATATATCGGCCCCTGATGATGCAGCCGCATGCTCCTACAGTCGCACCACACGTCGTCAATAGATGTTAGATTAATTTAAATATGAATAACATTATTTTTTGACGTTTGGCAACCCCCACGTGTCATCAGTTCACCATTACACCTAAGTAATAAGATGGATAAAAAAGGAGGAGGGTCTATGTTTCACTGTATATATTTTTTTTTATGTATGTTCACCGATTACTCAAAGCCTAGACCGATTTGGAAAATTCTTCTTTTGTTTCAAGTAGTACCTTGGTCATCAGGTCAGGATCTGATGATGGGATCCTATAGAAATCGAGGGTACTCTTCAAATTATATAGGCACACTTTTTGAGGCGCATTGAAGTCGGTTATATTTTTTTAAAAAGATAATTATTAGCATCTCTTATACCGAATTTACTCATTCTTTCTTTATCTATTGTCTGGCTTCCAATGTTGCCTGTATGAGATCGCTCTTAGCGATAAGGCTGCCCATTGTACTTTGTGTATTTATTTATTTTATTTTAAACAACAAGTCTTTAGAGTACAATAAAGTTTATTCTATTCTACATACAAACATACATACTAACATACACTCACACCTGTATCCCCGAAGGGGTATGCAGAGACGTACAAAACAACCACATTTTATCAACTAAAATTTGGTCCCACACACGTAATAGGACAAATATATCCGGGCACTTTGGGAATTCAAAATGGGAAATTTGGAAGTATATAGAAAGGCAAAAAAGGAAGGTAATAAAAGGAAAAGAATATTGCGTAGTGAGTTGGAGTGTGTAAGCAATAGCTCAAGAAGGTAAGAGTCGCATACTTGTAACTCGAACTGGATTTTTGCAGACAACGACAAGGAATTACTGTACAACTGATAACAGACACAATGTTTAACTTCATATTTCAACGATACTTGTTAATGAAGTACTTAATTGGCTTAGTAATCATTGTAGGCACAAGGTTGTTGACCAAATCGATACGGAAAGAAAATTGCATGGTACAATAAACCTTCAAAACCGACCGACAGGTTCTGTATATGGCCCACTAGGATACATAATGCATGGGAGAGCCATGCTTTGGCACGTATGGGCCGGCTCGATACCACGGCCTCACAGAAAACCGGCCGTGAAACAATGTTTGCATTGCTTTTCGCCTTTGAGTGAGGTTACCGGAGGCCCTAACCCTGCCCTCTCCCCTATCCCCGTCCTTCCCCTCTCCCCCCTCTCCTCCCCTCTAATCCCCCTCTCCCATCTTCCCGCTCTTTCCCTTAAAGGGCGGCAACGCACTTGTGACTCTTGAGTTACAGGTGCCCATGGGCGGCGGTAGTCATTTACCATCAGGTGACCCGTCTGCTCGTTTGCCTCCTATACCATAAAAAAAATGTAAATACCATGTCTAACGTGTTACATTAATGTAAGGCAATTATGTATGCTGATGATACATGTTTATTTTACAGCCACACCGACATCGATCTCTTGCAGGAGGCCATGCAAAACGATTTTGACTGTGTAGTACAATGGGCTCATGATAACGGCATTATAATAAATATAAATAAAACCAAATGCATGATTATTCATTCGCCTTATCATAAACAAAAAGATGTTTCAGTTGGAGTGAAAGGTCACACGTACGAATGTATGCATAACAACAAAAATGATTGTCAAAGTTCTTATTTAGAAACCGTAACTTCATATAGGAATAGAAATAGATAATTTATTCACATGGAACTTAAATGTTAACAAAGTTTGTAATAAACTTCATTCCATTTTGAGTAAATTTAAAAATCTCAAATATGTTATGAGCAAAAAAGTAATGTATATCTTATATTATGCGCTAGCAAATTCAATTATCGATAATGGTTTGGGTGCATATGGCCTTACGTTTCCTACACACTTAAATAAAATCAACAGCTTGCAGATTAGATTACTGAAATTACTTATAGATAAAAAATCCAAAACGAGTCTAAATTATGAATATGCAAAAATATTTAAAATCTGTAAAGTACTACCAGTCCATATAAAAATTAAATTAAATATTTTAATTACAATTCAATAATCAAGACTACAAAACGGAGAGTAGACATATGTACCCAACTCGTTTAGCTTAAAAGATAAGACTTGTTGTTCCGAGAGTGATAAACTATTTTGGTAAACGTGCAAGGAAATAGATAGTACCGACTGTAGTCAACGAACTACCTTCAGACTTGTTGACTCATGTCAAATCGAAAAACCAGCTCAAAAATATTAAAAAAAAACATTACCTATCGTTGTGTCCATAGTATATATAGCCTTTTGCCTGTTGCCATATTCTTTTATAATTTTAATGTTTATAGTTTTATTGTTTGTTCGTACATTGCTCATACAAATATTGTTCATAGATGTAGGTATGTATGTGTGTTCTTCAGTGTGTTACAAACCACGGTTATATACATATATGTATGCTTCCGTCGATGAATAACTGTAGTATATTATTATATAAGTATGCAAAATATTGTGGTTTAAACAGAATCTTTGATGTTAGCACAGAATTAAGTAAAATAACAAAATTTGTATTCATTGTTAAACGAGAACAATTGCCGACAAACTGCTATGCAGTTTGGCCAATTTAAATAATGTAAAAACTTGTGCAAGTTTTGAACAAAAAAAAAGAAGACCGTGTCCGAAGGAGGTGAGGTCCGAAGTCGAAAACTCAAATATGACGGCCGGCACGCGGGAAAAACTGAAAGTATCGTATCTCGGCTTCCATCGGTCCTAACAACAACAACAGCAAGTCAAATGAATGTAAAAATAAGCGCAATCACTTGCATTAAGTTGTTTAAGTCTAAGTTTAAAATTAGAGAAAATACAGTCTTTTATTTACGGTTTTTCGTTAATAACTTTTTTATTTGTTTTATTAAAAAAACAATTTTTTGAGGTATATTTGAGTAATTTTGAGGATATTGATAAATTTCGATTGTGTATAAAATACACAATGACATATTTTATACACAATCGAAATTATAAATTATCAATTTTAGAATAGGCTGGCATTTTGAAATTTCGCGATTGGACTTGGTGTACAATGAAAAACATATTAATGTCTGTAACGTATTCAATTTTCATTCAATTTTGGATATAAGGTTTGAGATATCTTTATTTTCTCATAAGAATTTCAACAATTCACTTACATGAGAAAGTTTAAGCACATACAAACAAATAATAATCTTATCCTAGGCGAAAACAAAGATATTGAAACATTTCACTCAACACATTCAATCTCAAGTATACATTTTTAAGCTGTCTTTAGATTTAAGATAAATAAAATACAATACATAGAGAGGGAACTTGTAATAAATAAAAAAAATATTTACGTAAACAAGGAGCAACAATGCCGGGCGCGCACTTTACACAGATCGAGCGTAGCTAGAAGCGACTTGTGAAATAGTGAACTGAGGTGCGCTCAGGTTAGATGTTAAATAGTATTTTAAGTGCTTTTTAAAACTTGGCATTGATTTTTGGTAATTGGTTATACAATTTCCCACCCTCGTACATTAAACTTTTTTTGCCATAATTAGTTCTTGGGTGTAAGAGGCAAAGGTTGTTTGCGCGTCTTAGTCTAATTTTTTGTATTTGTTGTTTCTTAGTGAATGTTATTTGAGTATGCATATCTTTATTTAGTATTTTTCTTATTAATATACAAGTGTTATATATATATATGTTTGAGTTATGTTTAATAATTTTATTTCTTTATATAATATTTTTATTAATTTATTTTGTGACCTTTGTAGTGGTTCTAAATTTGTTTTTGCAGCGGTGCCCCAAATTTCAGTCAAATATTCTAAATGCGGTTTAATAAGAGAGTTATATATATTTTACCGAATTTGATGCGGTAAACATGTAACCATACCTCGTAGGACTCCGGAAAGAGAAGTTAATTTGGTTTTAATTTTAGATATATGTGGTTTCCATGTTAAGTGCGAGTCTAAGATCAGTCCAAGATACAACTCTTCATCAACTTTATTTAAATTTTTTTTATTTATCTTCAATGGTGTGTAATGTGATACTTTTTTTGTTTTTTGCTAAATATTATAAAGTTTGTTTTTGATATATTAATAGTTAGCCGATTGAATTGAAACCAGATATTTAGAAGATGTAAGTAATTTAGTGCGTCTTTAATGACGGAGTCTATAGAATGGCCAAAATAAAATAGAGCGGTATCATCGGCGTATAACGTTATATCTCCCTTAAGCCCGAGTTCTTTTATATTATATTATATTGCAACGTGCATTTTCACGTATTTTAATTTCTTTCCGTTTTTTTGTCTCTCTCGCTTATTTAAACAAGGAGAATAATCTCTAATCCCTATTTAAAATCATCGGATAAACAGAATTTGCATTTTACAATTTGCTCTGAAAGCAATACTTTTCGAGATATTAAATGAAAACCGAAAAAAAAAACGATTTTTAAGTTATTTTGCAATAATAAACCATGACGCATATCTCCGTCGAAGTAGACACTACACTTAAGGATGTTATTCTACGTATTTTTCTTCAAATTTTAAGCCAAGGATCGAAGTATTATGAAAGACCACCACCTTTCCCGTTTTCTTTGGCTCTGGCGCCCGGATTATTACCGAACTGTCAAAAAAACAATGGAATATAGTTGAGTTTACTGTTACATAAAAGATAATTAATTTTATCTGTGAGTTGTGTCATCTTATCTCGAGATGCAGTCGTAAATATGTTTCTTACTTAACTATAAACAACCAAGCCCTTCTTTGTCAAGTGCATTACACAATAATCTCTATGACTTATTTCTTATCTGACATTTTTTGGGAAATTAGTCATTGATATTTTCATTAGAAGGCTTGGACGTCCGGGTCACAGCCAGTTCGAGTTACAGGTATGCGAGTTGCGACCCTGACGTCACTTACACTCCTCGATTCATCCGTATAAGCAATTTCCCTTTCCTTTCATTACTTTCCCAATTCAATATGCTCCCAATTTTCCTTTCTCTAATTCCCAAAGTGCATTAACGGCAATAGAGTTACCCCTATTACGTGGGATCCGGGAAAGTGTGGGTGTTATTTTCTGTGCCTATCCCTTCGAGGATACATGTGTGAATATAGGTATGATATTTTCAGAATATTTAAAAAATATGTCAAATAATATAGACGCAAGAAATGATGGTCCTTACTCTCTGTTAATACACGGTTGCTTTTAATTACTTAAGGATGAGTAGTCCTTTTTATCTTAATATTTGTGCATCATTAAATCCCTGCAGAAAAAAAATCACCGCTTTAATTTTCACAAATTACAGAAATTACAAGGATCAACATATTTAAAGAGATTACTAGAATATCTGAAGAATTTTAATAATGACCCAAAGGGAAAAAGAACGAAGAAAAAAAATGTATTTAAAACTAAAATTTGCGTGTTTGTTAACAAATTTCTTTTTGATTGAAATTGAAATTGAAAATGAATTTGAAATTTAATAAATGGCGTCGTATGCTTGGGAAAGCCGACCCAGAGTAACGGGATAAGGCAAGGCAAGAAAAAGAAGAATTATATATTATATTAATAGAATAAATTATTACAAACTTAAAGTCGAATCAAATAACAACGATATCGGTACTGTGAATGATTCAATAAGGTAGTTAATCTATAATCAAATCAACTTAATTTCGACGGTAGGTTCTGTAAAAATGGATTGGATGGATTTTTTTTTATTGTGAAATGGCACACCTAGGCGTTTGTCTACCAACTCGCCTGATGAAAAGTGACGATGAAGACGAAGATGGTACACGCCAATATATAATTTTAGAATTAGAATAAATATTGCTTCTATTTATTTCTTAACAATTTGACATCATTCAACTCCCAAAAATTTAATGCATTGTGTGCAAATATATTAAGTAAAGCATGGCCATCGGCCCGGAAGGTAGCATATCCAAGTATCAAACGAACTCAATAACGATTTCTGATAATATCTTAAAACTTTATAATCTAATTTTGGTAAATTTACTAATTAATAATATAAGATTTTTCGAAGTGAAAACTTCTTTAAGCATGTTTGTGCACTTTTGCTATGAGAAAAAAGCACTGACTCGTGACCGTCACGCTAATAATACATATATAGATCCACTAGAGGGCGCTAGTCTAAACATTGGGCTCTGTCAGCTCCTTATTAATTAATGTCACCAACCTGCTAATGTGACGTTTTAAGTTCGTCGTTTCGTTTAAGTATTCACTTCTGTCGGCAGTCCCATGTGTACGGGCTATGGTTACCGTACAGGGGAAATATGGTTAAATGAAAGAGAAGGTTAAGCAAACTAATGGTTTATCTACTTAACTTACTCTAGGATGGTATGGTTAAAATGATTATGAGCACAACCGAACCGAATGGTGACCGAATATGTACTAATTTATATTAATGATGAAATAGCACGGCTCGGCGTAAACTGCTGAGCGCGCACAACGTGATTGTACGAGGCTCGTGTCGATTATTGCATCGTACATGCTCCCACCTCGCGAGAAGGATGATAACGATAACAGATGGTCGTGAACTCGTGAATGATGATGAGACAAGGTGATAAACAATAACCTTATGTGTAAAAATTAGAGTCTCTATGGTTTACTACTGGTTTCCTTATTAAAAAAGAGTTTAGGAAATACAGGGGAAGTAGATTGGTCAATACGAACACTGGGTACTGGTTGCACTTCACTTTGCTACGTCAGCATGCACTCTCAAATCTTTGACTTGGTGTTTCTGGGCAATGATAGTAATATCTGAGCCTTTGATGACGCAATCACTTCCTAGTTTTATTATACCGCTATTGATGAGGTGGTCTGTGGTAACCTGGTCTTCACATATGATTCTTATTGACCGAGGGTCACAACAAAAGAACAAATATGTATTAATATTATTTAATTGGACCCACGAGTCTTGGCACGACCTGGACTTAGTTTCACAGAGCTGTGTTTCTTGGTCTTTGGTGCATAATCTTTCCTGAGCCTTCATGTGTGAAAAGGGCTTCTGTAAGGGGCATAATTGTGTTGTCATATCGAAGTGTACGCATTCTGTAATATCTATGTCTGATAATGGTATGTATAAATCCTTCCGTAAGTTGATCGCCACGTAATGTGAAACAGGTAGTAGGGTGACCATATTGTTTTTTTTTTACTTTCTTTGGGATCGAAAGTATTTTATATAAGTCATAATTATCCCGCCTAACGAGAGGTATTTTAATTTCAAAAATAAAATAGCCTTTGTTCATTTTCGCCCTTACTTTCAATAAGTGGTATATTTTTGGTAGTTCGGTAGGAATATTATCTATAGGTAACCTCAGCTCCTTTGATAGTTTGCCTGAGATGGTATTCAATTCATTCAACAGTTGTTCTGGCTTCAATAGATGTAAGTTGAATTTCCCGTAATTAACCTCGGAGATGGTGTCTACTAATACATCCTGAATATTTTTCAAGTTCACCAACAAACTATTTGCTGCGATGGAGGACAATAAAAACTCATTGGTGTTTTCAATACTCCTGACCTCATTCTTCAACGAGTTGGTAATATTTTGTACTTGGTTAAGGTGTTGGTTGAACATTTTGTGCTGTTTATCAATGGAAGACCCCATTCTTTTCAATACATTATATTCGGCCTCTACGATAGAAGTTTGGTTCTTCCATAGCGCCGCTAAATGGTTCTGGTTAACTCTTATGAGGTCGATGTCCTGTTTATATTTTTCAGCGAATTGGTCATCAAGTACACCGAATAAACTGTGTGCAATATTACCTACTGCATTAATAAGACCTCGACGCCGACGCTGTGTGTGGCCGCCTGGGAACTCCTGACTTGACAAAATGTTATTGTATCGCTCCAACTCATTATAACTGTGACGTAGTTGCAATAAAACGGATCCACAGTGAAATTTTGCAGCTGATTGACCACAGATATTTTCTAAATGGTTAATATACTTCAGTAGCAATGTAGTCCCTTGCCAATACGGGTTTACGTCGTAGTAGACTACAAGCTTCCATTCATCCCTTACAACGTGCACAGTAGATATTCTATCAAAATATAAACTAAGACTGTCGTTTAAGTTTACTATACTATGAGCACACGTGATGGGTGATATTAAACACGAGAACAACGTGAGGGCTATGGTAATAAAATGATATATGCCTCGTTTGTTGTTCTGTTTTGGTCTGGATTTTGGTGAAGGCACTTCGTCGTCTGATTCGTCGAGGAGAACTGCTGAACTCGCATTTTCGTTGTGACAGGTTGTACTTTCATTTATTGGTAACAAAGATAATTTAACGATTGGTCTTTTTACTATTCCATTTTTGGTTTTGACGGATACTACTCTGACGAAACCGTCCTTACCAGGATGGAGTTCCACTACTCTTCCTAGGGCCCACTTTCCCGGTGGGAGATTGACGTCATGTATTATTACAATGTCGCCAATTGTCATATTTTGCTGCGAACGCTGCCATTTGGACCAAGTATTCAGCTGTGTTAAATACTCTGTTCGCCATCTCTTCCAGATATCTTGGTATATCTTCTGCGTTAGTTGCCATCTGGTTCGTAAATCCTTTTCTGTCTCAACAATGGTTAAAGTGGGTCCGCCTAAAAGAAAATGTGCTGGAGTAAGAATATCTAGGTCCTCCGGATCTTCGGTTAGCGGACATAGAGGCCTAGAGTTGAGACAACCTTCTAATTGTGCCAGTAACGTCGAAAATTCTTCGAACGTCAATCTTTGCTCTCCTATAACACGTTTCAGGTGGTATTTCAGGCTCTTTACCGCTGCTTCCCATAGACCTCCGGCACTGGGCCACGATGGAGCGTTAAAGTGCCACTCAATTTGCAACTCTGTTATAACATTATAGAACTGGTCGTCTAAAATTAATTTTAGGTTGACTATCTCTTCCTGTAACACTCTATTGGTTTTTATAAAATTAGTCCCGTTGTCACTATAAATGTGCCCGGGTACTCCCCGTCTAGCTACAAATCTACGAAGAGCTGCTGTAAAAGCGGAGGCAGTGAGGTCGGATACTATCTCTAAATGTATGGCCTTGGTTGCCATACAAACAAAAACTGTTATATATCCTTTGGTACATCTCACTCCTCGTCCCTTTGCTGATTTAACGTCAACAAAGCCTGTCAAGTCGACCCCCGTATGGTAGAAGGGTCGAGTTATATTGGTTCTGGCTGCTGGTAAGTCTCCCATTAATTGGTTTTGCTTGGAAGGACTATATCTTCTACAAACGACGCACCTTCGGATTTGTTTCTTAACTGCTCTATTGCCACCTTGTACCCAATATTGTTGACGCAGCCAAGCCAACGTTAAGCGTGCGCCACCGTGGAAGGTCATTTTATGCGCTTGATCAATGAGCATGTTTGTTATATGTTGGTTATTTGGTAAAATCGCGGGATGCTTCATGTTATACTGCACACCTGCAGTTGCGATTCGTCCCCCGACTCGTAAAATTCCTTGGTTGTCCAGGTACGGATTCAGTTTCAATTGTTGGCTTTTAGGATTTGGTTGGTTATGTTTGTTAATAAAAATAATGTCTTCATAAAACTCTGACTGTACATGTTTAATTAGTATATTTTTCACTTTTCTTAATTCTGGAATCGTTAAATAATGTGGTTTATTTTGCTGACGTGACAATATTCGTAGCATCCAAGCGAGCACTCTTGACACACGCGTAAAATCGCTGTGTCTGCTTAGTATCGAGGTAATGACTTGGTTCTCGGATTTTAACGTCGTAACATTGATCGACGTAGTTTTCTTTAATTCTTCAGTAGTATGGTAAGTGCTACTTTTTATGGTTTTTTCATCAAATGATAACAGCCATGTTGGTCCATGCCACCAAATAGGATGGTTGATTAGTTGCTCAGTGTTGATGCCTCGGCTTGCACAGTCAGCAGGATTCTGTTTTGATTGTATGTAGCGCCAACATGTTGGTGGTATTATTTCTACTATTTTTGTGACTCTATTGGCAACGAATGGTTTCTGCCGTAGAATCTGACCAACCAAATATTTTAATTTTGAATTTAGACAAGCATTGACATGTGGTTTTCATCAACCTTGCTAGTAGGACGGCTGCACACAGTTCTAACCTTGGTAAGGAAACTATCTTTCTTGCTGGTACGAGACGCGATTTTGCTGCTACAATGACCACTGATGGTTCGGTATGCTGGTTTCTATAGACCTTGCAGTAAATAACACACGCATAGGCCCTTTCAGACGCGTCACAAAATCCATGTAATTCTATGGTGTCACCTTCTTTGCTTTGCAGCCACCGCTGAACCTGGACATTGTTGATTTTGGTTATATCTTCTTTCATGGTATTCCACCTTGAGATGATGGCATCTGGTAAGACATCATCCCACTGTAGGTTGAGTAACCAGATTTCCTGGAATAATAATTTAAATTTGGTTGTTACTGGTGACAACCAACCAAGAGGATCGAAGACCTTGGATATGGTAGACAGTAGGGTTCTTTTGGTAAGTTTGGTAGGCGGTTCTATTTTTAAATGAAACGTGAAATGGTCATCACGTGACTGCCACTGTAATCCGAGTGCTTTGGTGCACTCTTGGTGCTTGAAGGTGTATGTCTGATCCTCACTATCAGTGGGGCTGCATTCTTCTACTAGTTCCACGTTATTGGAAGACCATTTTCGGAGGTTAAATCCACCGGCGCTTAAAAGTGCTATGAGGTCGGATTTAAGCTGTTTGGCTGACTCCAGGTCCTGGTGCCCATTGAGTACGTCATCCATGTAAAAGCTGGTTTCCAAGACCTTGGCTGCTTCTTCAAACCGATGAGCTTCATCTTTAGCCAGCTGTTTAAGCGTCATCATCGCTAAGAACGGGGCTGCCTTTGTCCCGTAGGTTACAGTGGTCAACTGGTATTCCCGCAGTGGTTGCTTGGGACTGTCTCGCCATACTACCTTCTGGAGGGCCTGATCTTCTTCGTGGACAAGAATCTGCCTGAACATCTTCTCTATGTCAGCCGTAAAAGCAATTCGATATTGTCTCCAACTGATAATAAGAGATAACAAATCTTTTTGTAAATTGGGTCCGCTATACATAAGATCGTTTAATGAAAAACCTGTCGATGTTTTAGCTGACGCATTAAAAACAACACGCGTAGCTGTGGTCGTTGACTCCGCGCGTAGTACACAATGGTGTAGTAAATATGACTCCGGTGTCTGGTTACCGGCGCACGCCTTCATATGATTTAAATATAAATACTCATGAATGAATTGTTTATAACTCTCATATATCATTTTATTTCTGGTAAATCTTCTTTCCAAATGACGAAATTGGGCAACGGCCTTGGTTTTGGACTCCCCTAATTTCTCTATCACATCTGGTCGAAGTGGTAATCTTACAACGTAACGTCCGTCTGGTTGGCGTGTTGTTTTCAACTGGTATTGTTGCATACATTGATAGTCATCATTAGGCATGTCTAGCATATTTTCAGAGAGGTCCTCTATCTCCCAGAATCTCCGAATATCGTTTAAATCAATCAATACGATGTTACAGTAGCTTTGAGGTTGTACAGTGCCGCTTAAAATCCAACCAAATTCCGTATGTTGAGCTATTGGTAGAGAGGTGCCCTTACGGATAACACCTGGTAGTAAAATTAACTCGTACACTTCAACGCTTAAAATCATATCAATTGACCGACTTTTATAGAACTCGGGGTCCGCTAGAGGTATGTTTTTTATGTGTGGCCATGCTGGTCTCGTAAATGATTGGTTTGGTAAATTTCCAACGACTTGCTTCATGACGTATGCTTCTGTGTCGATGGTAAAGTTATTGTGTAAAGACGATATGGTAATCTTTACAAGCCCCCTGCTAGTATTGGCCTTAGCCCCAACGCCTACAACCACACAGTTGCGTTTAATCCGGGGTAGACCTAATAATTGCGCTGCCTTCTCAGTGATAAGTGACGATTCCGCACAGGGATCGATGAGAGCACGCATGGTGTAGTAACAACCGTCTATTGTTTTGATATTAATTAAGGCTGTGGCTAGCAACTTGGTTATACTTTCTGAAGACCCTTGGGTAACGCATATATTTGATTTTCGTAGCTCTTTCTCAACGAATGGTTTGCAAGTCTCATAAGCATTGTGCAATAATGAGTTGTGCGCATTGTTACAAACCCGACAAGTTTTTTCTGAATTGCAGGGCTTGCCAAAATGGTTAATTAAACAGTTTTTACATAATTTATTGTTTTCAATAATTTGACGACGTGTTTCTGGCCCAGATTCTATGAATGTTTTACATTGAAATAATGCATGGTTATTATTACAAAGTAAGCATTTTCGCTGTGGTGCAATTGCGCCAGGCTTCGTCGTCGCATGATTAATAGTAGGTTTATGTTGAAATATTTTATTCGTCGAATTATTTGGTAATTTATAGGTATTTCTTTTGTGATTTTGATAGTCAGTATATGGAGAATTGGATGGCATTGGCTTATTCGTCTCTTGTTTACGCCTCGAGGACTCTAATGACGTAAACTTGGTCTCGAGAAAATCCAAAAATTCTGTTATGGTTGGTAAATCTCTAGGGTTCCGTAGTGACTCAATATAATCATGGTGGGTTTCCGCATCTAATTTCTGGGTCACAATATATACGATGAGTGGGTCCCAGTTCGTAGTGTCGACCCCCATTGCCTTAATAGCGTTAAGACACTCATTGGTAGTATCATGTAGCTTTTTAACAAGCGCGGCAGATTGCTGTTGCAGGTTAGGTAAGGCTAAAAGTACCTGAATGTGTGAGTTAAATATAAGTCTCATATTGTTGTATCGATGGTTTAGTATATCCCAACAAATTTGGTAATTGTCAGAACTTATGCGTAAGTGTTGTATAAGTTTGTCCGCTTCTCCCCTGAGTTTACTTTTAAGATATTGCATTTTTTGCGCACATGGTAATGATTTATTATTATGTATGGCTTCACAAAACAAATCTTTAAAAGATATCCATTGCTGGTAATTGCCGCTAAACGTTGGTATTTCCATTTTTGGTGTAGACTTCTCCCTATACGACGTCGACCACATTTTGCTATTAATAGCCTTTTTTATAAAATTATATTTCTCCTCATATTCATTAAAGGCTTGTTCGTACCCCTCATTCTCCACGATGCTGTCGTTGTCTATCTCCCAATGTAAAGTATCGATCGCCGACCACCTAGATTGTACCGTTTTGAGAATGTCTTCGAACTCCCATCGCTCGGAAATGCTTTCCAGATCGACAGCGTCAATGGTGCGCGAAAATGCCTTAAAATTGGTCTTCTGCTTCCGCAGCATTTCTTCTATCTTACATGGGTTACCCTGAGTGGTTGTTTTGGTTACAATTGGTGACCGAGAGGCGCCCGCCTCTGTTGGAGTGGTAGAAACATCGTGACGCTCGGAAAATTGCGATAATGGTGTCGCTGGTTTTAAAAATGGTTTGGTTATGTCTGCGGTCATATATTTCTTAATAAGTGTCTTAATTTCATTATAAAAATTGAGAGCTTTTTGGTAATAGTTTTCGCTAAAATAGTGATGACTAGGGTCTTCGAATTCAGCTCGCAATTTCGTGTGATTTAGCTGAAATTCATTCCAATAGGCATCTAACGTGTTTAACCTTTTTTCAAGATAGGCAGGCGTCTTGCGTTCTGCCCCATCCTTCTTGAAATTACTTCGGAGGGTGTCCATCGCAGCCATGATTTGCTCTTGCGTGGCTAAAAGTCCCTCCATGTTGGTTGTGGTTAAAATGGTAAAAAATTGGTAAAATAGGAAAGATCTTACTCCGAAGACTGGTACTTGGTGACCTGGTTTGTCCCGGAGCTTGATCCTGGTTACTTTGCACAATGTGTATTGGTAAATGGTACACTGGTAATGGTTACTGGTAATGGTTACTGGTAGTGGTTACTGGTAATGGAAATGGTACACTGGTTGCATTGTCGTAAGCGGGTTCACTACCACGTGTTCACTTTTAACACTCGCGAGGGTCCCGTTTTACGACGTAAACTCGAAGGACCACTATGTACGGGCTATGGTTACCGTACAGGGGAAATATGGTTAAATGAAAGAGACGGTTAAGCAAACTAATGGTTTATCTACTTAACTTACTCTAGGATGGTATGGTTAAAATGGTTATGAGCACAACCGAACCGAATGGTGACCGAAGATGTACTAATTTATATTAATGATGAAATAGCACGGCTCGGCGTAAACTGCTGAGCGCGCACAACGTGATTGTACGAGGCTCGTGTCGATTATTGCATCGTACACCATGACTGCCTATTTTTTTTTGATTACTTCGAAAACTGTTGCATTATTTACCGACTACGGCGAAACAAAAAGAAGGGTAACGATTGTGAACCAGTATGTATGTATGTTTGTGGGTATGTACATAACTCCATATGTATTTTCATCTATTCCCTGATAACTTCTAAACTACTTATCATAATTTCAAAAATGAGGTATCGTTAGAAGCGTGTTGATCGTCCGCTGGTTACAGGCTATGTGACGTCACATTAAATTTAATTGAGAAGACAGTCATAAACTACAAAAACCTACCATGGAAAGCGATCATAAGCTTTAGGGCCAAGTGGCATAATTATGACCACGGCTTTCGTCTAAACATCATGATGAATGTGTATTATTACGTATAAGTTGTTTATTAATGTTGCAATAGACGATAAATATTTAATAGTTATAATCATAACAATTTCAGATGACAAAATTTTCTTGTTTCATACTTTTTAGATCGTGATTTTTCAGTCGGCGTGATTTAGTTTCTGAAATTACTTTTTTATCATTACTAAAGGTTGTAAGTGTTTTGAAGATGTTACTTTTTAAAAGAAGATATTTAATGATTAAATACTTACTGCAAACTTATTAACTATTTCGGTGTAAATATTGTAAAACTAATAAAAAAAGTGAAGAAACAAAAATCTTACTAATATTATAAAGGTGAAAGTTTGTGAGTATGGATGGATGGATGGATGTTTGTTACTCTTTCACGCAAAAACTACTGAATCGATTGCGATGAAACTTGGTATGTAGATAGCTGGAGATCTGGATTAACACATAGGCTAATTTTTATCCCGATATTCCCACGGGGTCGGGACTTACGCGGGTGAAACCGCGGGGCACAGCTAGTTGTTATATATTATAGCTATTTTATAAAATATCATTTCTTGAGTTCTGTTTATTAGGTTATTAAAAAAACATACACACCACCTTTATTTATTATTATGGACATAAGATTTTATTCCACACTAGCCGTTGTCCGCAGTTTCACCTGCGTTTATGGTCACTGCACCGCCCCTAAGGATCGTAGCGTGATGTTACATAGCGTATAACCTTCCTCAATGAATACTTTATCCAATACAAAAGGAATTTTTAGAATCCGACTAGTAGTTACAGAGATAATCGTGCTTAAACAAACAAACAAAAAAAACACTAGCTTTATTTATGTTATAACTAGCAACCCGTCCCGGCTTCGCACGGGTAGCAGAGACATCTTCAACAATCCCGCTATCCCACTAATATTATAAATGTGAAAGTTTGGATGGATAGATGGATGGATGGATGGATGGATGTTTGTTACTCTTTCACGCCAAAACTACTGAACCGATTGCGATGAAACTTGGTATGTAGATAGCTGGAGACCTGGATTAACACATAGGCTACTTTTTATCCCGATATTCCTACAGGATCGGGACTTACGCGGGTGAAACCGCGGGGCGCTGCTAGTCATTAAAATATTTCAATCAATTTACACAAAATCTTAACAATTTTTACACCGAAATAACATATTTTTACCTTCCTCATGAATTAATTTGTCTATTAGTGAAAACCGCATGAAAATCCGTTCAGTAATTTTTCAGTTTATCGCGGACAGGCAGACAGACAGACGTGGCGGGGGACTTTGTTCTATAATATGTAGTGATATACTTAGTATAGATTTTATTTGACCGATCAATATTATAATAGCACTATGCAGTAGCTTTAGAAAAAACTAGCAGCGCCCCGTGGTTTCACCCGCATAAGTCCCGATCCCGTGGGAATATCTGGATAAAAAGTAGCCTATGCGTTAATCCAGATCTCCAGCTATCTATATATTAAGTTTCATGGCAATCGGTTCACTGGTTTTTGCATGAAATATTAACAAACATCCATCCATCCATCCATCCATCCAACCATTAGTGGGATAGTGGGAAGTGGGATAATAAATTATTTTTTGTTTTTGATTGTTTGTTGTTTTATTTTTTAATAATTATTTAAAAATTACTATCTAGTGACAGTAATGTGTATTAGGTAAGTAACACCTTATAGTTTAATCGATGTTCTATCGATTAAATTAAATCGAAATGGAACAATAAACGAGTTACGTTTTTATATGTATTTTGTAAGAAATGTGATAGCTTGTACTGGAAGTTGTCATTAAAAGTATGATATTATGGGGTAACATCTAATTACCGACTTTACAAGGAAGAGTATTATTTTGTTCGTAGCGTATGCTGTTTTAATTCACGTCCACCGATTTTTTTTTATATTAAGATTGTAATTAATACGTAAAATAGGTGTACTACCAATACTGCGACACCCTAATTTGTTTTGCCATAATCTTTATAGATAAAATACCTTTTTTCCCACACGGGTAAATGTTTGTGTATAGACATTTAGTAATTACTTCCCTTTATTATTGAAAGTCAAATGTTCAATTATTATTACTTATTATTGATACGAGTGTATAAATATGCCTAAACTTAGTACCTTATGTTTTTTAAAGCAAACTTTCCTTTTTCTTAATAAATTAAAACAGCTTAAAAAGAGAATTAAGTAGAAGGAAAATAACAACGTAAAGATAAAGATTAAGAAAGAAAATAATTTAATACGAAAAAAAAAACAAAGATTCACGTTCAACACGTCAACAAATAACACACAAATACAATAGATTACGACCAAAAGTAAGTAAGTTAACCTACATAAATTATTATTTGATTAAATATGATATAAAAACTCACCTAACAACTTGTGTAAACAAATATTATTTATCAAAATCCTACTCGATTCTAAATCATTACTGTATAATCCCAGCACTAATTAAAAAAAAAACACTTCAATTTTACATTTAACTGTATTGACACTGCGCGTTTTGCGTGTTTATATTTGCGATGTCACATTCCGAGCGTGCGTGCGTCCGACACGAATCATAAAACGGTACTGAAGAAGCAATATTATCTAGTTTATCTTAATAGATAAGTCTGTAGACAATAATTACAATTTTGTTTATTGTCACAGTTAATGATTGCATAGTTCATAGAAATGGGCAAAGAAGCAAAAATAATCAATCGAGTTGTTTTTTTTTTTGGAACGCGATGGTAGTATGCATATAGGCCGTCTGATGATAAAGGCTCATCGTAGCACACACAATTGTGGCGGTAAGACCCATCATGGAGGATTGGCTGGAGAGGCGACATGGCAGCCTCTCCTACCGGTTGACGCAGGTACTCACCGGACACGGCTGCTTTGGTAAGTACCTGTGTCGTATAGGCCGGGAGCCATCGCCTGTGTGCCACCACTGCGGAGGCTGTCGCGAGGACACTGCACTACACACTTTGGTGGAGTGCTCAGCATGGACGCAGCTGCGAAACGATCTCGTGACAGCTATTGGGGTGGGAAGCCTCTCGCTAGAGACCATGGTTCTGTCCATGGTCCAAAGTGAGAGTGCATGGGATTCCGCTGCCTTGTTTTGCGAGGAGGTGATGTTGGCTAAAGAGGCGGCGGAACGGCAACGGGAGAGGATAAGTACTCTCCCATCCCGCAGAAGACGCACCAGGCGCCGGAGAGCGCAAAATGATCTCCGGCCTCCATGAGCGCTGGCCTGGGGGTAACGGGTCGGGCTGACCGTTACCCTTGCAGAAGCAGGCCCGAGACGGGGACGCGACGTGTTCCACGCGCACCTCTCTGATCTGGAGGGGGGTTAGGCCCCCCGTACCCCATGATGTGGTCGCCTGCTAAAGGCGGCCAAGGTCTGCAGGGGTTCCCGGAGGACTCCTTCCTAGGGTATACCCGGGTTCCCCTGCAATAGACCCCCTTGTGACGGAACACCGTGTGGTTTTAGTCGGTTCGATTCCGACATACCACTTTACCGTTAGCTCCGGTGAGGTGATGACCCGTGGGGGTTTCCACACGATAAAAAAAAAAAAAAAAAAAATAAAAAAAAAAAAAAATAAAAAAAAAAAAAAACACACACATAGGCCAGTGGCGATACGAACCGTGAGCCATAAGAGAAAAAAAAACATATAGGCCATCCAAAACGAATTTTGCTCATTTTAGAAATTTAATCAAACTCATCAAAGGTTTAAATTAATTTTACGTTTGCCTATTTTTATAAAAATATTTTTTTATAAAAATAGGCAAACGTAAAACAGGTCAATACATCTTTCACCGCTGTTTGCCAACCGACTTTTTTTTTTGTTAGTGACTGTTAACGCATTTTGGTAATATCAATTAAAACATATTGGAAAAGTTTTACCGTCCGATCTAGCTATGTCTTTTTTTAAGATCTCTGTGGCGCTACGGGTTCGATTGCCCCTTTTTATATGTCTAATTTATTATTGGTCTGTGTGCTTCTATGTCTAATATGTATTATGTATGTTTTTACAAAAAAAAATGTTTCTGAGAATATAGTTTTGGTGTAATTGATTATTAATATGTTGTCGTCGCCGTCGAAGGATTTGATTTATAGTAACTTTACAGGAGCGCACTTTAAAGTTTTCAAATGATGTTTTACGCAATATTTTGAAAACGGGAAATCTGCAAATGAAAATTTCTTTATTTTGGAACTATTCACTCAATTATTGGAAAAATCTGTAAACACTAGTATTTAAAAGTTTTCGAAGTTAGTTTTATGGATTTTCTTGGTAACGGAATGAAAAAATCCAAAATCCTACTAATATTATAAACGTGAAAGTTTGTAAGTATGAATGGATGGATGTTTGTTACTCTTTCACGCTAAAACTACTGAACCGATTGCGATGAAACTTGGTATGTAGATAGCTGGAGACCTGGATTAACATATATGCTACTTTTTATCCCGATATTCCCACGGGATTGGGACTTACGCAGGTGAAACCGCGGGGCGCAGCTAGTCTAAACTAATATAAACCTGAAGAGTTTGTTTGTTTGAACGTGCTGTTTGTTTGAATCTCAGGAACTACTACTACTTATCGAGGAAGGCTATATAACGTCACGCTACAACCAATAGGACCGGAGCATCAATGAAAAATGTTGCAAAAACGGGGGAAAATTACAAACGTAGACTAATGCCGCGTCGCAATAAACAAGAAACGATTCGTTTTGCTTACGGACGGTAAAATTTTCATTGAAAATTCAACGAAATTTTACCATCCGTAAGCGAAACGAATCGTTTCTTGTTTATTGGAACGCGGCATTAGTCGCGCGGTTCACCTAGCAAAAAAATATTTAGGTACGATTTTAAATCTTTAATTTTACACATTCCACCTGCTTTTATGAGATTTTTTTTATGGTATAGGGGGCAAACGAGCAGACGAGTCATCTGATGGTAAATGACTACCGCCCATGGGCACCTGTAACTCGAGAGTCACAAGTGCGTTGCCACCCTTTAAGGTGGGAGTAGGAGAAGAAGGGAAGGGGGGAAAGAGTGAGAAGAGGGAAGAGGGGAGAGGGGAAGGACGGGAATAAGAGAGAGGGAAGGGTTAGGGCCTCCGGTAACCTCACTCACGCGGCGAAATGCAATGCAAACATTGCTTCACTGCCGGTTTTCTGTGAGGCCGTGGTATCGAGCGGAGTCGAGAAGGCCCAAACGTGCCGAAGCATGGCTCTCCCACGTAAAAAACGTAAAAAAAAATGGAGGTAAAACTACCTGGAAATTCAAATGGTCAGGACTTGTTAACGGATATTTTTTTTCAGTCATTCTTTTTGTATCTACATTAGTGATGTAACGAATACTCCCATTCGCATTCATATTCGCAAAACGATGCGAATGTTTGGCGAATGTATTTGACAAACGAAAAATAAATTGTGTATGGATATGGAACGATAATACAACTAAAACAAGGTCTTGAGGCAGGGTTACTCAGTTAAAAATACTTTCTCCTTTGCTTTTATTGCTTGTATTTAAATATTAACAAAATAACTTAACTCAAGAAACAAACTCATAAATTTTCATCATATATTTTATGGAAAAGAACTTGAGAGGTTTAATGAAATATTTAATATCTATGTTTAACAAGCCTAATTACATATTAGTTGGTTTGTACTTATCGCCTCCCGGCTAAAAAAGTGTCATATCACAAAAAAGTGTCATATCACATGTCAGGTGCGTTTAACATTTTTATAGCATTGAATAGCAAATGTTGCATTTGGTCAGCTGTAAAAACATCGTTATTAGCTCAGTGAAAAGGGGAACAAAGTTCCCTTTAACACTGGGCTGTTTTGTTCAATTCACAGGCATAAAAGTCGTATCTTCTCTAAATAGCTGTTTTTGTATTATGACACTTTTTTTGTTGGGAGGCGTTATGTAGCAGATGTAATAACCTTCTTAAAAAAAAAACTTTATAAAATGTCAGTTCATCAGTTAATGCCAAAAAAGAGGATCAAACTCGGAATGAAACGCAGACTGGAAATTCGTTTGAAGGCTTATTTTGGCATTCTAAATGTTGTCTCAAAAATCTCATAAAATCTCTGTTCGCATGTTCAGATAATCAATGTCATCACGTTTTTGGAAGAAAAACACTAAATAAAAAGTTATCAAATTGAAAAACGTTAGATACTTTTTCAAAATACGTAAAATAATTTTAAATTCAAGAAATGCTCATTTAAAGTTATTAGGTAATGCCTGTCAGAATTATAAATATTTTGGTGATTTAGTAACTTTATACGAGGTATTATTCACCGGGACCCCCGGTTGACCCTGCATAATTGTTTTTTGCGTTCTATTGCAAAAGTGGTTAAATGCTTGAAATAAATATTTAAATTTTATGCTCTACAATTATATTATAGATTTCAACATTCTTTGAGTTATGAAAAAAGAGATATTTGCCAAATAATACGATTTTTATGATCTTCAACCTTGAACATCTGAAGACGTGGACAATGAGATATTATGAGACGAGAGTTTCCAACTTATTATGTCTCATTCCGATGTGAGTTCCTAATTTGATTTTCAACCCCACCTTAACAAAAGTCTGCGCAAAAAAATCCAATTCACTGTGCCCACAGTTTCAAGACCTTAGGTGTTCGGTGTTCTCTTATATAAATTACAAGTCCATCCCCATATAAAGTACAGCTGTCATCTCTCTCCGGGAGCACCTGGATACCACCTCAGGGCTTTTGACTCGTTTCAAAAATGTGCTGTACGAATCGTCGATGATTCTAAACTCACAAGCCATATTCATCCTTGAGCCTAAGGAAAGACTTTACCTCCCAGACATGATGCCCACGGCCGCATTCTACCACCGCACCGCTTGCCGCTGGCACGGTTTCAGAGGTATTTCCTGCCACTAACGTTCCAGCCGAGGTTTTCCCGGACTACAGTATGTTTTTTTTTAAGAAAAGAGTAAACAGGTTTACGTGGGAGAGCCATGCTTCGGCACGTATGGGCCGGCTCGACTCCGCTTGATACCACGGCCTCACAGAAAACCGGCCGTCAAACAATGATTGCATTGCTTTTCGCCGCGTGAGTGAGTTACCGGAGGCCCTAACCCTTCCCTCTCCCCTATTCCCGTCCTTTCCCTCTCCTCCCCTCTAATCCCCCTCTCCCGTCTTCCCGCTCTTCCCCCTCTTCCCCTATTCGCCTATTCCCACCTTAAACGGCGGCAACGCACTTGTTGCTCTTGAGTTACAGGTGCCCATAGGCGGCGGTAGTCACTTACCATTAGGTGACCCATGTGCTCGTTTGCCCCCTATAAAATATTTAAAAAAAACTCTTTTAGTGTGCACACTTCTTGGGGATAACCAAATATCAGAGACACAGAAGTCTTCCATCGTTATCAATACAATATTTTTTTTCGTGATCACATCTTTTAAAAAAAAAATTGTACCTTGGGTCAATAAGCCGATGCGAAATGTCAACCCACTCGTACGTTTTTATCGCATTTCACTTGAAAAGTCAATATTCGCATTCGCGAATGTGAAAAATCAATATTCGTTACACCACTAATCTACATTGACATGGCATGACTCTAGTCATGCCATGTCAATGCTTTAAGTCAGTGTTCCATTATCAGATGCAACCTGTATATCTGTATTTTTCAAAACAGTTCTCGTACGATCTCTTCTATTTCTATAATGCTCTTTATATGTAGTACAAGATTGTCTCAGAATAATAGAGAAGTTTATAGAAACGCACTGGACGCCACCAGACGTTTCCAATTTATTTCTATTTATGAAACTGTTCGAGTCAGCTACAGATTTACGTAATGTCTGCAGCGGGCAGGTTGTTTCCACAAAATAGTTGAGGGTAATTTTGTTTTTGACGTCCTGCTAAGTCTGTGACAGCCGATATTGAAGAGAGAAATCTCGGATTTTCTCGTCTCTTTTACTGTTCTATTTTCTTTATTCTAAGTGCTTGTTTGAAATTATATATTTTGAAAATAACGAAGTCGTAGGTACCTACTATTGAATTTTTTAAGAAACTAAATTTTATGAAGTGAAAACTTCTTTAGGCACGTTTGTGAACTTTTGCTATGAGGAAAAAGCACTGAAGTCGTGACCGTCACGCTATTAATACATATTATATAGATCCACTAGAGGGCGCTAATCTAAACATTGAGTTCTGTCAGCTCCTTATTAATTAATGTCACCAACCTGCTAATGTGATATTTTAAGTTCGTCGTTTCGTTTAAGTTTTCACTTCTGTCGGCAGACCCATGACTGCCTATTTTTTTAATTTATTAACCACAAGCTTACATTTTGCCCGTGGCTTCGCTTGCGTTAATGTAGACTTTGTCAATCAACTTAAGTTTTCGTTACCCCTGACAAGGGGCCATGCATAACTTACATCACATGTTAAGGGGGAGAGGAGGTCAACGAAGTGTGACATTGTGTTTCAAGGGGTGAGGGGGTCATAAGGTTCGAGACGTCACATGTCAAAATCTAAAGCATAAAACACAAAACATTGTAAACGAAAGACTACAAACGCTAATAAAATTTTATAAAAAAAAATTTGAATCGAATAATTTCAGTGTAGTATTAGTAATGTAAAATTTGTGACGTCTCACCAGGGAGGGGGGGTCCCGAAAATGTGACCACCTGTGACTAGAACGGGGGGGAAAATATCATGAAATTCTTGTGACGTAATTTATGGATGGCCCCCAAGGTGTAAGTATACATATTTTAATGATGATCGGTTGCGTAATTAAGACGTGAAATCATAACAAACAAACACACATTCGCATTGGTTTTGAGTTAGACAAGACGTTGGTCTTCCATAGAAGTCGATAGAGTCTGTGCGGTAAGAGAACCGTCGTAGGATTTGAGGTCGCAGCAGTACTAAATTACCTTTTTAAACTGTTACGTCTTTATTGTTTACGGTATTGTACAGTATTGTTTACTGTCGAACTATAATGACGTAACAGTGTTGCCAACATAACAAAAAGAAAGAATAATTTAACACTTCATCGACCTCAAATATTACGACGGTTCTCTTTCCGCACAGACTCTAGTACTCTTATTAAATGATGAAAGTATCCTTTATTAAATGATTAAAGCACCTTTCATCAAAAATACAATAGCTACACTATCCTTAACAAAAATCACGTCAAATAGTGGTACCAGATAGTACTACATCAACTACATGCTTAACGTGCATTATGCCTTTAATTAGCCATCCTAAAAATAAAACAGACAATACAATGAATGTCCCTGTAAATATATGTTGTAATAGTTTAATACAAAAACTTCAATGTATCGTCTGTAGTTTTTTACGTACCACAACGGAGCGTATTAGATTCGTGAGAGGTGTTAAACACGCATGCTCGCGAGAGTGAAAAAGACAGCTGCGCAAGTATTGCATTAGCACAGTTTATTTATTTGCTGCCATTTTTCGAGAGCCGTACGAACGTACCCATACTACGTGACCCGTTCTGGGGGAGAGGGAGGGTCTTCAAGATACCACGCTTGGTCACAGGGGCGGAGGGGGGCTTAGGTTTTCTAGGGAAATCTCGTGCTTTTCCGAACTATATTCAAATATGGCGCGCAGCATTTAGCAGTTTTAAAACTCACAGTTGGCAACAAGCAAGTTTTTAGCGCTTTTTAACTTTCTATCGGCAAAAAATGATTTAAAACCGTGTTTGTAAATTACTACGTGAAAACTAACGGGGGATTGAGGGTCTTGGCATATACTACGGAGTGCCACAGGGGGGGGGAGGGGTATAAAAAATAGTAAAAAATGGGTCACGTAGTATGGGTACGTAAGGAATTTAGTTACCAATAAGATTTACACTTAATTCAATAAAAAACAAAACATGAAAAAAACTGTTTGTCTTAGGGCTGCACGTCAGAAGTGAAAACATAGCTGACACATCTGTCATCTGAGCGTGACGGTCACGCGAGTTCAGTGCTTTTTCCCCATTACAAAAGTGCCCAACGTGCCCCAAGAAGTTTTCACTTAAAAAATTGTTAATTAGTAATTATGAGTTGCATTTCAGAAGTGTTCATTTTTGAAAAAAGTGATTGAAGAAAGTGATGCCATCTACTAGTGACATCCAACAAACGTTCGGATGAAATTTTGAATAAAGGTGTTCGCTATTGAGCACTATAGGTGTTATAAATTTTCACCCTAATTCCAATTATGTTTTTGTTTATTTTACCATTGCGCACACAATAATTACTTTATGGAACTAATTATATTTTTAAAGATTAATTAATAAGGAGCTGACAGCACTCAATGTTTAGATTATCGCCCTCTAGTGAATCTATATATGTATTACTAGCGTAACGATGAGAGTTCAGTGCTTTTTCCCCATAGCAAAAGTGCACAACGTGCCTAAAGAAGCTTTCACTTCAAAAATGCAAGTCTCGCAACGCAGTTCTTCTATCGCAAAAAGTTTTGAGATCTAATTAGAGCCTAATTTGTTCACTAACAACATTGTAGAGTGCTGTGTCAATATTAGACATCATTACATCTTTAATGAATAAAATAATCCATAGCACGGCAACATAATCACATAAGAAAAAAACACGCGTGAAGTGTCTTTGGGACAACTAGTAGGAATGAAGTTCCTTTTTCAATTAAATCAATTTAATGTTTAGTAAAATATAGTATTTTAAAATATAGTAAAAATTGTAAAAACTCAAAAATTAAAGTTGCGCCATCTGTGAAATTTACCCTAACTGTTGTAATTTATTCGTGGGAGAGCCACGTATGGGCCGGCTCGACCGGAGTGATACCACCATCAGGTGACCTGTCTGCTCGTTTGCCCCCTATATCATAAAATAAAATAAAAAATATGTATATAGATAATTAGTATACAGCAGTAGTATCGCACAGAATCCACAAATGGCGTAAAAAAAAAACCAACTCGTGGTCAGCATTTTTCGTTGCACTAACACATTTTCCGTCAAGTCCCAATCCGCCACTGTCTGAAGGGTAACTTGCGATAAGGATCTTCATTTCAAGAATCTACCTACTATTTTAATAGTCCTAATTGAACATGGCGAACCAAATTTATGCATACAAACATAAATAAAACGCTCTGAGCGCTTGTATTCAATATGTTCATTTTGTTGCATGTCGATTCTATTAACGTGTGCGATTGCCAGGTCATTATATTTATCAATAAATTACAATACGTTGTTGTATACGAAGCAACAACGTATCTCAGTTTACTCTTCGGTCTCAGAGTTACGTTTTACGATTGATTACCTAGTATATGATGTTTAAACATAGGATAAGAAAAAAAGGTCACCTCATATTATCTATGGGTGTAACTGAAATATAGATAAAACTGTCACGTTGTACCTCGAGCTGTGGAAGGGAACATGATGACACCTCTCTTCCGCTACTGAGTCAATTTATTGTCGTCGATAAATATAATTTCAAGTGGGTTTATTAACACTAAGTATAATATAAAAAAAAGTGTGTGTACTTATGTACGCACGTAAAAAGTTATACTCATTATGTAGTTAAATAAAGTTTATTTAAATATCATAATAAATAATACATATTAAGTTTACATAGTATATTAAGTTTATGCCGCCAACTAACCTCAAATTCTACAAAGTAATATATAAAAACAATTTTTATCTTTAAATCAATAAATTGTTAATAAATATCAGTCACCACGATATATTATTTAAAAAATATATAATATATATATATATATATATATATATATATATTCGGACTGATACAAAACACGTGTAGCAGGTTCAGAAACACTTGAATAAATATTGTGAAGTTAGTAACTTTTTTGAAAAACTAAAATGTTAACTAGCTAATTTCAGGGTGTCGGTTTTTTGTGACGGTGTGCGCGCGCATCGTAAAAATTTCCTCTCATCATTTTTCCCTAACACGCCAAAAGAAGTGTATATATTATTTTATTTTATTTTATTATGGACTCTATCCCGCGCAAGAATCAGCGCAGGAATTCCGCCAATATCAAGTGTTTTATAATTATTAATTATACAAGTTAAATAACAAAAACGTAAAAAAATGGACGTCTATTCGTCCATCTTGAAAAAAACGACGTCCAAAAGAAGTATAACTTCAATAATTTAAGTATCTATGATTTCTGTCATACTGTCATCATAATCATCTTTCTGCTCTTTGTCTAATTTAATTTGAGGTCGTCGCAATGTGTGACATTCCAATGGGTTTTGGCTGGTTTATTTTATGGCAGACTGCCTGCCAACCCTCCTTGGAAATGTAATCGTTTTTAGACAGGACAAAGGAAGAAAGTACATTGGGGTAAGCAAAATGGATAGAGCGAGGGAGCTAGGGAGATACCGCAAGTCTTGGATGGGGAAACGAGACTGACTGCCGTAGCCTGAATAAGCCGGGGTCGCGTACCCGTATGTCCGTCCTGTTATTGGAGAGGCCACTAGGACAGGGACAGGACATCAACTGACCTGTCATATTATCAGAAACTTACAATATATAAAACAAATTATGAGTATTAGTATCTGTCTATTTCTGGAGAGCAGAATGCCGCGTTCCAATAAACAAGAAACGATTTGTTTTGCTTACGGACGGTAAAATTTTCATTGAAAATTAAACGAAATTTTACCGTCTGTAAGCAAAACGAATCGTGTCTTGTTTATTGGAACGCGGCATAAGTGTTTGAAACATTAAGATCCTGTAAACGGTAATATAAGGCCTCTTGTTCACGGTACGGTTTCTTAACTGTAGGCTTAAGAAACCGTACCGAAACCGTACGGTTAAGAAACCGTGCGAGCTTATATATAACACGGCAAAACTACCGGTCGAGACAACGGCCAGTACGGCTTAGTTGCATTTTTTCTGGCCAAGCGTCATAAATCCTCATAACAAAAATATTATCGTTGCTTAGGCGTTTGATTAGAAATCATACTTAAGCCACTTATTTTTGTAAGGATTGATAGTCTTATTCCATATTATAGGCCTTTCTTAAATCAATGTTACTATTAATTCTTGATTTATGTTCGTTTTACTCTTTACTCGTAAAACAAAATTAGCGTATTTAAACTGTCAGGAAAACGATTGCTGCTGTGAAAACATTCTGTGCCGTCGACACACTCGGACACACTCGCATACATTGCGATACAACACTGATGTGTTATAAACGATCGCACTAACAAAAATATAAAAAAGGACAAGCAAAATATACAGTTACAAATCAATAAAAAAAAATCTTCAGTTCCTACACGTATGGTCCAACTGGTCGCAAGCCCGATGCCAAAATGATCCACAGCATCAAAATTATGACATGGAACGCCAATGGCCTTACAGGGCGTCGCCAAGACCTCTACAAGTTCCTAGTAACGGAAATAATTGACGTGGCACTGATATCAGAAACGAGATTTACTGCCAAATCACACATTGCAATGAAACACTACAATATTTACACCACGAATCACCCATCAGGCAACAGTCATGGAGGAACCGCAATAATTATCAAAGAAAACTTAAAGCATTACGTACAGGAGGAATACCAAACTGAAAAAATTCAAGCTACTACTATTAAATTGCTGCTCAAAGATAAATCAGATGTTTCAATATCTGCAGTGTACTACCCACCAAGACTCACAATAACTGAAGCAGAGTTCAACACGTATTTCTCAAACCTCAATACATTTGTGGAGGTGACTGGAATGCCAAACACACCCACTGGGGATCTCGGTTAATTACTCCTAGAGGCAGACAACTATACAAAATAGTTCAAACGCTTAGATTAGAATGCATGACTCGCTGTACACCAACATACTGGCCAACAGATAGAAACAAGACACCTGACCTTCTAGACTTCTACGTGATCAAAAACATTAGCCGAAATTACATGACTATGGAACCCTGTACTGACTTATCATCTGACCATACACCAGTTATACTGAATGTCAACTCAACAGTTGTACTCGTAGAACCTATTATAAGAATTTATAACAAAAACACTAACTGGGGAACGTTTCAAGACAAAATGACTTCCAAATTAAACATACAGACCACGATCAGAACGACAGATGACATTGAGACAGAAATAGACAAACTGAACAAAATCATACACAGTGCAGCTAAAATAGCAACTAAAACAAAGAAAAGACTTCCACCGAAACATAACGAATATCCCAAAGCAATTAAGGATTTGATCGGAGAACGTCGAAACCTTAGAAAAATATGGCAGAGCCATCAGACAGAACAGATTTTAATAGAGCCTCTGAAGCATTAAAAAAGTCAATTAAAACCTTTCAAAACGAGAACTTGCAGACATTCCTCTCAGGGTTAAGTTCATCTATTGACACAAGTTATTCACTATGGAAGGCCACAAAAAATCTGAATCGTCCGCAATCATAAATACCCCCAATCAAACTTCCCTTGGAAATTGGTCCAGATCAGACTCAGAAAAAGCCACAAAGCACCTAAGTGGAGAATTTAAACTATTCCCAGAAACAAGTCCGGAACATAGCACTGACATAAAAAAAATCCTAGAGAATGAACTACAAATGTGTCTGCTGATAAAACCAACAAGTCCTCGGGAAGTATTAAAAGAAATACAAATGCTCCAAGAAGGAAAATCTCCAGGATATGACCTAATAGATGCAACTGTCTTGAAAAGACTACAAAAAAAGGGAATTATACAAATAGTCAGGATATTTAACACGTGCCTCAGATTCTCGTATTTCCCTGCACACTGGAAGATAGCGCAAGTTGTAATGGTACCGAAACCCGGTAAACCACCACAAGATGTTACTTCGTATAGACCCATAAGTCTCTTGTCGGTCACTGGCAAACTATTTGAGAGAATCCTGTTAAGCAGAATAAAAGTTCACTACTACTATACTATTCCAGATCACCAATTTGGATTCAGAGAGCACCATGGCACTGTAGAACAGATACACCGCATTGTAGACACTATTAACAGAACGCTAGATAGCAAACAATATTGCTCCGCTGTCTTCCTGGACATAAGTCAAGCTTTTGACAAGGTGTGGCATGAGGGACTATTATATAAAATAAAAAAAATGATACCTAACTCATTCTACCACATAATAAAGTCACACATACATAGTGAAACTGAACGCTGACCTCTCTGACTTGTAAGAATTAAAATCCGGAGTTCCACAGGGTAGTATACTAGGATAACTACTGTATACCATATATACAGCTGGCCTACCAACCATGGGCCAAACCATGGTTGCGACATACGCTGATGATACAGCAATTCTGTCCACACACCCTAATCCAGTAACAGCATCTGCACAACTTCAGTTACACCTCTTTGAAGTAGAGAAATGGCTGAAAATCTGGCGAATACAGGCTAATCAAAGCAAGTCATCCCATGTCACATTTACCCTCAGAAGAGAAACTTGTCCTTCAGTAACATTAAATGGTGAAGAAATCCCACAGGCAGATAATGCAAAATATCTAGGCATGCACTTAGACAGAAGACTAACATGGCAAAAGCACATATGGACCAAACGAAAGTAACTGGATACGAAACTACGTAACTTGTACTGGATAATAGGTCGGTATTCACGGCTGAGCCCTGAAAGCAAAATAACAGTCTATAAAGCCATCCTGAAACCGATATGGACATACGGCATTCAACTTTGGGGTACGGCCAGCAATAGTAATATAGAAATACTAGAGAGATTCCAAACCAAGACGATTAGAGCAATCTCAACATTCCATATTTCATAAGCAACAAACACATCTATAATGATTTAAAAATAAATACCATTAAGGAAGAGATCACTAACTGCAGTATTTAATACCAAGAGAGGCTATCTGGACATAAGAATGCACTGGCTTTGAAGCTAAGTGGATGCGGATCACTACAGCACAAACGACTGAAAAGACTTAGTGTCCCTACACTCTTGGATACATTCTGCCACAGGAAGTGTAAGCCTCCAAGCAAATTGGCAAGGCTCACTGTGACTAAATACACTCCGGAAAATAATTCACACAAAAGCAAGGCTTATTGTTTGGTCAAAACAGATTGCCATGATGCAAAACGAGACAAAAAAAAAATTGTTCCTACACATATAACTATTTTTTTACATCCATAGGGGGCAAGACCACCTATTAAGCTGACAAGAAAACAAATAATGCCTATACGACCCACTACACAGAAAACACTATGTTTCTTGGCCCAGTCAAACACTATGAAATTAACTACCTCATAAGATGTCTTAAAAACAAGAAAAGCCATGGTATAGACGAGGTCCCACCTGTTTTAGTAAAATACTGCGCTGATGAATTAACATTACCCTTTTATAAGATAATTAACCAATCATTTGAAGAAGGTGTATTTCCGGATCTACTAAAACAGGCCTTAGTAAAACCGATCCACAAAAAAAAAACGCCAAAACTGAGCCTGACAATTAGCGCCCGATCGCCCTCCTACCTACAGCCTCTAAGCTCTTTGAGAAAGCCACGAGTAACCGCATATACTCATTTTGCGAAAAATATAAAATATTTAAATACTGAAAAAACGGCTTCCGTAAAAACAAATCGACAACCTTGGCGGTATTTAAATACATTCAGGAAGCCCTAGATATCTTAAATAAAAACAATATGCAATAGAAATATTCCTAGACATGTCCAAGGCCTACTACAAAGTGCAATTTGAAATCTTCCTTAACAAATTGAATAGAATTGGAATACGTGGTAAGGCACATAAATGGCTTACATCATACTTGACAGACTGTTTGTAGAAACAGAATATTTTAACAAAATAAACAATAGAATAGAAAACATCCGATCCGACAAAATAAACATTACAGCTTCAATTCCTCAGGGTAGTGTAATAGGATGTCTATTATTCATTATATATATAAATGACCTACCAAAAATAATAAATGGACCATGTGTTTTGTTTGTAGATGACATCTTCTTATTAGTATCATGCAAAACTAATGTACACCTCAACGAAGACCTAAACTTGTTACTTACCAAAATAACTGGTTGGATGGATTACATAACCTCCAAATAACCTTTAATAAAACAAAAGTAATGTCTTTCCATCCTTACCGAAAGATACCTATAGATGTAAACTTCACATTTCGAGGGATAAACATAAAACAAGTAAAGGAGGTTAACTTGCTCGGTATCACTATAGATTCCCATGTCAACTGGAAGCAACATATACAAAATGTTAGGATGAAATTATCAAAATTCGCTTACGCCTTGCGAGAAATCAAAAAGTCGACAGATTTAGCTACAGCACTTGTCACCTACTACGCCTACGCCTTTTCTTGGCTGTCTTATGGAGTGATATTGAGGGGTGATAGTACAGATGCATCTACCTTATTTACCATAGGAAAGAAACTAATAATAACTTTAATGAATATAGATGAAACAGACACATGTAAAACTCACTTCCAGAATCTAGGCATCCTAACATTACCCAGTACATACATCTTAGAAATAAGTAAATTTGTCCGAAAATATCCGGAACTATTTTTTTTTTATGGTAAAGGTACCTGATGGTAAATGACTACCGCCGCCCAAGGGCACCTGCAACTCGACAGTCACAAGTGCGTTGCCGCCCTTTAAGGTGGGAGTAGGAGAAGAGTGGGAAGAGGGGGAGGGAGAAATAAGGGAGAGGGAAGGGTTAGGGCCTCCGGTAACCTCACTCACGCGGCAAAATGCAAGCATTGCTTCATGGCCGGTTTTCTGTGAGGCCGTGGTAACGAGTGGAGTCGAGTCGGCCGACGAGTCATGCCGAAGCATCGCTCTCCCACATAAATATATAACTATAGAGTAAACGGGATGATAAAGTAACAAATTTTTCCTTTAGACACAAAAATAGATTAAATCTACCACCTTCTAGACTAATAATGCATTCTCGTAGTCCTTTGGTCATGTCTATAAAAGTCTATAATAAGCTACCAATTGATTTAAAAAACAAGACTAAATTTAATACTTTTGTTAATAAATTAAAACTCTTATTAATTAGCAAATGCTACTTCAGCGTAAAAGAACATTTAGAAGATAATATATTTTAAAATAATAAATTCACAAATTCTATTGTTGTAAATGAAGTAATCAGAGCAATGACTATTAAAATAATATAATCGATCAAATAATAAAAATAATAATTGAATTTAAGTCACAAACGATATTTTATTTCCCTTTCGGCCGCTATTTTTTTTTTTTTTTTTTTTTTTTAAAGACAACTCCCGCATTAGGAATTACTCCTGTGTCGCGGGGGACTTTACAAACATAGAAACAACGGACACAAAGAACACCCAGACTCAGGTGGGAATCGAACCCACGACCTATAAGCATAGCGGTCAGGGTCACTAACCACTAGACCAACAGGCCAGTCAAAATGGCTATGGCAACTAAGTTTCGCAACCAGTTGTGAAAGAGGATTTTAATGTCTTCTTTGGTTGCGATAGAAGATTTTTTTCCTTCCTACGCTACAGGTTGCCTGCCAGGAATAATTTTCTCGCAATCGCAACCGAGTTTCGCAACCAGGTGCCACTAAGGAAATTTTGTTCTTTGTATGTAACCTTCGATTTTCACAAATTCTTTTTATAAATATAAATATTATGTCTAAAATTACGTCTGCCTTGATATTATATAAATCTATGTCATTGAGGAGAAAAGCAGTCTCAAAAAGGATTAGTATTAATTCTTTTCGCATTCGCAATGGTTGCATTTAAACTTTAAATGTTCATATAGTAATCAAAAACAGATTTTACAAGTACGAAAAGAGGAGGGCTGTCATTATTTTATACACTATAAGACAATATTAAAATTATTAACGAATTTATCAATTAATAATACATACAATATTTAAGTATCACAATTATATCCTACCATATACGTTACACTGAACGCTTTACTTTAAAATTAAATGTTTGTATTATCTTCCTCTCTCCCAAACAAACTGTGTTGCGCCCGACAGGGTCCATAATGAGGATCAGTCACGTTTTTTGTTAAGTATGCAGATTTATAGCTATAAAAAAAACAATAAATACTGTGTTTAAATTTTTTTAATCGGATCAAAAATGACCAAGATACAGAGATTTTAGTGCACCAACTTAAAAAACGCTCGCGAGAAAGGCCGTGAACGTTGTGACGTCATTCATCGCGTATCAGCAAAAGAGGCGGGTCGCCTTCGCGTCGCCAGCTTGGTAAGCTTTTAGTCTAGCGCAGTTAGTGCAAAGACCTGACGATTGCTGATTTTTCAGATTATTTTCAAAGTGATAATGCCGTCAAATAAGTATTGCATTGTCCCAAATTGCAAAAATACAAGTGTTAATGCACCTAATAAGCTTTTTTTGACTGTGCCGAAAGGTGCACAAATAATAAAAAAAATGGTGTAAAGCAATGCGGGAGATGACAAAACTCCTCTGTCATGCCGAAGTGGTTTAGGTACTGTTGCGAAGATTATTTTAACGTAAGTAGGTACCTACAGTATCCTAGCTAGAGTATCTACCTAATATCAGTAGGTACAATATGGTCAACGGGTCTAGTGCTAATCATTCGTAAAGTTAGCAGTTTCGATGCGCAGTAGACAATTTAGTATGAAAAAGCTGCACTGCGCATCTCAAACAGCTAAAATTCACGAATAGATCCACTGACCGTATAGAGTATAATATACCTACGTATTGTGCATCGTTTCTATCATTTCTTAATAACATTTGAATTTAGCTTTGATGTTCGTTCATTCATGCCTAATGCCTACCTACTCAAAGAAACAATCGAACACAAGGATATTCGAGCCCAGGGCTGTACTCAGACCACCACCGCGATGTTACAGAGAGGATTTTACAAGAGATTTGCTCGTGGGAGAGCCATGCTTCAACACGTATGGGCCGGCTCGACCAGAGTGATACCACGGCCTCACAGAAAACTGGCAGTGAAGCAATGCTTGCATTGCTTTATGCCGCGTGAGTAAGGTTACCGGAGGCCCTAACCCTTCCCTCTTCCCTATTCCCGTCCTTCCACTCTTCCCACTCGTCCCCCCTCTCCCCCTACTCCCACCTTAAAGGGCGGCAACGCACTTATGACTCTTGAGTTACAGGTGCCCATGGGCGGCGGTAGTCATTTACCATTAGGTGACCCGTCTGCTCGTTTGCCCCCTATATCATAAAAAAAAATGCCCTGAGCGGGCAGGTGATTTTGTCATGTGATAAACGCGATCTGTGATTATGTGTGAAAGCGCGCCTGCCGCCCGACGCCCGTTACTGACTGTTGAGTATTGTTTTATTTGTATCCTCTCCCATTCGGATGAAATGGTCAAACAATAATTTTCGTCATAGTCAACTTCGTGTATAGCTAAAGATTTATCTTGTTCAAACTGAGGGCTCGCTACGCAAAACAAGCATTTTCTTTTTCCTGCGAAAAACATGCTGTTCGGTTTGTGCTTTGCACTTGTTAGAGATAATATTTGAATGATTTAAATAATCCAGAAAAATCTCATCTTCAGAACACGCAGTTAAAGTGGGTAAGTAGGTAGTTAGATACCTATTTTAGGTACTTAGTAGGACTAAGTAGGTATAGACTTACTTACCTTTTCATTTTATCCCTACAAAACCGATCTCCATAATAGGTAGCTACCTACTCGTATCTATTTAGATATCAATAGATACTCACTATCAATATAAATACTGTTATACTAATAATATAACATCAAATTATAGTAAAAACTAAATAATTAACATACCACGACATAAGCGAAATGGTGAATAATCTGAACCAAACTGACCAAACTAGCGATTTTGCACGAGTGGAGGGCGCGAATCGCGACGTGTGACGTCATCATACCAAGCGCAGCTCCGAGCAAGCGTTTTGAATCTGAATAGCCCAACAGAAAACTTTAATAACTTTCTTATTTCTTGTTGGATTTGAATCATTTAAAAAACAAAATGATCAGAATGTTATAGCGCATACGCTCTTATATTTAGAAATCTAATATTTTGTTATGTGAATGATCCTCATTGTTACTCCTTAAACTGTTATCACCTATGTATTTACATTATGGAAGCAATAAACTATTGAGTATTAATGAAAATCACGACGTGCGTAGACGCGGTGCGCCGAGGGGCAGACACAGCGCATATGGTGACGGCGCTGTACTGTAGCGCCTCCGCCGTTTGTCAACAAGCTACAAGACCACAGTGATCCATATAACACTGACTGCCTACACACGGCGTATTAAACGTAGATTTTTAGGGCGAAAAAACGTGTGTTCAACAAGCATTACGGTATCTCGTAATTCTAGCATAATGTCACTTACAATATATAAAACAAATGAAATGAGAGACTATAAAACTAATGATCTATGATCCAAGTATTGATTAGTATCTGAAATACGCTACAAAATAACAGAAATGGTCGAAGTAGCATTAGACACTCAAACCAATAATTTTATTTATTTAGTATTATTATTTACACTTACTGCAGATAAATTGCACGCGGTGGACTTAATGCCGAAGCTGCTACCAGCTCTCAGGACTGCGGTCCTACCAGCCGCAGGTCCAACTTCGCTGCGGGCTCTGACTACCTACCTTACGCCCTGCTGCAAGAGGACTGCCTACTGCGGACACTATTTTAGCTAAGGCCAGTGTTCTCTTGTATTCGTATTGAGACGTGAGGCGGTCGCGAGAGGAATGGCTACATTAATTAAAAAGAAGCTAACTGGGTTAACTAGTTTTTTTAGTTTGAACCCCGCCCCCGCCGCACTGTAGGCATTTTTTACCATTCAATCTTTGGGTGATACAGAGAAGTGCGTAGCAGGTGTATAATTATATCCAGATCTTCCACAAATTACAAATTAAGCTAAACTTTTTGACAACTTAGATTTAAAGACTTGTGTAATTTGTGGAGATAAATAAAACATATTATTATCCAAGAGAAACCTATTTGCTTTTGGCTACGAATTAAAAAGGTACTTGGGTTTTTCTTTAACAAACCCCCTAACTGTGCTGCACCCTACTCCTTCGGGGGTGTGGGTGTGTGTATGTATGAATCTTCTTGGTTAATACACAACTCTGAATGTGAGCGACATTATTTCGTGATATTACACACAATAACAAATAAGTAACGAAATTTCATTTGGATATCTTTATCTAGTGACGCAGGCAACTGGTATTTATGGTGTGATAAGGAACAGTTGTTTGAGGATAGTGATGGATGTTTTGTGCAGGTATGGTAGACTTAGTGGGTCGCCTGTTGTTTAACTGGCGGCCAAGTCTGCCAGGGTTCACAGGGATTTCCTTGTAAGAGTACACCTGAGGCCCTGGTAATATGGACTGTGATGGAACACCGTGTGGTTAGCCCAGGTGGGGTGACGACCCGTGAGGGATTCAACATGTAAAAAAAACAGAAAAAAAAGTATGATAGACTTGATTTTGGCCCCTTGATGATATAATAAGTGAGGGCATCACGAATTTCATTGATTTCACTAAAAAGTATTTACTAAAACTTTGGGTATGTTTAAGAATTCTGTACCTCAAAATGAATAATAGAGAACCTTATATTATTACCTTGTTGTTAGTTTGGACACAGATAAGATAATAGTTAGGTACTGGTTTGGATGTCAATGGTCTTTTATATAGGAACGCTTGGAGGTGACTTGTGACTCTTGACTCTTGAGTTGCAGGTGTCCATGGGCGACGGTAGTCACTTACCAAAAACCACCACTTAAAAAAAAATGTATATAGTAATATTACCCTTCGTTCCCGTAGAGCTATAAAAACTTAATGTTTGATAAAAATAGACCCTTTTAAATTATGATTTATGACAAGCAACATAGTCAAAATGAATTAGGGTATTTCCATTAACCTAGAATCATGATATTTGTCGAAAAGCTGTGGTAGTAAATGAAAAAAGCAAAATCGAAAGAAAGTAATGAATGGGGAAATATTTATTTAATTAGACTCAGGGTTCTCGAGACTTAAGAAATCCCACTAATATTATAAATGTGAAAGTTTGGATGGATGGATGTTTGTTACTCTTTCACGCAAAAACTACTGAACCTATTGCGATGAAACTTAGTATGTAGATAGCTGGAGACCTGGATTAACGCATAGGCAACTTTTTATCCCGATATTCCCACGGGATCGGGACTTACGCGGGTGAAACCGCGGGGCGCTGCTAGTATCAAATAAGTTTTTAAGGCGGAAGTTTTTTTTTATGGCACAGAGGACAAACGAGCAGACGGGTCACCTGATGAAGTCCTACTCGTACTTCCTAGTTTTCTGATAAACAGTACAGACCTACTCTTATAGATAAAATATTATTCTATTTGTAAGTATTACTGATTAGGTTAGATAAAATAATAGTTTTTTTTAACTGACTTTGAAGATTAGAAGGTTTTCAATTCAATTGAATATTGTTTTTTTGTGTGTATGTTACTTAATATCTTCGCCATTTGTGAACCGATTTCAATAATGCTTTTCTAAGAGATAAAGAATCCAGCTTATTACAATTTTTCATGATTTCATTTCAGGCGCATTCAAGTCAATGATGTTTTAAAAAAAAATATATACAGGAGGTCTAGTTTTACTATCATCATTATCCTCCGAAAATTGGGGTCGGCTTTCAGTCTAACTACGATACGGCCGAACTTTGATATTATACGTGAAGCGACTGCCATCAGACCTCCACAGTACTACGCGATATCGAAGTTCTGTAGTTAGACCAGGTTGTCGGACTTTTTAGGGCTCCAACTATACTACAGCTCTAGTCTTACTATCTTACTAATATTATAAAGGCGAAAGTTTGTGAGGATGGAGCAAAAACAGCCGAACGGATCTAGATGGAATTTGGAACAGAGACAGGGGCGTAGCTACCGCCGTATCAGCCGTATCAATGATACGGGGCCCCCGGGCTACAGAGGCCCCTAACGTGTGTAAGCAAAAATAAGTAAAATGTTATTCACAATGTCACTTAATGTCGTGCTTCCCGGGAAAAAAACATATAAAAAACTATCATAGTTTTCACTTTAGAAAGGACAAAAGTCAAAAAAAGCAATCTCTTTTTTTCCCGGGTTAAGCGTGCGCCCAAAAGTTGGCAACATCGGTTATTGCGGGATTTTTGTTTCATTTGTGAGAAATCTTTACCCTTCATTTGAGCCCCCCAACTAATTTTGATACAGGGCCCCTCCAAGGCACGCTACGCCACTGGACAGAGATAGATTGTAGTCTGGAATAGCACATAGGCTAATTTTATTTAAAAAAAACTACAATTTTTTCCACACTTTCAACTGAACTTTATTTTTATCAAACTTAATGAGTTTGGTAAAATTTCTACTTCTCGGCCACAAATAGTCTAGATAAATATCAGGTGTACATTTCCATCGCTAAAAATAGAATAGGGGAGGTCACGTGGTTAGAAGTTTTCAAACCACGTGGCTCGAGAGTTCAAATGGACATGACGAAACATGTGTTCCAAGAGCAAAAACCTTTTATCCTGAGAATGAAAGGCGCCACGTGATTCGAAATCCGACCCCTTGGAAGGAAAAAGGCTAGGAGGAAGTTAAAAAGAAAATTATTTTGTTATTAATAGAGGATTCTTTTTTGACGATCTATGTGGCAACATCGGAGTTTACGAGTTTAACTCTCGCTCGGTGTAAATATTAAAATATCTATTTTGTTGCAGGGCTGCCAGATTATATAATTGGATACAAAATTCGTAGAATTCGGTTATCTTATGTATCCTCTTTGTATAGTATTGCATTGTATAATTGGATACAATGTCATTACTGATGTTATACTTAAAACAAATCGTCTGTGGTAAATTACTTTTGTGTTAAAGTTAAAACACCTTTTATTGGAATCCCCAAAGAGAGACGTGCAACAGTTGAACAACACTGATTTTGAAAAATAGTGCGTGATTTTGTATAAGTTCTGAGACTTGGCGGTATAAAATAAGTTGTCTTACAGGAGCCCTGTTTTGTTATAAAATGTATGTCAGCATGTTTATTTGTCTTGTAGTACTTATACTTACTTATAGTACAAGCTAGGTATGCTTACTTTGGGGTCTAGATAACGATCTGTAATACAATATTATAATTACCTTTTAAAACATAATAATAGATTATATATATTAGATAACTGACTTTTAAAAAGAGTGGCCATGAGTTTCTTTGCCAGTATTCTTCTCATAAGGCTCTACGCATTTTGGAAACTGGAAGTTATAGATCGACACAAGCAGGCAGTAGATTTTGGTGTTTTCACCTAATTTACCTCGACAATCCAGTACATGCTGTGGCGTCTGTTTGCGTCGATCTATGATTTTTAACCGTAGCTTCAATTTAACGTTCATAAATGTCACTTAATGTCTTAATTGAATAAAATGATTTTGAATTTGAATTTGAACATAAACTTGATTCGTAATCTTTCACGGTATCTATTACAAATAAAAAAATACATTTTTAAGATTACTCTATCGAACAGCAACATGATCTGTCACTGTAATACTATTATTTTATTTTTTACTATAACTAAGATCTAAATTGCTATCTATAATACTATAATTATTATCTCCACTAAGTAGTTTTATATGTGTATCAATGTGTTTATGTATGTATGTATATTAGTTTGTCTATATCTAGAATAGTACGCCATCAACTAGTATGTTTTTATTAAATAATTTTGATATTATCTCCATCCTAAGGTTGTCTGGTAGAGATCGCTTTTAGCGATAAGACCGCCCATTGTACTCTGATCCCACTAGTATTATAAACTAGCAGCGCCCCGCGGTTTCACTCGCGTAAGTCCCGATCCCATGAGAATATCGGGATGAAAAGTAGCCTATATGTTAATCCAGATCTCCAACTATCCACATACCAAGTTTCATAGCATTCTGTTTTGTGGTTTTTACGTGAAAGAGTAACAAACATCCATCCATACTTACAAACTTTCGCGTTTATAATATTAGTAGGATGTGAAAGTTTGGATGGAGGTTTGTTACTCTTTCACGCAAAAACCACTGAACCGATTGCGATGAAACTTATTATGTAGATAGTTGGAGACCTGGATTAACGCATAGGCTACTTTTTATCCCGATATTTTGTAATAGTTTGTAATATAACTAGCAACCCGCTCCGGCTTCGCACGGGTAGAGACATCTTCAACAATCATTAACATATTTCAATCAATTTACACAAAATTTTAACAAATTATACACCTAAACCTTCCCCATGAATCACTCTATCTATTAGTAAAAACCGCATGAAAATCCGTTCAGTAGTTTTTCAGTTTATCGCGAACAGACAAACAAACTTTGTTTTATAATATGTAGTGATTATTTTTCAACTGTATTTTACTAATTGTGTACAATAAAGATTATTTTATCTATCTTTTGAAATGCGTGACAAATTATATCCGTGAGTGAAACATTTTTTTTTTAATTTATGGCAAAATATAATAAGAATAATTAGTGAACACACTTGACATTAGGAGTTAGGTTTCTTGTAACTAAATCAGTGAACATTTAATACCCATTAAAATATATTTTATCAGCATTCGTCGATAAAACAAAGTCTACTTTGAAATATATATTTCTAATTATGTAATCATCACTATCAATCACTACATGTTATAAAACACCCCGCCGCATCTGCCTGTCTGTCTGTCTGTTCGCGATAAACTGAAAAACTACTGAACGGATTTTCATGCGGTTTTGATGCGATTCATGAGGAAGGTTTATGTACCTATATAATTTATTAAGAGCTATATCACAAAATTGCATTTTGATAAATTAAGTATTTACGCTAGGGGACGACTCGGTCGGACTCACAAGTTCACAACACTGTTCTGCTACCCGTGCGAAGCCGGGGCGGGTTGCTACAGATACCACCACCACAGATAACATAATACTCTTAGATTATATATAGGTCCAGATGCCTAATCCGTGCCCCAAAACTGAAGCCAAAAAATACAAGCGACTATTACAAATATAAGCGACTCACTCGTCACACGCGAGCGAACGTTCGCCGCTGAAGTACGTCTAAAGTCGCTATTTATAATATTCAAAAATGTCTGGTTGTGCTGTCAAATCCTGTAAAAATTATACTAAAAAAAATCATATGTGTCCGAACATCACATTTCATGTTTAAGTATTCTATTTGCTAATGTATTTATAAAAATATAACAAAATTTCAAATTAATAAAATAGTGACGCCATTACTATAGATGTTGCCAGGGACGTGAATTCTATTCACCCATAATACATTTTTGCAGTATGTATGTTTTTGTTTGCCAAACTTGTTATTTATAGGAAGACGAGATAATACTATACTAGTACTAGTACCTAATAAAGCACGATCCATACTCTCGATGAGGCAAGACATGGTGACGCGAGTGCGATAGTGTAGGCGCTTCTACTCGTCTTACCTAGCCACGCTTCTCCAACGCTCGATTTTTGGCGGAATCAAAGGACGCAAGGCGAGTAGCAATTGAATAAATTGAGAGTGTTGATGGCACTCTTGCAACCTCCGCTCGCTATGAATAGTGCGAGGGAGTCTACGAGGCGAACTCGCAATGTTTTCATAAGACTGTATATTTCAATGACATTAGTTCATGTAATAATCACTACTTTAACCGAGCTAAGAGGTGTGACTCTTAAATGAACCGTGGGTCTAATAGTGTCAGAGAGACCTTGAATGGTGGCAGAACAAGGTCCCTTTTTTATAAAAGTCTTTTCGTGATCCTACTCACGAACAGAAAAGGACAGCAGAACGCTAGCAGTGCTAATTTTGGATAACCATGGTCTTCTGTAGAGTGGTGGTACTAGACCAGGTGCGCCTTATAACTTAAAACTCCTTTCTGCACGCTCCTCTCATAAGGGACTTAAAAGCTACATTGTGTTTGGCAGGTTTTTTTCTAAGTGGAGTGGATCCAGGATCGTCACAAGGATTGTTCGATCAATAAAGAGTTTGCCAGAGCTCTTCATAATCCAGGGTAAGTTACTGGGTAGGTCTTCTACTTCCAAATTAATACCCACATAAATTTTAGTGCAATGAAAATATGTTAAAAAGCAATTAACATTGTTTAAATTTGATAACAGTTGCGAATCATTATGTCTATTTTAAAACAAGATAAATAAATAATAACAAATTTTGTTTAATTCGTAACTATAACCTAAAAAAAACTATAACCTAAAGCGAAATAGAATTTATAACTACTAAATATAATAATAATTATACATATGTCTGTTTAAAAGCAAACGATTATTGTTTAACTATCGATTTTCTCCCTAGGTGACGTTAGTATGAAAATACTCGTCAAACTTAAATGAGGATGAGGGAATAGATACTTTATTTTACCTCGCGAGGTACACCTTATTTGAGGCGAGGAATTCACAAGCGAACAGAAGGCTTTAGTTTTCACCTAATACCCATCGCACTTCAAGAGACACCACAAAAGGAGCAGGCCCTGATGGTATACCTCCCTTCCTCTCCTCATGTGCTAAGAGTCTAGTTCTTCCCCTTATTATAATATTTAACACATCCTTGATGACTGGTTCTTTCCCAAAGCAATGGAAGATTACAAACGTTTTCCCAGTTCATAAATCCAGCCATAAAAACTTGGTTAAAAACTACAGACCTTTATCAATACTGTCAAGTATGGCCAAGATTTTTGAATCTTTAGTTTATCCTTATATGGAATCATACTTTAAGCCCTTCTTATCCGACTATCAGCATGGCTTCGTGCGGTCCCGCTCAACTTGTACTAACTTAACTTTCTTTGTAGAGACCTTATCAGAAGCCTTGGATAGCCATAAGCAAGTAGATGTAATATACACAGATTTTAGCAAGGCTTTTGATAGAGTTTCTCATAGAATGTTGCTTAAAAAGTTGTGTGTATATGGATTTGCTGGGCCCATGTACAAATGGATAGAATCATATCTAAACGATCGGGAGTTTAATGTCGTGTTGAATGGTTTCAAATCATCCCGCCATCGCATCACTTCAGGCGTTTCCCAAGGCTCTCACTTGGGACTGCTCTTATTTAACATATTTATCAATGATCTTCCTCACTGCTTTAATCATACTATTCCACTTCTATTCGCAGATGACCTTAAAATTTTTAGGACCGTAATATCAGATCAGGATGTCAACCCAATTCAAAAGGATCTGGACTCGCTATCGAAATGGTGTCACAATAACGGGATGTTGTTAAATCCATCTAAATGTTAATATATAAAATTTACCCGTAAACTAAATGAAATAGCATCAGTGTATAAGATAAACAACATGCCATTGAAAGAAGTGGACTGTGTCAGGGATCTAGGAGTCTTTTTAGATAAAAAATTAACATTTATTCCCCATTTCGAAATGATAATTAAAAAGGCATCAGGAGCTCTGGGCTTTATTATAAGGAATGGAAGAGTCTTTCGCAATGCAAGAACTAAAATTTTATTATACAATAGTTTTGTAAGAAGTATTCTGGAGTATTGTAGTGTAGTTTGGCGTCCGCATTATGCTGTTCATATACTAAGGATAGAACGAATACAGAAGAGATTTTTATGGCACTTATCTAACTCGAGTTTATCGGAAAAAGAACAACCTCCTAAAAAAACAGACTAAAAATTTCAAAATGGATTCCCTTGACACAAGAAGAACACATCTAGATCTAGTTTTCTTGTACAAGCTCATACAGAATAAAAAAAACTGTCCGCAGTTGCTATCAAAAATTAATTTTAGAGTGCCTTATAAATATCCTCGTGCACGCATTACTCCTCTTTACCCACCACCCAGAAGAACAGTTTTTGGTTCTGCTTCCCCTATCCCTAGGTTATGCAAGCTACTAAACCACTGCAGTGTTTCGTAATTATTATTATTTTAATTCACTTTTTTGTAAACTTGGTTTCTCTATTATTGTATCCATATTATAGGCATGCAATATTTGCTTGTAATAGAATGTAACTTTTGTACTAATAACTGTTATGCAATGATATAAATGTGATTGTATTATTATTACATTTGTTAGCAAACCAATATAAATAAATAAATAAAAGAGTGAGACAGGCGTGAAGTCCGACTTAGCTTAGCGACAGAGACAGATAATAGTTACTCGCGCGGTAAGTTCGGTACTACTGTCATTCTCTCACAGACTATATTTCTCATAATGTTTTACCGCCAAAATAAAGAAAATATGACACTCAATTACCAACCTTATCGGTAAATATATAGTTCATACAAGTTACCTAATTTATTAGAATTATAGGTAGGTACATAACAATATATTTATTACGAAATATCACACGCACAGACTGTTGCATAATAATTCATTATTTCGAGCAACACGCGGGTGCAGAATTATTTGATTAAGTATTCAGGGTATATTTAAAAAAGGAACACTAAAATGACTGAAGGAGCATAACTCTAGCATGCAGTTACAATGATACTTTTTGAAACAAAACTATCCGTTTACAAGTTATGACTATTTGAATTTCCAGGTATATTTGCCTCCGTTTTCCATAAAAGTGTGTGGAATATGTAAAGATGAAGATTTTAAATTGTGTGTATTTTTTATAATTATGTATTTAAACGGGAATTAACGCTATCACTAAAAGGTATTACATACCTCTGAATTGCCTGACGTTTCAACCAGGTTGCACTGGCCGTGGTGACAGGCTGACTGGCTCAGAGGTGCACGCTCTTCCGTCGTCGAGATCGTGAGGTAGAAGGTTCTTCATCTTTTCACTTAGTTTTATAGAAAATCCATAAAAACGAACTTAAAAAATATTCGAAGTTAGTTTTTTTTTTATGGTATAGGGGGGCAAACGAGCAGACGGGTCACCTGATGGTAAATAACTACCGCCGCCCAATGGCACCTGTAATTCAAGAGTCACAAGTGCGTTGCCGCCCTTTAAGGTTAGAATAGGTGAAGAGCAAGAAGACGGGAGAGGGGAATGACGGGAATAGGGGAGAGGGCAGGATTAGGGCCTCCGGTAACCTCACTCACGCGGCGAAAAGCAATGCAAGCATTGTTTCACGGCCGGTTTTCTGTGAGGTCGTGATATTGAGCGGAGTCGAGCCGGCCCATACGTGCCGAAGCATGGCTCTCCCATATGGTTTTTATGGATTTTCTTAGTAACATAGATAAACATACATGGCCAGTTGGTGTTCCTGTCTTAGTGGTCTCTCTAGTCACAGGAAATACAGGACATTTGGGTACGCGCCCCTGCCTCTGCGAGCTACTCCCCCATTCGAGACTTGTATTATCCCTAACCCTAGGTTCCTCTCCCTACCCATTTTTCTTTACACAAATGTACCATCCTCCTTTCTTCCCGTCTTCCCGACATTCCCAAGGAGTGTTGGCGTCAGGCAAACGGCCGGCCAAAAAAAAACAGCCAAACTCTTTACAATGTTATACGTTGGGCCCACCCCAATGATAATTGGGAAAAGGGCAGGAAGGTGATGATGATGACTTAGATACTTTTTTTGTAGATACATACCTATTATACTTACATAGAAACACCCAAACCAATGCAAATAATATTCATGCATACAAATATTTGCACCTATGACGTTGCAATCGAACGCACCACCGCCACCGCCGCGCCACAGAGCTCGTCAATAATAGAATAGAAATAAGGTAGTGACACTAGTGATGTCACTGTTTGCAGGTACCGGTAACCGTTTACCAACAGGCGTTCCGTGTTTGTCGACTTATTTGTACTTATAAGAAAACTGCAAAAAAAATAATTTTTCAGAGCAAGAACGGTACCCATCAGTAGGGCGGCTGCGGGGAGGTGAAGAGGAGTACGGGACGACGTAACCCTGACTCTCCCTCGTAGGCTGTCCCAAGCGACACTCAACGGGGACAACTTCACTGGCATCCGCGCCGTACGCACATCGCACGCTACGCCATACTCAATTATTAAACTACGATACTGTATAGTATATTATTATATATATACAAATTAGTATACTCTCAATTACGGATTTAATTTCTATTACCACCCGAAGAAGATAGAGGGCTATTATATGTATGTATTTCGAATTCTGATCTGTTTCAGCCCCAGCTGACCAGGTAAGGAGGTATGGCCAAATTCCATAAACATTTCTACTGTTTGCTACCTGGTTGTCATATAGAGTTAAAACAATTATGGTGGAATAAAACAAAGATAGATCTTGCATTTTTTATTAAACTTATAAAATGTCTTAACAAATTTTATTAACAGTTTAACAAGACACTAAGTACATATTTCAATCTGCCTATTACTTAAAAATAAAAGGTATCAAGAATCAATGATAAAATGGCATATTAGATTCTAATATAGAAATAGAACAAACATGTTCAAGTAACGTACATCTGACTAGACCTTAGCGGTCAATATTGCACTATTTAACAGCCTGCAGCATATTTTATGCGTCATTGAAGATATTTTTGCCGCCTTTAGCGTATTTTGGTGGCCGTGAGCGTATTTTGCGGTCTTTAGCGTATTTTTGCAGCCTTTGGCGTATTTTTGCGGCCTACACCCTTTTTTGAGGCTGGTAGCACATGTGGTTGCAGGGCTCCTAACAATATGTACTTACGGCTCAAATTGTAACATATTTTGTATTTAGTGACTACATCCAATACTTTACAATTGTTTTAACTTTTTTAATTTCTTTTGGTCCCCTTTATTGATGCCGAAACACATATAATTTAAAGGAAAAAATTGACAATATACAGGTAGAATTGACCATTATGGTGTATAAACAAAAATTCTTAATATACAACATAATATTAAGTTGGCTGTTTAGGCCAAATACAAGTTTTAAAAACTTTTTTTTTACAGTAGTCAATAGCAATTAAGGCCTCGCCATGGTCTTCTTATACATAGTGTCATATCTAGCTCGTCATAAAATGTTGCTTTCACTTGCTTTCGCCCGTGGCTTCCCTCGCGTAAACTCGGAAATTGTACTTAGACCTCGGTGGTCTAGAAGGTATATTAATTTAAATACATTATATTTGGCTTAAAACAAAACAGATTTACTATTCCCAATGCTGCTCAACTCCTTTCGTAATTTAAAAGGAAAGTCTTGTAACTACCAAACGCTACCACTTGCAGCACGTCCGATGTTACTTTCCCATTTAAAATAAAAAAAAATATGTCAACACAATAGTTATCAATTAGGAATAAACATCCTTGGTTATGGAGTTGCACTATAAATATTATAATTAAGCATACCATCTATTAAAAAGTAAACTAAATATGTACCTACTGTTAAAAAACCCTCTCTCTAAATCTTAGCATACAAAGAACAGATAATAATAACAGTAATATATTAAATAAAAGAAATCTTTGCTGTCTACACGAGTTCTATAATAAATAATAATTCTTTGGCTGTTTCAAGACATGCCCAACGTTTATAACAAAATGATGTCTATAAGAAAAATAGAGATCACTATTGGTTTTATTTACGTATTATTTTTTATATAATTAAAAGGAATTTTGCTTAACTTAAAGGTTTTAACAGGTGTTAAATAGAATAGACCTATTCATCTTCAGGTAACTTAAAAAAAAGTAAAATGAATGAGAAAAATATAAATTAAGGAGTTTATATATTTTTAATATACTTATAAAAGACTATAATCAGCATTTATGTTAAATATGTACAGTTTCATGTTTTATAAATAAATATAATTGACAATTTTCCCATCAATAAATAAAATGTAAGCATGATTTTCACTATATACACAAGTTATATTTAATAAAATATAATTTTAATACAAAAACACGATTTACAATGTACAAAATACAAAAATTAAAATATAAAATACCCCCGACTCAAAAATCCCAAAACGATTAAAAAAGAGCTGATGATCATCGAATGGCTGAAAAGATTTTTCTTGAATTATAGCTAAGATCATCTTTCAAACAAAAAAAACTTAATCAAAATCGGTCCATCCGCTTAGGCGCTATGATGCCACAGATACACAAATATAGACGTTAAACATATAACACATAACCCTTCCTTTTTGCGTCGGGAGGTCAAACAATACTTGTGACTTCACAATAACCTAATTTGCAAAAAAATCAAATGTAATAATTTTAAATCAAAACCCTTATGTACATAGTTAAAAAAGTTAATAAGTATTATTTCTAAATAGGGTAAAGTAAAAATGGTAACTTAATAAAAGCATCTCAAATAAAGTGTTTTCAAATATAAAAAATTTTGCTCATAAAGTTCGCAATATGGCAAAAGAAATCAAGAATGTGAATCACCGCGTTATAAAGTACCTAAATGCAAAGTAATCCTGGACCATATTAAAAATACCTGGTATGTGCAGAAGGAAATACAGTATCAAGTATGTACTTATTTTATACTTTCCGTTTCACCTGCATTTATATTCACTGCTCCACTCCCTAGGGTCGTAGCGTGATGTTACATAGCCTGTAACCTTCCTCAATTAATACTCTATCCAATACTAAAATAATCATTCAAATCTGACTAATAGTTCATGAGATTATCGCGTTTAAGCAAATAAACAGTCAAACAAAAAGCTCTTCATCTTTATTATATTAGTACAATAATAATATCAAAAGAAACTACCTATTTCGTTATTTAGTTGCAATTTTCAATTTTGCCCTTTTAACATGCTTACATAATTATATTATTTATTATACATGCAATTTAACGCAATTCTTGTAAAACGCGTAAGCATGCGTTTTACAAGAATTGCGTTAAATTGCATTTTATTGCGGAAAATGTTTTTGATTTCAATTAAATACATTATTTATTTTTACAAGGCACTTATTAAAAAAATATTGAGCAATGTTGGTAATATAATATAATAATATATTGGAAGCTCAATTTTATAACTTAAGTATATATTTATAATATTTTAATTTTTATTATAATCCATACCTTTTAGATACATAGCTTTATATACATTTTTGCATTTATTATGTAATTAGTTGCAAAATCTATTAATTCTTATAAATATTAAAAAAAATATATGTTAAAAGACTCATACGTCCCGGCAAGAGCCAGTTCGAGTGACAGGTATGACCCTGACTTGCCCGAGCTATAGCTTACACCCCCTCAACCCGTATAAGATATTCCTTTCCTTCCATTCTAACTTACGTGCCCCTGTTACGTAAGTGGCACTAAAATATAGTCTACCTACCCCTTCGAGGGTACATGCGTGAGTGTATGGGGCCATCCATAAATTACGTGACATGTTATGGGGGGTTAAACAAAAGACTACACACGCGAATACACTGTCATAAAAAAAATTAGAATTGAATAATTTCAGTTCTGGGTGTAAAATTGCAAATTTGTGACGTCATACCAGGGAGGAGGGGGGGGGAGGTTCCGAAAATGTGACAACCTGTGACAAGGACGTGGGGGTACAAAAATCATGAAATTCGTGTGACGTAATTTATGGATGGCCCCTATATTTATGTACAAAAAAAATATTATTTACATTTTATACTTTAATGTAATTTATTTTAAGTTTTTGCAGTATAAAATCATAGTCTGTTGGTTTCCTAGCCACGATCTTGACACCATCATTACAGTATATTCACTTCCTACTATTTTTTTAAATATATCACACATACATATATACACAACAAAAATAAAACTATAGTACTAACTTTTAAACTTTCGCGTTCCATGAAATTACTTTAATGACATTAAATACGTAAAAATTATAGTAAGTACTTACCTACTTCTTTAAAAAAAAATAAACATTCCAATTCCTATTGAATATTTGATCTCGCTTTAAGATCACTGATATACATTTTAACAAAACCTTTTTTTTAATACCATTATATACAAAGAAGAAAAAAAAAGATCGCAATTAATATCAACATCTGATTTCCATTCTTGTCAAAGTCACTGTTAATAGATTAATTAATTTGAAAGAAGCATGCATGTAAGTGAAAGTAGCATGAAGTATTGATAATATCCTCTAGATTGTGTTGTATTAAAATAAAATCTTTAATGTTCTTAATAAAATGGCGATGAAAGTGGAAATCAATGAACCACTTAATATTTAGTGCCTTTACAAAACGCCTGTTAAACCGCGCACAGACATGGCGAAGCTTAGGTCGCGACTTATTTGCTAAGAATGCTAAGGCTTTACAAACAAGAAGCTGGCTCACTGTAAACATTGCATTTGTATGATACGAGCTGATGTAATGTGCTGTTAATGTGCGAACTGTGATTCTGCGTAGTTAGCTATTTTCGTATTGAGTGCAAGCAAAATGTAGCAACCTGTTGTTAGCGATACTAGTAATGGCTAAGGCTCCCTTTACACTAGCGTTTGTCCAGCGCAGGCGATCGATGAACGTATAACAACGTGACGCGCACGTCTCGTTGCCGCGGCGTTCTGCAGTCGCGTGTGCGCAACTCATACGCGGTAAGACGGAAATTGAATCTCGTATGCGCCACGTTAGCTAGAGACAAGTGAGTTCGAACTCCTGCCTTGGTACAATACTCATGTGAACCAAATAAGTTTTCATGCATTCCGATAACCAAAGAAAAAGTTGTTTGGTTATCGGAACGCATGAAAACTTATTTTCAACGAATACTTCATGCATATACTCGGCTTTATATCTGACAAACCATAGCTTATTGAACTAAAGTATTTCTTTTAGGTAGATTATTAATTCCACGACCTGAATTCGATACATTTTGAGATATACAAAAAAGATAAAAAAATTAAAGTGAAGAAGCACTTATATACAGAAAACACTTTGGTTCATCACGTTTAGTCTCTCGACGTATTTTCTTCCTGTGTCAGTATCGGTGAGTTTTCAGGAGACTTCAACAACTTTCTCAATAAAACTACTATACCTGTTACTAGAAGAGCTATACCAATTGCCTGGAAATAAAAAAATCGATATTTATAAGATGATTTTATAATTTATGATACGTCATGTTACGGTTCATCACGACACGATACGTCACGATACGGCACGTCACGACACGGCACGTCACGACACGGCACGCCACAACACGTTAAAACTCTTTCACATCTTTGCGGTGCGGTGCCTTTATACTATAGTTGACGTGCATGTCCCACGGAAGTCATTGTACATGACATATTATAAAAGCGTGTTCATACAATCTCGACGATTGTAAATATCGTGACGTGCGATTACCGCATGACATTACAAAATAATTCCTCACGAATGGCAAACAATAAAGCAAATAACATCATCATCTTTATATTAATACGTGAATAAAATTATTTGTACTCCTTTTCAAGAAAACACGGAGGAATACTTAAAGTTTAAATCTCACAATCTCTCTCATCTACACAAAATGAAGTGCAGAAAGCCACAATATTGGTCATTGATTTAGAACAAAACATTCAATTCATTAATGACTTAAGATCGAAATTCAACCACCAGGCGATCTGGAATTTGACAATATTTTTTTTATGCAGTGGAGATTACCCATTCTGGAAGATTCCCAACCACTCAAAGCTTGTTTTTTTTTTACTAAATAGGGAAACTAGGCCTCCGCAAAAAACCCTTTTTTTAATTCTTGAAATAATTAGTAAAACCAGGGGTATTTTTTTTCCACTTTTTTTTTATTCTAAACCTAACTGCACGGATGGCGCAATGGTTTAAGTAGCCACCTCGTCACTGCGCGGGCGCCGAATGATACACGCACCCAGTGGCGTAACTTTACCATCTCAGGCCCGTGGCTAATTCATCGAATGGGCACAAGTTCACTCTTGGTGCCTCGTTTGCTTACGGACTTGAGGTCTTGGCCGAGGGGCCCCTAGGGCCATGGGCCCGTGGCATTTTGCCCGCTCTGTCACCCTATTGTTACGCCGCTGCACGCGACAAATACGTTTTTTATAAGTCAAATCTTACACCTTGTATCTAGATTTGTGGGACAAAGTGTTATACTCACAGTGAGTGCGTAGAACGCATAAGGTATCCAGTACCTCATGCGGAGTGCGAACCTCGCCATGGCGGCGTACTCTGGCGTCGTCTCCATCTCCTGGCGGAACCAGAACATCGGCACCAACGTGTCGTTATCCGGCAACGCGTTGTTGATGCTGACGAGATTGGAAATTGGTTAACATTTTATACTTGACTTGGACTAATACGGGTTAGTTTTCCAATATTCCTAACAACTGTGGCGTCATGCACATATAACAAAACTCACATCAGTGTCATCTAGTGAACACAAGCCGAACTACATAATGCTAATCCTGTATCACGTAATGAAAGTTTGCGCACCGGTTAATATATAACCAGCATAGCCAGTAGGAAAGAAAGTCAGACAGGCAACCGGCTACACTAGGTAATAGCCTCGAATAGAAATGATACACCTAAGTTTAACCAACAGCTTACCGACCGAACCTAGGTTTACCCGGCTAGAACTAGGTGTTACCGGACTTCGGCTTTTAGCCGTAACATTTATAAACTTCCCAACATCGACGGTTGGGCCCGGTCCGGCCGGCTTGATCACGTGATTTAAAAACTACAACAAAAATGTAAAAGACATGAAAAACTAAAATATTTGAAACATAAAATATTTGAATTCTAACGAATCGTTTAATTGAAAAGTATTATTTTCAAATAACTCTGACACTCTGTTATCATTGACAACCTTTATTATGATCGATTTTATTTTGATCAACAGAATGTTGTCGCCACATCAAAAACTCTTATTTATTTTATTAAAAATAGGGGCAAACTATAATAGATGATAACACAGTTCACTTTTAATAAAAATAAATTAATAGACATGATTTTTATTGGTTATACCGGTAACGCAATGCTATTAGTCGATTGAAAAATATTAATGAATAGTGGGGTTATAAAAGGGTAGGAATGTACTATAAACGGAGAACTATCACTTGAGTATGGAGAGAGGTACGTACAACTTGGCCACGGACTTGGCAGTTACTTTTAGTTAGTGATTTTCATAGTTTATACCAGTGGTTGTGCGACTGTTTCTAACAAGAAAGTGTTTATTTCATTTTTAATAAAAAATATTTCTTCCTTTTTTTGTTCCGCCATCCCTCTAAAGTGAGATGCCACTCTAGTAAAGGCTCGGGTAGAATCGTATACAAATCTTTTATTTTTTAAAACTACATACTAGTACATTATAGTTGGCAAAATGTGGGTGTTTAATAAACTAATGTCTACCCTTTAGGCCAGGGGTCGGCAACCTTTTGAGATGGAAGAGCCAAAATTTAATTTACAAAATTTTCCAATTTTTAAAGAGCCAATTAAATTTGTAAATAGAAGTGGCGCCCCTATAAATTTGATGACCTTTCTTTTTTTAGTCCTCATAAGAAAATCTCAGTCATACTATATCATAGTACTCAATAAGGGTTTTAAGAGTTTTGATAGTAAATGGAACTGGAGAGCCACAACTTTACATCGAAAGAGCCACATGTGGCTCGCGAGCAGGTTGCCGACCCCTGCCTTAGGCGATACAAGCGTGAGTATATATGTGTACAAACTAGTACTCACGAAGTGTTTATTCTCACAACTATAGATAATATTACTAGCTGTTGTCCGCGACTTCGTTCGCGTGGAAATTTGAAAGTTGAAGTCGGTTTTTTTTTGAAAGAATTATTGCGTGAAATAGTAACAACGAACCATCCTCACAAACTTTCCCCTGTATATTATTAGCAAGATTAAAGCGCTTACACAACGCCTGAGTGTCGAATTAACAAATTGATCTGCAGTTGCGCCGACACTCCCAGCGGCATGCCGGTGAACATCTCTAGCGTTAGTCCAAAGTTCATGTCACTGAAACAACAATATTTGTTTAAAAAATATAAATATATATTTATTTAAATAGCTAACAGTCACTCTTTGGACGACCCACCGGGGGTGGTGGGTTCAATTCCAGCTCGGTGCAAATTTTTTGAATGAATGCATAAATCTGCCGATTTTCATCCCCATCACCTGGATAATTGGCAATCCACCACTGTGCGGTTCTTCAGATTTTTTTTGCATCGCACAACCAATCTCTGGAACAACTTGTCGCCTACGGTATTTCCAGACCGATACGACCTTCAAACCTTCAAGAAAAGAGCGTGTCTACGACAACACCCAGGGTGTCCGCGGGCGATGCGGAGACGCAGGCGCTCGGGGAGCGGGCTCTCTACTACACTGACTTGCTCTGGCGGCGACGACCGAAACGCGTACCATGGTAATATAATTATATACATAGACATATACCGAGTTATAAAGATAGTCATTACACGTAATGAACGTAACCGTAAACGAACAGACGGGTCGCCTGATGGTAAGTCACTACCGCCGCCCATGGACACCTGCAGCTCAAGAGTCATAAGTGCGTTGCCGGCCTTTGAGGAGGGAGTACGCTCTATCTTGAAGCTTTTTAATATACTTTATTATCAACTTGTCCAACAGTTATGTAGCAATATTCATAACGGTCAGACAATGTGATAAATAACGAAGTTTATATAAGTATTAATCACATAGCCTTTACTTGTCATTATTTATATTGCCCGGGCATTATAAATAGTGCACAGTTATATACAGCCACAAAATGGGACCCAAAGGACGTTTTTTTTGTAATCAATGGGATTCCCTCACCTCCTTTGGCCAGATAAGTTTCCGGGCAGTTCAAATAGACCAATTATCTTGCTGTTCGAACGAAGTTCTTGACATTACATGTACATTGTACACCACATGAATGTACAGTAATGTCAAAAATTCGTTTATTTTTTTACAACTTCATATTTTGGGTACCACTTGGTTTGTTTTTGTATATTTTTTTTTTGAGCGGCTTGTAACTGTACTATTGGATGCTCCAGGATTATCCATTCTGTCTGGGACACCTGTATACCCATATTTTCAAATATTTAACATCACTCTACCACCCTCAGGAGCAGATCATAAGTATAAGTGGGCGTTACTCTGTGGCGTTGAGGCCGTCGACCTTGCTGGGATAGTAGGGGTCGGCGTGCAGGAAGTGCGGCAGGGACACGAAGGCGGGCGCGCCGAAGCGGCACAGCGACACGTTGAGCGCGCCGGGCGGCAGGCAGTCCGGCGACGACACCGGCTCGTCGCAGAAGCATGCCTGCAATTTACATTCATTACATTTGTTGAGGCGGACTTTTTCATCCAAATAATTTCACCAATCATCTCAAAATCTACCTTTTAAACTTTCGCGTTCCATGATATAATTTTATTATATATTTCCAAAGGAGTTAACGCGGTCACGAAAAGGTATTACATACCTCTGAATTGCCTGACGTTTCGACCAGGTTGCACTGGCCGTGGTCACAAGCTAACTCTGAAAATCTATTTTGATTTAGCAAATTTTGTGAAAATACAACACTATAAACACGACCCGAAGCGTTTTTACTGGCTATACCTTATTCTTGTTTTAGTATTAGTTGTAAAAATTGGTATCCGTTTGGAATACAAAATTCTAATAAAATAGATTATCTATCTTAAATACATAGTTAATAACTCATATCTATATTTAATTACATTTATCTAATTATGAGCAATGCTGTTATCTGTCCCGTCTTCATCGAATGTGAAGGCGCCAGGTGTAAGAACGCCAGCACGTTTAATCGGCATGCTGTGATGAGTCGTATCGGACTTGCCCTATCTATTGTAATGTTTACTATGAAGATTATAAATTTCGTATTTGATTATTATTATGATTTAGAATTGAGTAGGTACAATAGTGCCTTAGCAAAGAGACTTTTTTACCCTCGTTTGTTTTTTTACGTAAATTGGGTACGGTGAAGGTACTTGACCAGTCTCTGTCATACGACAATTAGAAGTAGGTTAAAATTTACTTCTAAGATTTTATAGAGTAAATTTGTTAAAGGGAAGCTATTAAAAACAAAGGATCTCTTGCTACATTAGTAGACATTAAATTTACCATTTCCGTTTTATTAACTTTTATTCTGGCAACACCACTAATATATATTATTATGACGTCAGAATGACACGGATTTAACATAGGATTTGTAATAAATACTGATAAGTCATAACATGACATGTTTTTAGAGTATAATATGATAGCATTGTTTACCTACTTATTATTTAGAGGCCTTTCACGTCTAATGTTGCGGAACAAGTTAAGAGTAGCTTTACAGTTTTAACCGTGTTTACTACGAAATGGTACTTTAAAATGTATTCCTCCTTTACACGAGGCGCCCTAGGTAAGAAATCTGCAGTAAATGAGCTCATTTCAGAGGATAGTCCATTCCTAAATATGCATAAGTAATTCAAATGAAATATAAATATTAAAATTGTAATTTAAATGTATTGGCCCTGCTCACGTTCTTGCATGCCACTGGGGTCCAGTTAAAAACCAGCGCTCTGGTACCTATCCGTGCCAGGCAATGCTTAACTGGATCACCGTACCGTCCTATGGTAATGTTTTGTATTTCTCATCTGCTGTGTATACTTATTTCGTACTTTTTTCTCCTCTTATTGTTTTATTTAAGATTGTCTCGTCGTGTCGAAATAAATGTCATTTTCTTTCTTTCATTCTATAGTATTGGCTGAAGATCGTTTTGCCGTCTTTGTCTCTCAATGCCACCTACAATCTTTAGGGTTGTAGGTTATAAGTAAGTACCATTTTATGATGGACACTCGCAATGTAGTGCCTAATTCAATTCCTATCTAAGATTAGGCAACCTAATTGGAAAGGTATTGGTCACTTTACTGTCGTACAGTAACAAGCATGTGAACGACAATTTGCGATGGTATCTAAATCTGAAATCATGATTAGGAAACTTGCAGCAATTACATTCCAAGGCGTGAATTGAGTGCTGTGTCTTTGCAACTTCTTTTTGGAGGCTTATAAAAATCCTTAAGTGCACCTCACCGAAGCGCGGCGGATTTTTTTTTTTTTAAGGGACAGGGTACAAATGAGTAGACGCGTCAGCTCATGGTAAGCGACTACCGCCGCCCATGGACACCTGCAACTCAAGGGTCACAAGTGTGTTGCCAGCCTTTCTAAGGTCGGTAATAGTGAGGCGGTTGGACGGGTGAATAGCGCAAAAATCTGCCGTAGTTTGTGCTTTAATTAGTTTCCCTAGTCTTTTTTCCCGACTGCTTGCTCTTGACCTTGACCTCGATGGGGAATGTTGACGATTATAATAACTTTGAGTGCTGCCGTCGTCTATTTTGCTTACATTTCCGTTTACAGCTGAAACCTCGGTAAGTTCCTAACTTGTTAATATTTTGTCGGCGATTTGGCTCATCTTGTTGGTAATGTTCTGATTCCTCATAGCAATCGATTAGGCGTTTCTTGATGGTCTTATACTTTTCTGTGGATGGCGGGGAGGTAATGAGGTCACTAACCTGTAGTATTTCTTCCTTTGATAGCTTCTAGTTGCGTAAACCATAATCTAGGTAAGTCCCTCCAAAACTCAGGAATGCGGGATAAAATGGAGGTGCCAACTGCTATTTTTCCAATGTTTCTTGTTGACTGCTCCTTGATTTGCAAGGTGACTGAGTCATGTTGTTTATTTTCTTGTAGGAAAATCAATCGTAGAACGAGAGTCTTTTAGTCCAGTAGTTTGCCGTTCGTCGGGTAGCTTGCCATCACGTCGGGGTCACCAATTTGCCAGTGTTTGGCAAGGAGTGTCATGAGACTCGACATGATAAATATCATGTCGAGTCTCATTTATTTTAGATACATACTTAGCTTATATACAAATGTGATGCGTGTGTATAATTGTTTTATTTAATCTCTAAATTTAATCTATGAACGTGACTTATCTAATTACGTGCAATTATGTACAATGTGCTCGCTACAATAAGCTTCATTCTTCTTTCTTTAACTTTCCACCCTTAAGATTGAATATTGTCTTCAAATTTGAATGGGATCAACCTTGAGTACAACCAATTCAATTATTTTTATTGAAATCGGTCACAAACGGCGAAGACATCATTTAACGTTAACACGAAAAAAAAGTGTGTGTGTGCAATTCACACACGGCAGAAGTGAAACTTCAGAAAAGTAGCCTACGAGAGAATGAGAAATAAAATATAAAAACAACACAAGTAATTTACTAATGTTAATAAATTTAATTTTAGATAATTTATATAAAAGTTATTGGTCTATTTAACACAGATGTGTTAAATAATTAACATAAATAATTAACCAACGAATTTTAATATCCAAATGCACAAAAATGATATACGTGAATAACACACACCACTATGACGCATTTTCCTGAAGGCTTCGTAGTATGCAGGAGCAAAAACACGTGCTACAATACGAAGATTATAGGAAACACTGTATACTTGTATTCTATCTCATTCTCTCGGAGACTAAATCTTATTTATGAATATGTTTGTCTCTGTTTAGAGTGACTTTTCATCGAATTTTCAAATCACAAGATTAAAGAATTTTCACTTCAAAAAACAATATTCAGTCGAATATTGCTATATAGTCCGGTGAAAATAGACATTCACCCTTGCATAAATTCCCATGAAGCTGAAAATTTACATGAAAGTTGGGGTTCAGCTTTTTGGGAATTTATGCAAGGGTACCCCTTTTTTTCCTTTTTGAAGCCCGTTAAAAATAAAGTTACCTAAATATAATAATAATAATAAATTGTACGTACCATATGTGGGTAATTGTGTCCGTTGTCAAATGTCGTTGCGTTAGCCGCGTACCGAACACCGTTGATGCCTTGGACAGCCACGTCGCCCACCTTGCTTAGTTGTATGAATCTATAAACGAAATATACATTAAGAATTCCTTGCAAAGAGGAATATTAGGGAGGGCGTGAAATGTGGGATACACAAAATCCAGATAACATTAGAAGAAAAAGAAGCTTATGTCTTTGGTAATAATAATCATCTGCGCTATAACTTAATAATAATAACTTCACAAATCTCATACACGGCCGTCTGATCCCAAACTAGGCAGAGCCTGTGGTAACCAGACTGCTGATAAACATACTTATATATTTCTAAATACATACATATTATAGATAAATTACACCCAGACACAGGACAAATGATCATGCTCATCATACGATTATTTGTCCTGGGTGGGAATCGAACCCACGACCTCTGGCTTAGCAGTCAGGGTCACTAACCACTAGACCAACAGGCCAGTCGTATATTACACATTAATCTAGTCTTGAACTAAGCATAGCTTGTACTAATTCATACTTAAATAAGTTACACTTCAGACGCTCGGCGGATGGGGGCTAGACGGAAAAGTGTTAGTGCAACGAAAAATGCTGACCGCGAATTGATTTATTTTACTTACGCCATCTGTGGCTTCTGCGCGATACTACTGTAATTTGATGTTGGTTGTATACTCTATTACTATTATATTAGTTGGGGCAACTTTTACAGATGGCGTAATTTTAATTTCGAGATTTTACAATCCCACGATGGATGTATGGATGTTTGTTACTCTATCACGCAAAAACCACTGAACCGATTGCAATGAAACTTGGCGTGTAGAGAGACTGGAGACCTGGATTAACGCATAGGGTACTTTTTATCCCGATATTCTCACGAGATCGGGACTTACGCGGGTGAAACCGTGGGGCGCTGCTAGTATTTACTACATTTTGACACAATTTGCGTTTGTGGGACACCTCACGCGTAAATACGTACACAAACATATTATATTTCAATATTTTATTTTATTGGAGCACCAAACAGTTATACATTGCATTGTAGAATAATAAATGTTAACATAACAAATTAGTAGGTTAATGTGTAACCGACACTTTTGTATGACTTGACTGGCCTGTTGGTCTAGTGGTTAGTGACCCTGACCGCTATGCTTATAGGTCGTCGGTTCGATTCCCACCTGAGTCTGGGTGTTCTTTGTGTCCGTTGTTTCTATGTTTGTAAAGTCCCCCGCAACACAGGAGTAATTCTCAATGCAGGAGTAGTCTTTTTTTTTACAAATAAAAAAATAAAAATAAAATGTACACATGTGTATATGTTATATATATTATTTTATTATGGACTCTGTCTCGCGCGAAGAATCAGCGCAGGAATTCCGCCAATGTCAAGTGTTTTATAATTATACAAGTGAAATAACAAAAACGTAAAAAATTGACGTCTATTCGTCATTCTTAAAATAAAACTGTGTATATGTTAACCTATGTACGAGGGGCGATCAAAAAGTAATGATAATGAGTATAATAAAACAACGATTCTAGTTTAAATTTAATTTATTTTTCTACATAGTCTCCTAACAAGTCGATACATTTAGTCCAACGTTTCTCTAAGCCTAAAATACCCTTTAAAAAAAAATCTTTATCTTGGCTCTCCCAAAATGCCTCTACAGCAGCCATAACCTCGCTATCATAATCAAATTTCTTGCCCCTGAGGTGTTCCTTGAGCCGAGGAAACAAATAAAAGTCGCTGTGGGCTAAATCTTTTCGGCGTTTGCCCCGTCTTTTTTCCTTTATGGCTTCTCGCAGTCGTCTTATTTGATCAGCGTAGTAGGAGCCCGTTATAGTAGCTCCCTTTTCCAGGTAATCAACCATTATGATTCCCTCAGCATCCCAAAAAACGGACGCCATAACCTTGCCCGCCGAGCTCGAGACTTTGAACTTCTTCGGCGTCGGTGAGGATGGCCTTTTCCAAGTCATCGATTGTTGTTTGGTCTCAGGATCAAAATGATGGATCCATGTTTCGTCCATGGTCACAAATCGAGACAAAAAATTTTCTTGGTCAGCCTGGAACTTTGCAAGATTGGCTCTTGAAATGTCAACTCGCTTTTTCTTTTGTTCGTCCGTTAACATTCTCGGTACCCAACGCGCGGAGACCTTCTTCATATTCATTTTGCCGGTCAAAATGCTTTGGATGCTGCCATATGAGATCCCTGTGACCTCAGCTAAATGTCTGATGGTTACTCTTCGGTCTGCTAATACGATATCTTCGACTTTTTTCACGATTTCCTCAGTGAGGGACGAGGTTGGGCGTCCCTCGCGATGTTCATCTTCTGTGGATGTTCTACCCAGCTTAAACTCTTTGCACCACCGTGCCACCGTAGAATATGGAGGAGCAGAGTCCCCCAGTGTCTCCACCAAATCAGCGTGTATCTCTTTGGTAGACATTTTTTTCAAACAGAGGTACTTGATGACGCATCTCACTTCGTGTTTCTCCATTTTCGTGTTGTCGCTCCGACTGCTGGTATTCAAATGAATGTAGCTCCTCCAAATGATGTCCTATTTATACAATTTTTTAGGTGGGAAGTAGTGAAGGACCGAAGAAGTAAAAACAATTTTTTTTGGATTTTCATCTTTATTAGAAATACCCGTTTATCATTACTTTTTGATCAGCCCTCGTATATGTATAAAATGTATAAATACATGTAAAGTTTTTCTTTCATTTTTTTTGGATATCACTCCTTGCACTTCTGTCCATCCAAAGGCTGGTGGCAAGCCTGGAATATATTGCTATTTGTCATAAGGCAGCCCTTTATACATTTTAAATAGAGATGCGCCGAATATTCGTTTGGTATTCGGTATTCGGCGTATTCGGCATCTAGTTGTATTCGGCCAAATTATTCGGTTTTGTTGCCGACTATATTCGGTTCAAGCATTTCTATTTTCTTGGCTCATGTAGCCAAGGTGTAGAACTAAAAGACAAGACTTCTTATGTAAGATATACGTTGTTATAAGTGAAAGAAAACATATTTCTTTCTTAACCTATAGTTAGTATAGTCAACATTTATTTTAAACCTTAAATCAACATTTAATTTAAGCCTCAAAACAATATTTACTTTTAAACTTTAAATCAACATTCATACGCGGCAAAACAATGTAATGGTAAACCGAATAATTCTGCCGAATATCCGGTTCGGTAAAGGTTGAACCGAATAATATTCGGTATTCGGTTATTCGGTGAAACCACTATTCGGCGCATCTCTAATTTTAAACATATATGTATAATTAATATTATTTGTGTTTATATTTGGTATACTACAACAAATAATTGTGACTTAGTTTAGTTAGTTGCAGTTTAATTTAATTTTGTGTATTTCTTTAATTGTATTTAGTTTTGTAATTACTCATGGATTATTACTCAAGGTGAGGTCATTTGAAAGTATGTGCTTCAAGTTGAATTGACGAAATAGTTTTCATAATTAATATGAATATTTCATAATATAAGTAAAAAAATATATTTTTAACAATACTATGGATCGAATGTTGGACACCGAAGCGAAACTTTAGGTCATGGACATTTGCAACATGAGGAATATCAGGCAAACGTGGTGTAGGGGTCACGTACACTGCTTGATAGATGATGGACAACATGTACGGGTCACGTACACTGCTTGATAGATGATAGACAAAATGTACGGGTTACGTACACTGCTTGATAGATGAGAGAAAGGATAGATATTTTACTTGTAAACTATTTTATTGATTCATGCACTAAAATGATATGATATGCTAATGAGTACACGATACGCTTGCTGAAGGTGAACTGAACTGTACTTGTTATAAAATCGCTATCGCTGTAAAATGCTGACCGCGGCAAAAGGTACGGTCGTTGGCCCGTACCTGGTTTAAACCTTTTGATGCCCAGTTTGAACAACTCCATATTTTTGTCACAGAGGTGAAACCAAGGTAATAATGTCAGAAAGAAGTTCGCACAGCAGGCAAACTTTCTGATTATGAGACGTAAGGGTTGGTCGCCTGTCTAACCTCAATCACTTCTGAAGAACACAGACCATAATATAAGCGCCCGCAGTTTCACCTGCATTTGTGGTCACTGCTCATATTATAAGACTCTTAGCATGATATTACATAGCGCATAACCTTCCTCAATGAATCCTCTATTCAATACGAAAATAACAATCCGAATCTGATTGATAGTTTCAGGGATTAGCGCTTTTAGACAAACAAACAATCAAACAAAAAACACTTAAGCTTTATTATATAGGTACTAGCTGCACCCGGCATGCGTTGCAATGCCTTTTTTATTCAGATTTTTTTGGGCCAGGCACCCTCGCGGACTTCCACAGAACACCTATCATTACAATCTGATCAATGGTTTTGGAACGCATAGAGAACAAACAAACAAACATTGATTTTTAAATATATAGATTAATTATTTACAGCCGAAATTGCGTTAAATCGGTGTTTATAATACAGATCTTTTTTTTATAAATTCACACATCTCACACACGGCCGTCTGATCCCAATCTAGGCAGAGCCTGTACTATAGTAACCAGACTGCTGATAAACATCACTACATATTATAAAACAAAGTCCCCCGCCGCGTTTGTCTGTCTGTCTGTTCCCGATAAACTGAAAAACTACAGAACGGATTTTCATGCGGTATTCACTAATAGACAGTGATTCATGAGGAAGGTTTAGGTGTATAATTTGTTAAGATTTTGTGTAAATTGATTGAAATATGTTAATGATTGTTGAAGATGTCTCTGCAACCCGTGCGAAGCCGGGACGGGTTGCTAGTGCTTATATATATATATCCAAATACATAAATATTATAGATAAATTACACCCATAATATAAACGACCATCTTCACCTTTGTAAGCTTATAACTTCCAAACCTATATTTCCTTTTTCTCCATCCGAAAAATTTTAATATTTTGACGAACGATCCGAACAGTTAAATAATATCATAGTCTAAAATTAGTTTGGAAATAATATCGAATAGCCTTGACGAATGATTTGTTATTAAACATAATAAGAAATCGTGAAAAGCGAAGTATAATTTCACAAGGTTGTTATGAAGAATGATTTCTTAAGACCTGGTAAATACATTTTAATACTTTACTTTGTATACATAATTTTTTTATTATTATTATAGGGGGCAAACGAGCAGGCGGGTCACCTGATGGTAAGTGACTACCTTCGCAGATGGACACCTGCAACTCAAGAGTCACAAGTGAGTTGCCGGCCCTTGAGATAGGAGTACGCTCTATTCTTGAAGGTTTGAAAGTCGTAACGGTCCGGATATACCGCAGGCCACAATTTGTTCCAGAGATTGGCAAAAAAATTCTGGAGAACCGCACAGTGGTGGATTGCCAATTATCCAGGTGATGGGGATGAAAGTTTTGTCGCGTTGAACGATGGCGAAACATTGCGGCTGGTATAAGTCCGAACAATCCTCGGAGCACTCCCCATGATACATGCGATAGAGAATGCAGAGTGAAGCTACATCTCTACGCAACGCCAAAGGGTCAAGCTGATCTGAAATATCCTGACAATCGATAATTCGAGTCGCTCTCCGTTGAATGCACTCAAGAGGGAGAAGCTTATTAATTATATTATCTACTTTTTAAAAGTGTAATTTTCAAGATAAGATATTTTTATTTTATCATAACTATAGTAAGACACTTATACCCTACTTCTAATTAGATAGATGCCTATGCTCAAAATAAATTATTTCGCCAAGTGTCGCAATAAAATAACTTAAAATACTGTAAAAATTGTCGTCCAGATTTATTTTTACGTTTTTAATTTCGATTTTAATTGTTAAATTAACATTAAATGTAAATGATTTGAATTTGAATTGAATTTCATACAAAAATGTACGGAAGCTACCATTTTTACGTTTACTAAAAAGATACCGATTTGACTGGTCAGTCATCTACCCTATGTCGTATGGAAATGAAACTTTGTATGTAGATATATGTAGTTTGGGTGACAGTACGATAATTTGGCATCTTGAAAGGAGACATCGCTAGGTCGTGTGGACTGTGTCTTACCTCCTACAAATAGTAGCTAAATTTAAAAAAACTGTCAGTCGTAGGACTGCACGTCAGAAGTGAAAACACATTTTTTAAAGATTAATTAATAAGGAGCTGACAAAACTCAGCGTTTAGATTAGCGCCCTCTAGTGGATCTATACCATATAATACATAAGTATCAAACCACAGTAGTATCGCGCAGAATCCACAGACGGCGTAATTTTTTTTTTTTTTAATATAAGATACTCGGCTCCGTCTTACGAATTTTCGATCAGGTCACGTGTCCTGACGCGAGTTTAACATTTTATACCCATCCGCACAACAAAAAGTGCACAACGCCGCTAAAGAAGTTTTCACTTCAATAAAAGAAGCATCAATGTGTACTTACGAGCAAAGATCCGAGGAGAACACATACACCACCTCTTGCCCATACTCTGGCGCCCATAACTCTCCGGTAGACCCTTTGACCACCCCACACTCGTCCCTGTAGTCGGTTCTGTTGCTATACTGCCATTTTTGAACGTTGCCCAACTGTGAGAAGTCACCGGCACCGGTATTCATATTGAACGCACCGTCGAATTCAATGGAACCGTTACGCTGCGAACGAATATATAATCTATTAGTAGACATACCAAAAAAAAAACATTACTTGACACATGTCACACACGGCCGTCTGATCCCAAACTAGGCAGAGCCTGTACTATGGTAACCAGACTGCTGATCACTACATCACTACATATTGTAAAACAAAGTCCCCCGCCGCGTCTGTCTGTCTGTCTGTTTGTTCGCTATAAACGGAAAAACTACCAAACGGATTTTCATGTGGTTTTCACTAATAGACAGATTCATGAGGAAGGTTTTGGTGTATAATTTGTACCCGTGCGAAGCCGGGGCGGGTTGCTAGTATTATAAAAAAAAGTCCCCCGCCGCGTCTGTCTGTCTGTCTGTTCGCGATAAACTCCAAAGCTAATGAACGGATTTTCATGCGGTTTTCACCAATAGAGGTTTTGTGTAAATTGGTTGAAATATGATGATGATTGTTGAAGATGTCTCTACTACCCGTGCGAAGCCGGGGCGGGTTGCTAGTTATAGATAAAGTACACCCAGACACGGAACAAATGATCATGCTCATCACACAATGATTTATATTGGGTGGGAACCGAATCCACGACCTCTGGCTCAGCAGGATCACTATTTGCACCGAGCGGGAATCAAACCCGCGACCCCCCACAAGATTTTAGTTGCAAGTGGGTATCAAAATATGCGACATGTGCATGTATGCTTTTTTTTATTAGAAAGAACCTTATCGCACGTTACACTTCAGACGCTCGGCGTATTGGGCGCTAGACGGAATAAAGTGTTAGCGCAACGAAAAATGTTGACCGCGATTTCATTTATTTTTATTTGGGCCATCTGTGCATTCTGCGCAATACTACTGTACTTTGATGTTTGTTGTATACTAATTATCCATATATTAGTTCAAGCAACTTTCACAGATGGCGCAATTTTAATTTCGAGTTTTTACAGTATTGACTATATTTTGATACAATTTATTATTCATCAAAATATAGGAATTTCATTCCAACCGGGTAGAGACAAAGACACCTTATGCGTTTTTTAAAAACTTTTTTTTTTCAGCTCCCGTAGGGCAGGCATCCAGGACTAGCAATAAGTGGTCTTATTAAAGTCACTAATGCGCTTTTGCCAAGAGGCATAGCATTGTACGTAAGTCTTGTAATGGTCTTGTAGTGTGTTGCAAGTCCCGATTTGGGCACAAATCTCAAGACTTCTAGTCTTACTTTGATCCTATAAGAGCTTTGTAACATGCTAAATTAGTCTTAATGTTATCTTATAACCGCACTACTTTGTGCTTCAGATCCTAAAATTTGCCAATATGAGATAAAAATTATGCTATAAGTTAGTTACATTGCGAATCCGAGAAGATTAGTTTTTTAAATTATATTTTTAACATTGAATGGGCAAGGACATAATACTAAAGGGATGATATGGTATGATGTGATATGTGTATAAAATGTAATAGAAGTGAAATATTGATACGAAGGTAAGTTTTCTCTAAATATTTATGTGGGTTTTCCGTAAATTTTCAATGCCCCGCAATATAATGGTCTTTTAATTATTTTTATAAGAAATACAATTTTGGCATTGTCTTGACGGAGTCTATACAAGACTTATGCTCTGTAGATTTGCTTTTATAGAAACTTTGCACTGCACTAAGACTTGTGTGATGTTTACTTGTCTATATTGACGCTATTATGGTCTACGAGTCCGAATCAGAGTGACAGAGATATCGTAACTAGTAAGTAATAGAGAGAGACGATAATACGGCATGTACAGAACCACTAGCTTCATTGTCAATATTGCTCTTTTTTGGGGTCTTGAGACATAAACTGCAATTTTTCTGTAATTCTTTGTATTTTGAAAGAACTTTTCTTTTAAATGCTCCACTTCCTTTATGTTGCTTCCACTTTTTAAGACCATGTTTTTTTTTATGAAAAAAATTGTAACGTAACCGATTTCGTTACGTAACCTTAGAGTTTTAACAAAATGTCAATTTGGTTCTTGTAAATTACTAAAATGAGACTAATTTAGGAGCTTAAGCCACATAATGACGAAATTTTGTCAAAATCAAAGTTAATGCTCCTGTTACTGTCAACCGTTCTTAGCTTATAGGATTTCAAGGAAAGTTTGCAGCATTAATCTAAGCGTTTTCATAACCAATAGTCTTGTAAGAATCTTATAAAAGCACTTTAATAGAGCCGTGCTAGTCTTAGTTAGAGCGTTATTAATGCTTGAGTATTTAGGCTATACTATAAGTCATATTGAGTGCTGATATAGGTGCATTTTTTGGTGTGGTCTTGTAAAGGCTTTGTAAAGTGCACCTACAAGTAAGATGGCATTGACTAAATATTTAAGATCTACAGTATTATAAGCTGGGGTAGTCAAGAGCATTATGCTAATTGGGGCGGTTTACATTTATGGCAATGCTACTTCAATACGTCCCCGCGGGCTGAGACAAACTGAATTAGTACGTTACGTCGCTTTGAAGGTCTGACAAATGCCATGTAATAACATCTTGTGTAAGTGTGAAAGCGATCTGCATAGAAAGCCGATTTGCGTATGTTTTTTTAGGAATATTCTGTGCGTTAAGGACTAGAAATCTTAGCGAATACGTCGTGTAAGCGAAGGATGAGAAACCTTACTGCTGTACTTCACTGTCGGAGATGTATTGGAGTAGCATTTACGCGTTATTATCGTCTGAAAATACTTATTCAGTACTGTGGAGATGTACTGAAGTAGGATATCTATATACGCGCACGGGACCCGTAGAATTACCTACGTAATTAATAAATGCGTCCAAACTCGTTTGACAAAGAGAAGAGAGTTCTATAAATGTCTTATGTTTTTCCTTTTAAGTTTAGGTTAATGACATTTATGTACTTGTGACCTTTAATAATTATGAAGAACTGATCGAAATTATTGTTTGGTTTTTTTTATTTTCGTGTTATTTATTTTTCTTTCCTTTTTATAAATGTGTGAATACGAATGTATTTTTGCAAATTTTATGAAACATTCAATACGTTTTTCCAGTTCACAATAACATAATAATATGCATTATGTTCAATTGATTCTGTCTGCTCCTACAACTGTTTAGCTTGTTCCACATTCTATCTATTTTAGGGTCAAGCCATTGTTTTTTAATTAAAGTTTAAATTATACACACACAAAAACAACGTAATTAGATTTTAGGATAGAAATCAACGTTTTATTTCTTTTTTTTTTTCTTTCTTTAAAAAAGACAACTCCCGCATTACGAATTACTCCTGTATCGTGGGGGACTTTACAAACATAGAAACAAAGGACACAAAGAACACCCAGACTCAGGTGGGAATCGAACCCACGACCTATAAGCATAGCGGTCAGGGTCACTAACCACTAGACCAACAGGCCAGTCAAAATATATTATCATATTGCTTTTTTCACAACGTGTTACACGATATTTCAGGCAGGGTCGTTATTTATTGCACTCTACAAGGACGACAAGTATCTCACGACAGAGAGAATATATGCTAGCGGATATTTCACAGAGTCATCTTGACCTAATACGCAATAACGAGAGTCTGAATGAGACCTAGAATAGGCAAAAAACATATATTATTATTATTATCTTAGTAGCAAATACTCAGACCAACGCAAAAAAGGGATAAGAAAACGCACATTAAGAGCGTGGACCGAACCTTTGACAGAGGTCAGCGTAGCTAATACTCAACCGTCTCCTTACTAAGTTTTCAATAAAGAATACAAGTAGAAAATGCATGAAAATATACAAAGTTAGCTACCTATTCGTGTTGCACAAGAGGGAAAGTTAGTACGTGTGATCCATGAAGGAATTCTACCGATCGTAACTGCGTGACGCAACTCATTAACAGCGGCCGCGAATGTGTCTTGTGTTATAGTCTATCGGGTAATAAACTGTAAGAAAAAATAGGAACACTTTTCTATTAGCTCTCTCTTCTGAAGAACCATAGGGAATTTACAATCTGGCCTCATGAGTGCTGATAGTAGTGAAAGAGCACCCCGTCTCTCCTTAAGGTGGCGACTGACCGGAGTATTACATCGTAGCGTAATATTCGTAGCGAGCATGATACGTTACGGCATTGCTGACTGACTGGTAGCAAAGTAAACAGGTTTCTCATGGATAGGCGTGTACAATCTTCGTCTTCATCGTCACTTTTCATCAGGTGAGTTGGAAGACAAATGCCTATGCCATTTCAAAATGAAAAAAAGGCTCCATTAAAGACGAGCGTCTTTAACGGAGTTTGGAGCCTGGGCTCCATATTCGTCTTTTCTTTCAACAGAACTTATCGAGCCTCTGAGCTGTAGTGACCTAAAATCGAGTCGTAAGAGAGAGACAATAACGACAGCTACGCACAGATTCGCAATGTTATGGTAAAGATAATAAAAAAAGGACTTTCATTGGCCATCAACTACAATTTCAATGATGGCAAATTACACACACATTACAATTACAAATTCAATTTGAGTAGGTATCTTTAAAACGGTGCTGAAGTAGACACTAATATCACTGAAACTTATTTTAATCGCTTTTTTGTTGGCGTTTTTATTGGTTTTTGTTGGTCAAGTAATAACATTAAGCTACAAACTTATAGTTGAGGCAGACAGCGGGTATGGCGGGACGATAACGCGGCGTGAGCGGTTAAAATGTGCTAGCGCTGAGCCAGAGGGCGCTTTGTGACATCTTCTAAATTAAATAGTACATTACAATCTGCTCACGCCTCGTCACCGTCTCGTCCTGCTCGTTGTTTGACTCAGCCTTAATAAAACTACTAATCACTGTCTCCAGATTAGCTAGTGGGACAGAACAGGAAGGAAGGAAGGAAGTCCAACTACAGGTCGCTTAGAAAATATGCATCTAACGATATTTTTATCATCTTGTATGTCACATTGGTTAATTCAAAATAAAAACAGTATTTGATGTAACTTCAATAGCTATGTTATAACAATTATTCATTATCCTTATCACTGTCTGTCTTTCCATTGGTATTAAATTCTTTGTTATCGATTATAGAATATAACTGGCTCAAGGTGGAATTCTTGATCAGCTTAATGCAATGCGTTACATTTTGTATAAGAATAATCAATATTCAGTTATAAATCTCTAACTACGAGTTCTTTACTATGTCGTCAAAAGTTTACGAAGTCTGCAAACCGCAAAAGCTCATTCAACAGGGGGACAGTTTGTAAACAGGGTTAATATCTATGCAGGAAGGTTGTAACCACTATTACCGATAACAATATAACGTAACCACAGATCAAGGAACGTAACGGTTTGAACCGCCGCGTATAATACAACCGCGTCTTCCTTAGAAAGGCCTGTGTGGGCAGTGTAGGCCTGCCATCACTTAAATTGCTGACGCCGGACAAACTCTTCAAAAATCCCGGACACAGGTGTGAAATCGAGATTCTTGCCCGGACACTTCGAAAAAAAACGCCGATTCCATTTTTTTTTATTAAATTAAACAGCTTGTTCATCTAACAATTATAATTGTCCCCTGGGACCTCTGTGTTTGTTTTACCCGGACACTTTTTGAAACGCTCGGACGCTCCCCGGACGCCCTCTAAACTAGGACAAATCCGGGGAAACCCGGACGGATGGCAGCCCTAGGGCAGTGAAGAATTCGACTGCAATTATTTGTAACTATAACTGTGTCTATTTGAAATTAGTTTGGTATTTTCATGTGTAACGTGTACCTATGTATGTAATTCCAAAAACCCTAAAACCCATACTAGAATCTATGTTTAATTTAGGTCTAAATACCACCAACCGCTCCTTGACCCCTCCTATTTTAGGCGCAGTACGGCACCCCGTGGGTTTTAGGCGGTTTGATTTCGACACACCGTCCCACAGGTACGGCTGCGGTGACGGCCAGTGGGAACCCAAACGTCCAAGTTTGGCGAGTTTGGTATTTAAGTAACGATTTTAAAAAAGTTTAATAACAAATTTATAAAAAAAAAAATTGGACCCAGAACATTATCTATACATTAATACGTAAATTCTTTGTACGCATTTTATAACAAAGTTCCTTATCGCACGTTACACTTTAGACGCTCGGCGGATGAGGGCTAGCGAGATAAGAGTATTAGCGCAACGAAAAATTGTACAATATTTACTATATTTGGGTGGGTACAATTTATTCAATCTATTAAGAACGCAACTTCGTACCCACAGGGTGTACCAGAGGCACCTCACGCGTTTTATTTTTATCTTTCCACTGAGGTCCATTCCATTGAGGTCAGCGACCCCACCCATCGGCAAAAAATTTATACCACGTTAGTCATACTATATTATTAATATATATTTACTACTAGCTGCACCCCGCGGTTTCACCCGCGTAAGTCCCGATCCCGTGGGAATATAGGGATAAAAAGTAGCCTATGTGTTAATCCAAATCTCCAGCTATCTACTTACCAAGTTTCATAGCAATCGGTTCAGTAGTTTTTGCGTGAAAGAGTAACAAACATCCATCCATCCATCCATACTCACAAACTTTCAGCTTTATAATATTAGTAAGATAAGATATTTTGATACAATTTATTGAATCGATTAAATATATTTAAGTACGAGTATAGCAAAAGGAATTTCGTTTCCACCGGGTGTCCTAAAGACATCTTACACGTTTAATTTGTTTAAGACAATTTCGCGAACGCAGGATCGTGAAATTTAGAATAGTATATGTATAGAAGAAGTGTAAGAAGTTAAAATGTGTAAAAATGTAACTAATTTAACTCCAAATTTAACATTGTGTTACAAATTTAAAAATTACGTGAAAACGACTATACCTATATTACACGCGTACAGTATATAAGTTGACCTGCCATGGTACTCAACGGAAGGTAAGTCAACGTATGCAATGGCAGTTCACGTTATACTGGCCAATGAATTAAACTAAAAAAAAAAAAAAATTGAATTAATTATGGACGAAATCCGACCACGCACCGCCTCTAGTTATTATTAATCAGCAATTTGACGACCTCGAAAAATTGCAAGCATTTTTTTAAAGTGTTCTACGTTAATGCATCATAATGTTAGCACAAACACACCAGAAGTTTATTGTGCCGTGACATTGACAAGTCGGTCAGACGAGCCGTGTTATGTAATATAATGCGCAATGCTATTGCGCCAGTAACACTGCTCTAGTGATTTCTAAGAAAAATAACACTGCTGCCGTTCTTCACTTTCTAACTTTAAAAAGTCCCGAGGCCTGAAGCGAGTTAAAGCTCTACGATACAGAGAATATTGTGTCTTTTTTTAACCGACGAAAAAAAAAGGAGGTTCAATTCGACCGTATATACATATATATTTTTTTTTTCTTTTTAGGTTTGTTCAGCCCTCTCTCCGTGAGAGAAACCTTCGAAAATTGTAGGAACGAATTGTGTTTCTGTTTACTTTTCATTACTTTATCAGGTATTTGCGTTCAGAAATCATCACCTCATGTAGCTGAGCTGATGATGAAAAAAAATCACCAAATAAAAATCTTTTTAACAAAAAATTTAATCGAATTACCGAAAAATTTTTTTTATAGTTATTTATTTTTTGCTTTTTAGTTCTTTTCGTCGGTTTAATTTTTTGTTAAAAAGATTTTTATGCATCAATGTAAACAAAGTTCAATAACCCGAATAAATCTCAGCACAAAACATTGTGTGAGTAACCTTATTTTTTGAAGTGAAAACTTCTTTAGGCACGTTGTGCACTTTTGCTATGAGAAAAAGCACTGAACTCGTGTCACACAAGTTCAGTTCACGCTCAGATGACAGATGTGTCAGTTATGTTTTCACTTCTGACGGGCAGTCCTACGACTGACAGTTTTTTTTATGGTATATGGGGCAATCGAGCAGGCGGGTCACCTGATGGTAAGTAACTACCGCCGCTCATGGGCACCTGCAACTCAAGAGTCTCAAGTTCGTTGCCGGCTTTTATGGTGGAATTAGGGGAAGGAGAGAGAGAGTTGGGAAGAGAGAGTAAGACGAAAAAGGTTAGGGCTTCCGGTAACCTCACTTACTGGCGAAATTGTTGTATTCCGTAAAATAATTAATTATTTCCCATTCATCTTTTCCTATCTTTCTATCTATCTGTATCTATTTCTATTTTCATCGTTTTATACATACTTATTTGCCATCTTAGTGTTTATTGCAAACTATCTATTGTACTGAAAGATAATTGATGGGTGTTGCATGAGAAATGCTTTTTGTATGAGAAATAAAGTGGTATATTGAAGAAGAGTTTACAAAAACTAGTATTTTAGAAAAATTAACAGTAGGTATATTATTTTTTTAAAGATTTTAAAGATAAGAAACATATATTTGGAGCTTCTCTGTATCTCTATAATCCCGTCACTTAGCATCCTTTACAGAAAATACTATTCCTGTAAAGACCGAAATGGCGGAAACAAGAAATAATACGAGACAATTTTAGAAAAAAAAAATGTGAGCCGTCACGGGACGCCTGGCAGATGTGAAACATCGACAATATTTTGTAAAAGTCGAATCAAAAGAGAGAATCGCACAGTCAATTGCGCATGGCGACGCGTCGCCACACCGTACACACTACTGCATATAGACTGTATATATACCATCATATAGCGCGGCGACGCGTCGCCACGGCAGGCGTCACCACGCCAGAAATCAGTTTTACGTGCGGCTATAGATGTTTCACATCAAAATATTATGTGTTTGTAAAGTGTTCACATAGTCAATTTGGATTTTTATTAATTCTGAATATAAGTCTATATCAATATTCACTTTACTTTTAATATAGATTTTTTATTTTAAACTAGCTTTCTTATTTTTTTCTTCTCCTGGCAATAACAAACACAAAAAAAAGAATTAGCGGAATCGGTTCAGCCGTTCACGCGTAATGCCGTGACCAAGGTAAATAGGGATTCATTTTTATATATATACAGATATTTTTATATACAAAAGTAAACAGTAATAAAGAACGAAATAAAGTATAATACTGTTAACCTACACTACATGTCATCGCTCAAAATCGTTTTAAAAAAGACAGGAACTGTCTTTTAATTTTATTGTGGTCTCAACATACCATTTGGCAAACATTTATAAAAAGGTGGAATTCGGGATCACGGTCTCGGTCCCAATAACCCCACGACCCTTAATTTTAATATTTAATCCCAGATTTTTTTACATTTTAATTTTTACCTAATCATAATAAGTACAATGCTACCAAGGACGATTTAAGGTTATAATTATTACAACTATAGAAAATTGCTTCTACAATGACTTAGTATGACTCGTCCACTGATATGATGTCATATTCACAAATAACAATAAAACTTACAACGTAAACATACCTAATCATATTCATGTATGTTACATTAATAGCCTACACGAGAAATATAAATAGAAGCAAAAAAATTAATAAGCAATAAAGACAATACAAAAAATAAAACAGAAGAAGAAACTTAATGGGAGGAGGAGAAATGAGTCACAAAATTAAAGTCGATTGAGACGTTCTTGATTCCTTGTTTGAATTCTACAGAGTCGCAAAATCAAAGTTAATTAATATTTTACTGATATCTGTTTAAATTCTGCAGTGTCACAAAAAGAAAATCAATTGATAACTTGTTGATTCCTTGGTTGAAATCTAGTCACATAATTCTTTAAAAAAAAAACCGACTTCAACAAAAAAAAACTATTCCAAAAAAGACATATATGGTTTTCTCATGGATGCCATTGTCCGAACTGGACCAAATTGAAATGGGACCACACGGGAAGCACCAGCTTTCAAATAAAAAAAGAATCATCAAAATCGGTTCACCCAGTCGAACGTTCTGAGGTAACAAACATAAAAAAAAACATACAGTCGAATTGAGAACCGCCTCCTTTTTTGAAGTCGGTTAAAAATCAGACGCGTTTGATGCCTTGGTTGAAATCTACAGAGTCAAATATTTGAGTCGGTTGACACACTGAAAACCGCAACTACTCTTAATTGTACTTTAAGCATATTGTTAGCAACTGTAAATTAAATTATTATTATTAATAATAGCTATAGAACCTATAGGAGAGAATAGTAGTGGGAGAGCCATGCTTTGGCACGTATGGGCCGGCTCGACCGGAGTGATACCACGGCCTCACAGAAAACCGGAAGTGAAGCAATGCTTACATTGCTTTTCGCTGCGTGAGTGAGGTTACCGGAGGCCCTAACCCTTTCGTTTCCCCCACTCTCTCCTATACGGGTATCGGAGAGAGGGGGGGAGACGAAAGACGAGGGGCCTTCCCCTCTCTTTTTTTTTTTTGAAAAGACAACTCCCGCATTCGGAATTACTCCTGTGTCGCGGGGGACTTTACAAACATACAAACAACGGACACAAAGAACAACCAGACTCGAGTGGGAATCGAACCCACGACCTATAGCATAGCAGTCAGGGTCACTAACCACTAGGCCAACAGGCCAGCTCTCTCTCCCCCCTTCCTCACCCCTCTTCCCCTACTCCCGCCTTAAAGAGCGGCAACACCCTTGTGACTCTTGAGTTGCAGGTGTCCATGGGCGGCGGTAGTCATTTACCATCAAGTGACCCGTCTGCTCGTTTGCCCTCTATACCATAAAAAAAAAACATCATCATAACAAAAAACTAAAATAAACTAGCGCCTTTTTACACAACTCGCTAGACTTTGCCACATTGTCTCTGTTTTGACGTTTTTATTCTCAGTGAATAAATGAATTCATATTTTTGTAATTAACATAAAATGATGGTTCCATTCGTCTTACTAACAATAACTTATTAACCTCATTTTAGCACAGATCATTTTTTAATCGATGTAAAAAAGGAGGTTTTCAGCAACAACAGTTTTTTTTGTGTTGTGTAGGTATGTTACGCAATATTTTCGCCATTTATAAACAAATTTCAAACGCCATGTTCGAAATCTCATCTAGGTGTATCCATTAGTATCCATTTATTTACGTGAGTTGAAAATGCTGGGAGGGGTTCAGTAAAATCGCATTAAAATTCATCAATATATACATATACACAACAACATACATACAAATAAATGAAATTGAAGTATCTGTTTGTAATGTCAAAATAATAGGCTTTTTTTAAGCTCATACAGTTATTTGCACGATACCTATGCCTAAAAATTAGTTTGAGAATGTTTTTCTGTCTGTCTGCACGATACCTATGCCTAAAAATTTGTTTGAGAATGTTTTTCTGTCTATCTGTTTGTTAAGGCTAATCTCCGGAACGGGTGGACCGATTTCCACGGGACTTTCACTGGTACATAGCTGGTGTTATAAGAAGTAACTTGGGCTACTTTTATTTTGAAAAAATATATAGAGTACCGTGCAAAGTATATGAATATGTACACGCGAACAAGCCGCGGAGGAACTGCTAGTTGAAAGTATCGGAGAAGATTGAAAATGTCAAATCTTCTGAAGAGTATTGATACACTTGAACGTTGTAACAATTTTTCTGCTTTATGATGCGTATATACAGAAGTCTTTATCTCTGTTGTTCTAAATAAAACATGTACGTACAAAGGTCAAAGTTTATGTGATTCATATAGAACGATTACACTATGTGGACTATAAAATTTAAGTTAGTCACAATTATCACAACATTATGGTCAGAATTATATATACATATACAATATTAATATAATATCTTTATGTGGGAGAGCCATGCTTCGGCACATATGGGCCGGCTCGACTCCACTCGTTACCACAGCCTCACAGAAAACAGGCCGTGAAGCAATGCTTGCATTGCATTTCGCCGCGTGAGTGAGGCCCTAACCGTTCCCTCGCCCTTATTCCCGTCCTTCCCCTCTCCCCCATTTTCCCACTCTTCCCCCCCCCCTCCCCCTCTTCTCCTACTGCTATAACCTTAAAGGGCGGCAACGCACTTGTGACTCTCGAGTTGCAGGTGCCCATGGGCGGCGGTAGTCATTTACCATCAGGTGACCCGTCTGCTCGTTTGCCCCCCATCCCATAAAAAAAACTGTCAGATTTGAATTTTTTTTTTGTATTGGATAGAGTATTGATCACGCTATGATCCTTAGGGGAGGAACAGTGACCAGAAACGCAGGTGAACCTGATGGGAACAGCTAGTATAATTATATATGTAAATATAATCTAGGGATTTACAGATAGGTATAGTCACCGACTTCAAAAAAGGAGGAGGTTCTCAATTCGACTCAAAACTTTCGACTGGGTGGACCGATTTTGATGATTCTTATTTTTGGAAAGCTTCCCGTGTGGTCCCATTTCAATTTGGTCCAGTTTTGACAATGGCATCCATGAGAAAACCATATGAGTCTTTTATGGAATAGATTTTTTTTGAAGTCGGTTTTTTTTAAAGAATTATAGAAGTTAGAGACTTGGGATGTTGAAATTGGATTTAAAGGGCTTCCCAGTTTGAGTTAAGGCATGCAACCCTGACCTACATGAGCTATATTATTATAATATTCATTGTTTTCTTCTGCCATAACTTTTTATCAAACTTTCTTTTCAATATTCTCCCAATTTTCCATTCTTTAATTCCGAAAGTGTCCGATCAGAAGTGGGACCAAATCAAAGTTGACACAATGTTGGTGTTTAATAAAGCGTGTGAAAACTCACCCCATAAAACCATCCAAATTTATCATAAGGTATGACTATTGGCAGTGGCAATTCATTGGCCAAATCCAATAACGGATCCGATATGCCATCGAATATCCAGGACGACACGTTGGCCGACAAAAACATGTTGTCGTGTAAGTCCCACAGGAGGGCGTCGACAACCCCTTGTATCAGAAGTGCACGATGGCGTACTGTGTAAGCTACCGTCTGTGGAGAAAACAGAATAGTATTTTTACACGCTTCCAATTAAGGCGTCCAATATATACATAACATATGTATGTATCAGCGACGTCAGACTTCTAAACCAAAAATTTTGATAATTCATGTAAAACATTCAGTTATTTTAGTATTCATGGAAGCGCTTGTTTAAAAACTTTATCATAAATTAAATGTTGTGAAATACATTTACAGTGACTGTATCAATATAAGACATCTATATAGCTATAATAAATATAATGACTTGCATATCTCACGGCAACACAATCTACATTTTAAAATAGTTTATTTATATGTTGTCACATTGAAATAGATAATCGTAATTTAGATATTCATAATTAAGGACAAGATAAGATGGTTATAGCCCTGCTAAATAGTTATCCTACCCTTCCCAAAGGATATAGTTACGTACGAGTAAATACCATATTAATAATATGTTATATGCAAGTGGTTCATAACTATCTTACTAGGAATATAACTATGATACGAGCACGACCTAGTAATACAACCAGACTAATGTAGTGAAATGATTGTAAAATTGATTGTTCTTTTAATGATTGACTACTTTTAACATTGTTTGTTTTGGTTGTGATAATTTCATATCAAAAGCTTAAGATTAAAGCAAGATCGAAAGTATTGTACTACTTGAATATATAGTTATTTATTTTGTAGAAGTTTTTATAAAGTATTTGAGTCTTTACTTTTATTGATTGTCTAAATATAAAAAAGATTGTTATTATGTATTGTTTATGTTAATTATTTTAATGACTAAATACTTGTGAAATTGTTTGTTTTGGTTGTGATAATTTCGCAACAAAAGTTAAAGAGTACAGGAAAATATAAGTAGCGTATTACTACTTGATTAGATAGTTCTTAATGTGTAGAAGATTTTTTTAAAGTACTCAGATTTTTATGAAATGGAGAAACTAGTTGTGTAGGTTGTGAAAGAATGCGGTGTGATGTCCATCCAACATAAAGAGGGGTCCACCCTGGCAAGGTGATCGTACCTTGCGGGCCGCGGCCCATCGGTTGATGTTGGGAAGTCGTACCTACCTATATCGGGGCGCGATGCAGAATCAGTAAATCAGTGTGACTATGTTGGTTGTACGGCTTGTCTTCGGTGGACCGTGCTAAAGTATGTTTTTGCTACATGTGGATGTCACCACATATTGAAACTTTTTGTTAGGAAAACTACTTTCTTATACGTATTTCACTATGCGTTCTCATTTAAAAAAATCTTAAATCGCATGATTTAGTATAATATCAGCTTGACTTCGCTAAACAGAATTTTATGACTAAGTACACAAATAAGTATAAAACAACTTACTGCAATGATAGGATTGACGCTGGTGATCATATCTGACAACGAGCCGACTGACCTGTCCTCCTGGTAATGCCAATACCTCTGGTTGTAGAACGTGATGGTGTTGTTGTCATTCCACGTCAAGTTGACCTGTTGAAAAGAAATAATTCTTTTAAAAAAAAAACCGACTTCAACTAAAAAAACTTTTCCATAAAAGACTTATATATGGTTTTCTCATGGGTGCCATTGTCAGAACTGGACCAAATTGAAATGGGACCACACGGGAAGCACCAGCTTTCAAATAAAATAAGAATCATCAAAATCGGTTCACCCAGTCGAAAGTTCTGAGGTAACAAACATAAAAAAAAAACATAACCTCCTCCTTTTTTGAAGTCGGTTAAAAAACGTCACTAAGAGAAAACTGTATTGGACTCTATACAACTTGGTAGCTGTCTGGTTTCTCTAGGAGTTTAGGACTCAGCAGGTCGAGGTAAGGCGTACGAGTTTTCTGTTCGATCTGGAACGGCCTGGTTGGAAAAGCACATTCAGATGATTGTATTAGTTAATGACTCATTCCGTTGCATTAAAAATAAATATACAGACGGCAGACGGGAGATCATGGGAGTCGGTCTGGACTCTCTGTCAACCTGTAATTCTGACAGACAAGAGACAAGATTGTGTACTAAGTATTTTTTTTCTGTTTATACGATAGGGGGCAAACGAGCAGACAGGTCAACTGATGGTAAGTGACTACCACCGCCTATGGACACCTGCATCTCAAGAGTCACAAGTGCGTTGCCGTAGTGTAATGGGAGTAAGGGAACGGGGAAAGAGAGGAGATGGGGGATCAGGTAGGGCCCCCGGTAACGTCATTCTCTCGGCGAAAGACAATGCAAGCATTGCTTCCCGCCGGTATTCTGTGAGGCCGTGGTATCACACGTGCCGAAGCATGGCTCCCCCACGACATAACATTATAAAACAATATTTTCATACTACCATATTAAAATATGTATATATATGATATGCTTTAGGTTAGGTTACATATTATACATAGAAAAAACCCAGATATATTAATGTATTCAAACATTTAGATTAAGCGGAATTCGAACCCGCGACCGTTGACCTTCAGTCGAATGTTCTAGCACCTTGTCCCCATTTTATTTGGGTACTCTATCATTCGTCATTTCACTGCTTCCTCCCTTTCTAGCCATATCTTCTTTCACACAGTCCATCCATGTCCACTCGTTCTCTTCTTCTGTATCTGTCAACTTCCATATGACGATACCTTTTGTTTTCAATTTCAAGTGAAGAAAGTGATTCAACTCCAGAAATAATTTCAAAGTCAGTATGTGCAAAATAGATTTGAAATATTTTTATTGACATTATTTCGGCGCATGAAGTATTTTTTTTTTGTATAATTATTATCGATTAATCTGTAATCGGTCAGCTTGTTCGGTGTTCTTGTCTTAGTGGCCTCTCCAGTCACAGGTAGGCCTGCCATCCCTTAAATTGTCGACACCGGACAAAAACTTAAAAAAATCCGGACACATGGGTGAAATCGAGATTCTTTCCCGGACACCTTAAAAAAATAACGCCTGTTCCATTTTAATTTTTAGCTTGTTAACGATTCATCTAACAATTATAATTGTCCCCTGGCACAGAGTGTCCGAGTTTTACCAGGACACTTTTTGAAAACCTCGCCCGGACGCTCCCCGGACGCCCTATAAACTAGGACAAATCCGGGGAAGCCCGGACGGATGGCAGCCCTAGTCACAGGAAATACAGGACATTCGGGTACGCAACCCCGGATCTGCGACCTACTGTACTCTCAATCTCGTTCCCCATCCGAGACTTGCGGTATCCCTTACCCTAGGTTCCTCTATCTACCCTTTTTCCTTTTATAAATTTACCTTCTTCCTTCTTTCCCGTCTTAAAACGACTACATTCCCAAGGGGGGTTGGCGCCAGGCAGATGGCCGGCCATAAATGAAAACCAGCCAAAACTCTTTACACACATTGCGCCGACCACAATGAAAATTGCCAAAATGGCAGGAACACGATGATGATGAATTGTTATCGATTAGAACCTTGGTGAATTCCCTGTTATAGTGCGTACACTACAGTCATCAGTTATGATAAAGTTTGATGGTATATATTATCAACTATCAGTAGGATTTTATCAACCTAGTGATAAACCTATCGCTAAAATAGCTCAACAACAATGGCTAAACGGCTCGCGCTTCTAATATCCCTTGGGAAGAGTACATTTTTCTAAATAAAAAGTACCCTACGTCACTTTTGTACGGGTATGGAAAATGTCATGATGATCCGCTGAGTAGATAGAGCGTAAAGGATTACAAATAAACTCATATACGCATTCATAATATCACTACATATTATAAAACAAAGTCCCCCGCCGCGTCTGTCTGTCTGTCTGTTCGCGACAAACGGAAAAACTACTGAACGGATTTTCATGCGGTTTTCACCAATAGACAGAGTGATTCAAGAGTAAGGTTTATATGTAGTATATCACTACATGTTATAAAACAAAGTCCCCCGCCGCGTCTGTCTGTCTGTCTGTCTGTTCGCGATAAACGGAAAAACTACTGAACGGATTTTCATGCGGTTTTCACCAATAGACAGAGTGATTCAAGAGTAAGGTTTATATGTAGTATATCACTACATATTATAAAACAAAGTCCCCCGCCGCGTCTGTCTGTCTGTCTGTCTTTTCGCGATAAACGGAAAAACTACTGAACGGATTTTCATGCGGTTTTCACCAATGGACCGAGTGATTCAAGAGGAAGGTTTATATGTAGTATACATGCATATTATTGTAGAGAAAGGTCGAGAAATTCAAAGATTTGTAATGTCATGTCGTAACAAACATATTTTTGTGCGCTTACATTGCAAACGCTGGCTAAACCTTACGAGATAGATCAAATTAATGTACTACGAAATTGTATAACTTAAAAAGATCAATAAAACAGTCCGCGATGGTATATGTTTATCTCCTAAGGATAACCCACAGTAACCATTTTTATCTTTTACATATTACAAAAAAAATACGGGTTATTTATCAAACTATTTTAAACAATACATTATTATTCCTTATCCAATTAAATACATTAGATACGTTGTGCATTTCATGTAGATCAAAATTGCCCTTTACAGCATATCATTAAAATGAATATCTTAGAAGATATCAGAGATTTAAAAAGCGGTGGCAGAGCGGCGGTTTAGGAGTATAATTTGTACCCGTGCGTAGCCGGGGCGGGTTGCTAGTACTCTATATAGGATAGCAAAAAATGGTTTAGATATTTATATCATTAAATGATGCACGCAAAAGTAAATAAAGTAGTAAGTATACACAATTTAATACATTATACATATATATAGTCAAGTGTGAAATACTGCAGTTAGTCATCTATTGGGTAACTTTTAGTTTCTTTGTTCTCTATTTGCATCTTTCAACTGCATAGTTGTATCATTAAACTACCTGTTCACTGATATTTACATATTTTATAGTTACTGTTACTACCGTGAGTCACGTCGGCGGGTTGCCAACTGAAAATCAGCGCTAGACGGTTCACCGTCTAGCAAATGGTGGGTGACCCTTTCCGGCGGGTTGTGCTGGGCATGCATACTTGCATGTTGTGTAATGTATTGCAGTGTATAGTAATTGTCATATCAAGTGTATGTATATGTAATTATGTATGTCTTAGCATGGCGCTGAAATAAACTCATTTCATTTCATTTGGTTTTGGAAATAATAATAAAAATTATTGAAGTTATACTTCTTGTGGCGCGTTATGGAAAAATGATGATGGTAAATTTTTACGATGCGCGCGCACACCGTCACGAAAAACCAACACCCTGAAGTTAGCTAGCAACTTCAAGATAGTGATAAAAATGGTTTTCACATATTACCTACTTTGAGTACATTTGTAGAATTTGAGGTTAGTTGACGCTATGTATTATTTATGATAATTTACTGTGATTATAAGTGATAAAAATGGTTTTTACATATTACTTTAAGTACGTTTGTAGAATTTGAAGTTTAAGAATCTTTTTTTCATGTATGTTCCCCGATTACTCAAAGACGCCTGGTCTGATTTGGAAATTTTTTCTTTTGTGTGAAAGGGTATACTTCCCAGGTGGTGCTATGGTCATCAGGACAGAATCTGATGATGGGATCCTGGAGATATTGAGGGTGTTTTAGACGCATTGAAGTCGGTGACACTTTTTTAAAAAATAATTGAGAAAGATATTACGCGATTACAAAGGCCTTCTTAATTAGACTGTAGGACACGATACCTTCGTCTATTATTAACAGATTTTATTCGATAGATTATCCAGAGAGTGCAATAAACTTTTAACGAAACAGCTAATGAAAATTTGAAGCAAAACATTAATAAGACGCATTGCAAACAGTGGGAGTTTCCACACGATAAAAAAGTCGCATTGCACTTTTTTTAATCCCTTTTAGAAGTACCTACAGATACACCAGGCTTCAATGTCTTTCGCAACAGGCTTCCGACGCTGATAATATCCCGTACAATATCGATGCGAGAATAATATGATTACCGTAATTAACAATTGGTGTTGTTTTTGTTATCACCCTAACGCCTATGAGATTACCTCGTCATGGTCACATCCACGACAGGGACAATACATTTTCATCATTTAAAAACCCTTGCTTCAAAAGCATTTTCAACTGTCATTTGTGCATGACAGTAATTGTGATATATATAAAAAAATATCATATCTATACCATACATTACATTGTTTCGTAATCTGTCGTGTTGTGTTATCAGTTGATCACAATAAATACTATCATCGTTTATGAGACAATGGTAGCGGTATTTTATCGAAAATATTTTTAGAAATCCTTATGATTATAAAACAAGAACGGATTAGAACATAAGACCTTTGAATACTTTATCGATTATAGGAGAAAATTCTCGATCATATTTTGTATGTATAATCAGTTTTATCATTCTTTTTACACGCTTTACGATCGCAGATTGATCTGTGTCTTAACGTAAGTATGTGTATAAAGTTATGTCCAAAATTGCAATTTTTTAATATTTCAAAATTAGCTTATTTAAATCGTGTGGAAACCCCCACGGGTTATCACCTCACTGGGGCTTACAGTAAAGTGTTACGTCGGAATCGAAAAGACTAAAACCACAAGGTGTTGCAGGTTGCAGTGGCAGTGGACCAGTGCAACCTGCAACACCGTGGTCAAAATAATGTAATACTAATAATGGTATAATTACGTGGTCGAATAATTCCCGAAAACATAACAAATTTTATCAAGTAATGATCAAAGTTTAAAGTTAGTAAAGCTTTTATTTGATACGATAATACAATATTTGGTAAGGATAATAAATTATTTACAGAAAATCGGCAGTGAAGCAATGCTTGCATTAAATTTCGCCGAGTGAGTGAAGTTACCGGAGGCCCTAATCCTTCCCTCCCCCACTCCCCCTCTTCCACCCTTCCCACCTTAAAAACCAGCAACGCACTTGTGACTCTTGAGTTGCAGGTGTCCATGGGCGGCGGTAGTCATTTACCATCAGGTGACCCATCTGCTCGTTTGCCCCCTATACCATATAAAAAAAAATATAATAAATTTTGTCCGCTACGTCACGTCACGGCAAGACACCGCACGACACGATACGGCACGTCACGTTCGGGCTATTAAAAGCACCTATTGATTGATTTTAAAAAAATTACTTGGTAACGGTACATCACGAAATGTGTAATCGTGCTAATTTTACAGGGCAATAAAAAGTCCTACTTGTTATTGCTTTTTATAGTCACGATTGTTTGGAGACGATTTTAATATTGGATATGTCTATGCCGTTGTGTATGTGCCAGGTTTAAGGACTCTTACACATCCCTGTAGTGCGATAGAGTATCGACCATAGGTTCTAAACGGCACGCGACAGTACGCCACATTGAAAAGTAGCGTACTGTGTAGCGCCATCCGTCCGGGTTTCCCCGGATTTGTCCTAGTTTAGAGGGCATCCGGGGAGCAACCGGGCGGGGTTTTCAAAAAGTGTCCGGGTTAAATCCGGACACTCTGTGCCAAGGGACAATTATAATTGTTAGATGAATCGTTAACAAGCTAAGAATTTAAATGGTATAGGCGTTTTTTTAAGGTGTCCGGGAAAGAATCTCGATTTTACCCATGTGTCCGGATTTAAAGTTTTTGTCCGGCGTGATGTGTGATGACGTGATGAGTGATGGCAGACCTACGTGATACCTGTAGAATTATGTAAGCGGACAATATTGTTTTTGATAGGAGTTCGGCTTCGAGTGTTTGAAAAGTTTAATCTTAACTTTGTGTTGTATAAAAATATGCCACAAAAACAAACCAGACACAGAACAGCAAGTAACCGATATACAGGGTTGTTACAGAACGGTGTGATCAAATTTTAGGGTCATATAGTTGATCTCATAAATAACGTAAAGCGCTACCTTTTTTTGGTAAAATTCGTGATGTATAATAATACAGAAATCTTATTAAGAAACTGACAAATTAAACTTGAGAATTGGCCGATAATGATAATATTTTTTATGAGAGAAAGCTGTCATTATGAAACTATGGGTATTTAATACCCAGGATATTGATGGAATGTCCAGATTTTTCTGAATACGTCTTCATAAAAAAATAGGCAGTCATGGGACTGCCGATAGAAGTGAAAACTTAAATGAAACGACGAACTTAAGGTTGGTGACATTAATAAGGAGCTGACAGAGTTCAATGTTTAGATTAGCGCCCTCTAGTGGATCTATATATGTATTATTAGCGTGCTTTTTCCCCATAAGCAAAAGTGCACAAATGTGCTTAAAGAAGTTTTCACTTAAAAAAATCATTACAAATTATACATAAATACCTATGTCCAAAGTTTTTATAAAACTTAGGGCATATTATATATACAAGTACAAATTTAGAACGAATATTCCTATTAAAATACCATCTCAACACTTATTCGCAACCATAGGACATAAAATCAATTGGGGCAGGTGACTCCACCTTTCCCGGTTAAAGACATTATCTAATAAGATAGTAAGAGCTTGCTTATTTAGAGCTTAGTCATTACAAGTTATCACATCTTAAAGTTCAAAGTTTATGTTTACATAAAATAATAATTAGGTATATTGAATCCTGTAACATACGACAGCTTATGTCATGAATAGTCATGATTCTTTATAAAATATTAATTTCTGTATTTTAAGGCTAAAGTCGAATGGCAAGCATAATGTAGACGATCATGCGAGATAAGTATGTTGATTCTTCTAACATTATTTATATATTACTATACCAGTTCATTGGTTTTTGATAAGCGACTGAATAGTTTGTCCTTTTGTAGCAACATCATATTACATAAAGTGTATATTTTTATTTTTTTTTCTAAACGACCACACTTCTATTTTTAAATCTTTTTTTTTTTATGTGGAAGGTACCTATCGTAAACATCGGCAATTTTTAAAGAAAAAAAAAATTTCATTGGTGTTTTTATTTTGCGGTCTAATATCTGAGAAAAAAAATATTTTTGCTTTGCCCAATTCCTGAGGAAGTTTGTAGGCTATGTAACATCACGGTACGACCCTTAGCAGCCGAGCACTGACCGTTGAAAATAGAGGAATCACCTAATCACGAACATTTGACTACGTTACCAAATCTGATACCTGAGATTGGCTTTTGCTTATTTGAATAAAATATATTATTATCTTTGAGATAAACGACTGTGACTTTGGAATTAATAGCTACGTCATAAGATAGCGACACATTCTTCGCTAATCTCACGAACTACTGGTTCGAATTAAAATTTTTTTGTGTTTCCCCGCGAAGTCGCGGGCAACATTTGGTATATCTATGTAACGGAATCTATCAAAGAAGCCACATACAATAGTATTGCGACTCGGCCCTTTCCTTGAAATAATTACCTACAGCCAGACGGTACGTAAACACGCGATAGGGCTGCCCATAATTTCATCTACCTACTTGAGTTTCTATCTAGTGTTGCGATTGTAAATATTATAATTTATTTTTTATTAAAAAATATGAAAATTCGTTGTGAATGAAATGAGTAAGTAGTAGGTAGGTACCTACCATTATTTACTTTTATAATCATTTCATAATGATATTTCGTCTAATTCAATAATATACATATATAAGTACCTAAATACATAAGTAATAGAGTACTAGTAGGTACATAAAAATTGTTTTATAGTCTTACCTTCTGGGTGCGTTTTTAAAGAATTCAAGCAACCAAAAACAGCACAATAAAGTCTATAATTTCTATTTGCCATAGTAAGTACTTAAGTATTTGTGTTTATTTCAATGAAACACGCAAATCGCACGCTTACTGCTTAAAAAATTATCACTACGTTCGTTCGTCACTGCGGACCGTTTGTGTACCGAGGGTATACCGAACGCAAGGCGTGTAGGTATGTCTCGCGATCCGTCCGTTGTATGAAGATACCATACTGTATATACATTATACTGTGACGAAGCTTTCACCAACAACTTTCAAGACATTTTTTAAGTTAGTTTTTTATATAAACACATTCTCCCTGCTCTAATGAGAAACGGAGTTAAAAATAATATAAGGTGTTACTAGGGTTTTTTTATGGTAGAGGAGGCAAACGAGCAGACGGGTCACCTGATGGTAAATGACTACCGCCGCCCGTGGGCACCTGTAACTCGAGAGTCACAAGTGCGTTACCGCCCTTTAAGGTGGGAGTAGGAGAAAAGGGGGAGAGGGGAAGAGAGGGGAGAGGGGGGACGGGAATAGGGGAGAGGGAAGGGTTAGGGCCTATTTTTTTATGTGCGTGTGGAAACCCCCTCGGGCCGTCACCCCACCGGGGTTTTCGGTGGGGCGGTGTGTCGGAATCGAACCGACTAAAACCACACGGTGTGCCGTACTGCGCCTTAAGTAGGAGGGATCCGGGAACAGCTTTATTACGACATCCGGAAGAAGGGTTAGGGCCTCCGGTAACCTCACTCACGCGGCAAAATGCAATGCAATTGCTTCACTGCCGGTTTTCTGTGAGGCTGTGGTATCGAGCGGAGTCAAGCCCATACATGTTGAAGCATGGCTCTCCTACGTAAACTTTTATTTTGTAAAAAGAACTAGGGTTCCGCACAAAAAACATAAATATACTGAGTTAGTCAATAAATATAAAGATTCAGCAGTAGAACGGGTCTTGCCTCAGTGAGTACGTTTTGATTAAGCAACAATTACCGGTTCCTAGACGAGTTGACCTTCCACCGTTGAAAATTGAACACACACACACCGTTGGAAAAAAATTGCACACAATTGCAATTTTTAGACTTTAAACTTGTTTTGACTAATCCCGCCGTGATAGGAGATTAAATAGTTCAATTTCCTGTTTGGACAATTATCATTAGGTTTTGCTGTTCAGAAATGTTCAGTTGCAGAGCTAAGTCTCAGTTGACAGGACGATGGCAACATGCCCGCCTCCCAAAAATATAGCTGGCAAAATGTACGGGGTAAGACACACACTGTCACGTTATGTGGTAACGTCAGAAGTATGTCAGTTTCATAAATTTTGTGTGGTTAGAGACACCTTTTTACATGTGTTGTATCGACACGACACACTGTAATTACGTGCTATGGTATAGGGGGCAAACGAGCAGAGGGGTCACCTGATGGTAAATGACTACCGCCGCCCATGGGCACCTGCAACTCGAGAGTCACAAGTGCGTTGCCATCCTTTAAGGTGGGAGTAGGGGAAGGGGGTAAGGGGGGAAGAGGGGGAGAGGAGGGGAGGGTTAGGGCCTCCGGTAACCTCACTCACTCGGCGAAAAGCCATGCAAGCATTACTTCACTGCCGGTTTTCTGTGAGGCCGTGGTATCACTGGTCAAGCCAGCCCTTACGTGCCGAAGCATGGCTCTCACCCGACAGTTGTGTGTTCCTACCTAAACCCTTACGGCATATAAAGGTATAATTTCGTCTGTGGACGCCAATGGCCTTCGGTGACTGCTATTTAACAGAAGAGCTGTATGCTTGTTTAAAACTTTAGGTATGATTTGAAGCCGACTTTAACTAATGAAATTTAAAAACGATTCCACTACTAAGTTGGACGGGCCTGTTGGTCTAGGGCACTGATACCCAAAGTGGTCTGTATCGACCCCCAAGGGTCGACAGCGACCTGTAAGTAAAAAAAGAATTAGGTGTCCATGAGACGTAACCGTGACCCGTGAACTGATGATAGTGGATCTCATTTTAGGTAAGCCGTGATTATAGTTTTGACTCTCCATATTAATGGAATAACGCACATATATATACAGATTGCTTTTTAGTTTTTCTATTTGTATCTCTTAGGTTTTTGCAAACAAACTTGTTTTCGTAACAAATTACTATATCTCATAAAGTTGTGTATCCGGGGGTCTACCCAAACCCGAAAGACATTGTACTCACCACCCTTATTGCGGGAAATATTTGTTTTGTTGATCTTACCTTACGAAACGCCTACTGCCCACTAATATCACTATTTTGTATTTACAATAAAGTGTAGAAAAACCGCGAAAACTTTGGTAATAGTTAAGAACTCTAAGGTACATTGGTAATACATAACAATGGTGTGCTTTTTCTGCACGTATAAATTCAAATTACAAAGGGCCCTGCTGGGCAGACAAAATTTTCTTGCTGAATTTCTCCTGTTCTGTTAAAAATCCCTTGGGATTTATACATGAATTGAGAGGTACATTGGCACAAGTTTCGATCAGTATTATTTTTATGTATTCGGAGCGTAACACAACCGCGGGCCCCGCTGGATGGATCAGAAAATTTATTGTAATTTCTATCAAAATGGTTGAGGTACATTGGATCTTGTTAATAAATTCGTGAGGTACATTGAACAAATAAAGCATTGCCACTAGTTTTTTCGGTCTAGCTCGAGTGGCCCCGCTAGATCGATACACATTATTGTATTGTCACCAAAGATACACATATACACCGAATTTGAGCCCAATCGGACATCGGGAAGTGGGTCTAATTTTGCTTTCAAGATTCGTGCCGAACACACATACATACATACAAACATTGCAAATTATATAAAATAAAAACTTTCGTGAGTGGTATTCATGTTTATTAAAGACTATGCGGTTTTACTTACGTTTGTATTTCGGGTATGCCCGACTAATTTCGGACCCAACGGGGGCCCTTTTTCAAGGAGTGAAGCGCCCTGCCGGACCGGTGTCAGGCGTCACACGCCTGACGCAGTGTGACGCCTGACACGCCTAGTCGAGCATCCCCGAAATACAAACGTGAGTAAAACCGTATAGTCTTTAATAAACAATTAAATAGAAGCTTGTAAAAAAATATGTTTATAGTAGCTATACTAAGTTTGAGTCTAGATAGCTTTGTATAATGTATTTATTAATAACTCACCTTTGTATGAGATTCCTTGAAAACATACGGCCCGATCTGTTCGACTTTTAGTTTGATGCCCTTGGTTCCTGCTAGCATCTCATCAACGTTGCTGATGTTGAAGAAGAATATCTCTAGATACATGGGGATTGGCGTCTCTCGCCAGATGCCGAAGGACATGGAGTCTTTGGTTAAGGTCATCATCTGTAAAAAAATATAAATGTAAGAGACTGGCTTATCGTATACATGAGGTGCAATACAGAAAAGGTTTTTGTCCATTAATGCCGTTTTGCTCATCAATTCACACATGTCCGCGTGACGAGCCGTCGATCGTTTTGAAATAGATCGATATTTTGATTTACAAACGAGGCACACTCCAAGATGTACATGCAAGACAAAGTTAAAATATTATTCTCAGTAAAGTGTGTTTGCAACTACTTGGATAGTCCTAATACACCGTTTCTGAGCTTTGAATGCTAAATGCCAGGCAGTGGAGTTACCCCAGAATATGATCCCATATCGCAAAGTTGATGAGACAAGCCCATGATAGGCTGTTATCAGTGTTGATCTACTTATTCGCTATATTTCTTAGCTTAAACAATCCATAGACGGATTGAGTCACTTCAGTAGATACTGATTCTGTTTGTGCTTTCCAATTTAGTTTTTTGTCAATGAATAACCCTTAAAAATAAACTCTCGAAAATAGTTGATGATCCTAAACTGACAAACCTTTGAACCTCGAAGCCTTAAGAGTGGAATTGGCTGCATCAGGGTTTGTGGTCTTAAGAATTGTTGGAGACAATGCCCGTAGTTACTTAATAAATTCACACTGCCATTGACAAAAGCAAGTTCTTCTTCTTCTTCAGATTTGAAACTAGAGTGGTTACACATTCTGTGTTTCGAAAAGGATTTTTCTCTGATTCATAGGTAGGCCTGCCATCACTTAAATTGCCGACGCCAGACAAAAACTTAAAAAAATCCGGACACATGGGTGAAATCCAGATTCTTTGCCGGACACTTTAAAATAAAACGCAGATTCCATTAAATTTTTAGCTTGTTAACGATTCCTCTAACAATTATAGTTGTCCCCTGGCACAGAGTGTCTGGGTTTTACCCGGACATTTTTTGAAAACCCCGCCCGGACGCTCCCCGGACGCTCTAAACTAGTACAAATCCGGGGAAACAAGGACGGATGGCAGCCCTACTCATAGGCCATGACAACAGCGGCCGCATATTAACTGTATCGGATAAGTCCGTTTACAAATCCTTATGAGTAGTAATTTTTCAACTTATTATCTTAATCCCAGATATTGTAATCCAGATTAGAATAAACGATAAGCATCGAAAATCGGCAAATTTATGCCCTATATCAGCGGCGTAACTGCACCACTAGAGGCCCGTGGCTAATTTACCGGATGGGGCCTCCCTTAGGGTGCCACGACTCACATCGATCGATGATAGAATGTCCATCATCAGTTCTTACCACACCAATCAGTAAGAAAAAGCTACCACACCAGATAATCGATGATGGCATCGATCGATTCGTGTGGTGGCACCCGTAATGTAATAAAGCTTGTAGGTTAATTTTTATAAATCACTAATTAAAGTGACAGGATGCAAGACATTGAAATTGTAAACAATGTCTTTCATGCCAAGGACACGCGATCTCAGTTGATTAATAATTATGTCCATTATACGATTGAATATGTTTATTTTATAGAAGCTTTCGGGATCTTGGAAACATTAATCCTCGTAAATTCCATCAAAATTACGTTTCTCTGAAGAGTTTAAGGAAATGCAAGGCTGATGAACCATTTTTAAACGACTTTAAAAAGAAGGAAGTTCTCAATTCGATTCATCTTTGTGTGTTTACGCGATATATTCGCTATTTGTAAACCCATTTCAATAACTTTTATGGTCCCACTTAAATTTGAAGAAAATATTCCACCTCTTGGGTGGAAAATTAAGGGATGAAAAATACATCTTATTACATTTTTTCCGCTCTGCCACCCTATTGTTACACCACTGCACTATATTGAACGATATAAAAGACATCTATTTAGGATTAATGTTGTTAACGAATGGTGTAATTTCATTTAAAAGCGACGGCAGTAATGGCTTAGGCGTCAGACTTGTGATCAAGTGGTTGAAGGTTCGAACCCCACCTAGTGCACTACCGACGTGATCCCGCTCCTGACACAAGCATTTAGCTTAGCTGGAAGGGTTAACAAGAATACTAGTAATGCGTGACGAAGGGTGCAAGCCTTCTTAAAAAAAAATTGTTTGTATCTGAGCAAGCCTGGATCATATCAAGCATCGTTGGTGGGGTACTAGTCTCACGCATGTTCCTACTATAGGGACTTCCTGTTTACCAGAATCAGTGACCAGTTAAAACATCGAGCATGACATTTAGGGAGTCGTAAGAAAAGTCAACCAGTCTACGGCTTGTTCAGGCGGAAGATGTGGTGTTGCCAGTAAGCAGAAGAAATATACTCCCAATTTTTATTTTATTTGTTTTTTTGTTTCATTATTTATTGTTTTCGTGTGAAAATTTGAGTCTATGTGCCAAAATAAATCCTTTTTCTTTCTTTCTTTCTTTCTTGAAGAAACCCACCACAGATTTAATCTGGCGTAAATCGAAGGTTCTAAAAACACAGAAATCGCCTGGTGGCCAAAATTTCGACCATAATTCACTAATACCCGACTATGAAATAATTTATTTTAAACAGGCAATTACCCAATTATAGATCTAATAAATAAATAAACGAACCCTTTGCAATTGTGTTGTGAATATTGGCGGCCAAAACACCACCATAACAGCTCCTACTACCACTGCCGCAGCACCAAACCCCATGAACAATCCACTTTTGAAACCCTTGGAAACCATTTTCGTTTGATGACCTGTAAATAAAAACAGAAAATTAATGTTCTGTTAACCTTAATCTTGCAACTCTGATTGTCAAACTAATTGTTATTGGTTCTCTTTATGTATAAACCTAGCTATACCAAGCCAATAATTATTATTATTATACCAAGCCGTCTCTACTGCGCACTTTATGTATGAAGTTACAAGTTACAAGTACGCGGCGGGCTCGACTCATCGTGCCAAAACTTCAGTGAGCTGCAGCGCGCCAGACAGCAGGCACGTAAGTTCAACGCTCACTCACGCACCGCGTCGCGTCATCAGTTCGTATCTAGACTATCGAGTTAATTAGTACTTGCCTAGGTCTACTGTTCAGAGAAATAGGCACATAATTTATTGTTAATTAAGTATTTAAACTGTGGCGTCGTCACAGCGCCGTCAGAACAGATAAGAATTACGCGATAGAAAGAGAGGAACATTAATTGTTATCTTTATGCATTTATAAAATATAAGCATCACAGGGTACACCAATCTCTTATATCTATATTAATGATATTAAAATAAATTACAATGTTAACAAAACTTAGACTAACAAAAAATAAATAAGATGATATTTGTAAACAAAAACAACCTTATATCAACTTAGGAATTATAAAATTACTATTTAACATTTAGATAAATATAAATATGTTTTAAGATTTATACTTTGGGAGTAGGGCTGCCATCCGTCCGGGTTTCCCCGGATTTGTCCTAGTTTAGAGGGCGTCCGGGGAGCGTCCGGGCGGGGTTTTCAAAAAGAGTCCGGGTAAAACCTGGACACTCTGTGCCAGGGGACAGTTATAATTGTTAGATGAATCGTTAACAAGCTAAAAATTTTAATAGAATTGGCGTTTTTTTTTAAGGTGTCTGGGAAATAATCTCGATTTCACCCATGTGTCCGGGATTTTTTAATTTTATGTCCGGCCTCGGCAATTTAAGTGATCGCAGGCCTATTTGGGAGTCAAAAAATATAAATAACTCATTGATAAGACTAAGTGCTCTGGCAGTGGGGCTGTTGTCAGCTTGGGGAGAGCGCCACATAGGCGGATAGCACAGGAGTCTGTGTTGTCGTCTTCCAACGCCACGCATATATTGGTCGGGAACATAGAAATGTATTGATTCCCGAACAATATGGCTATCTACAATAATTTATTATGTGTCTGAGTTAAAGTGTGTCTAACCCCACCATTCCTGACACAAACATAGAAGGATAGAGAAAGGGGTAGTATCCATATTGACGTTTGTATAGGTATCTACAGAATTTACGTCGATTTTTTTCTAACATAATAGTATATGTGGGCGAAAATCTTCAAATATTGTTTTTTAAGTGATTATAATTTTTATAGAAATATCCAAAATACAATAGATTTATATTCAAATAATTTGTTAGTAAACAGTAAAACAATTATTAACCAAGCTCTAATATTTAATTCGAATAGACACTGTTTTGACTGTTTAAAGTTTAACTTATGGTTTAAATACTCATTTAAAATAATAATATATTCAAATAATTGTGTAGATGTGCAAAATAAAGTCTATTAGAATTATTATTATTATTCTGTATCAAATTTTATTATTTTATGTATTAAATGAAACTTAATTTCTATTCAATCCTGATTGCAGCGCCATCTGCTGACGATCTTTATAAAAATAATAATTGTTTGTATTAAATAAATGTAATTTCTGTAAAACAAATCATTTAAAGTTGTATAAAATTGATTTTGAATATTCTAGAATTATTAATGACTAAATTATTACATTTAAAGGAAGTTGTAGTCGCTCATCCGTTTAAAAATATATTGTAAGGTTATAAAAACGTTTGGATTGTGAAAAAAGAGATTAGTACTGTGCTGGCGGTTGTGTGAAAATAAACTAAGTAATATTTAGTGCTTGTTTTCATTCTGATGGACCCTGAACATGGAAACCCTGGCGTATCGCCGACATATACAATGACTCTTGTGGACTCCAAACTATTGCATTATATTCTAATTTACTACGGACCTATGTATTTTCATGATCATATACTTAAAACTTGCAAAAGACGCCAATAAATGTCTTGGTTTAATTATCAGAATATCATCAAATTTTAAGAACACTCAAGTTATAGAACAAATATACAATGCCTATGTCCGTGGTAAATTAGAATATAATGCAATAGTTTGGAGTCCACAAACTCTGTTCCATGTTTTTATCCATTATAAAAATCGCAAAATACTCGTGAGATGAGCTTACAAAATCGAGTACTGAAAATGAACTAAATAACAGATATTGCTCAAACTTCGCGCCAATATAGAAAACAGTTGTGCCAACTTAACCACAAAAATAATTATTCGAATTGAATTTGGAATTAGAATTAAATTATCAATTCCCGATGCTTTTTTGACAGAATGTAGTCTGTGGCTAAACGCCGTGGTGATCTAAAATCACCATGCAAAAAATATAATTTGGAAAAAATACAGAAAAAATATGTTTTTTTAGGTTTTCTTATCTTTCCATTTAATTACATTCCATTTAATTACAGAAAGACAAAGAAACCTGCCCGATCAATCTCGCGATCCAAATCCTTGACCACCAGGTTACACTATTTGTCAGTTAATCGGCATTACACTAAAATAATATTATCAAATTATGTTCATAAATCGTTATCGTGCTTAATTAAACGTCAATATTTGCTAATATTTTCTGTGTGGTAAACGTTAATTTTATTGTAATTAACTAAGTGGGTAGGTCATTCCTAATTCGAGTACTGATAAAAATAAATCGTATATCGATAATACGCGTAGTTTGCGCGTTTGTTTGTTAACTTTTTATGCTGAAATGGCTGCATACATTTGAATGAATTTTGGCATGAGAAAATGATGAATTTTGACTTGAATTTATCACACAGGGGAAAGCTACAACATCGTCCCTCAGCTAAATGGACCGACAACCTCAAAGAATAGTCTTTTAACACACATTCAGATTCAAATTCTTCTTTATTAACATTACCACCACATATTTTGTAAGGGGGAGAGTCATGTTGGGCCGGCTCGACCGGAGTAATACCACGGCCTCACAGAAAGCCGGCAGTTAAGTAATGCTTCGTTGTGTTTCGCCAAGTGAGTGAGGTTACCGGAGGCCCTAACCCTTCCCTCTCCAAGCTTAAAGGCCGACAACGCACTTCTGACTCTTGAGTTGCAGGTGCCCATGGGCGATAGTAGTCACTTACCATCAGGTGACTGCTCGTTTGCCCCCCTATCGCATAAAAAAAACCAGTGTCAAATGAAATCAAAATCATTTCTTTCAATTTGGTAAATCAATTATTGGTATTTTTTAATTGTCAGGAGTCAGTGAGAATAAGTCAGTTGTGAAGCTAGTTGCCTGTTCCAATACGTAGATCCTATGGAGAAGAACAGACAAGACACTCCAAGGACACTTTTTTCAACATGTTTTTTTAGAAGTTTCTGATTACATTGCTTATAAGCGCAACTGATTAATTATCTAAATTTTATATGTACCTACGCAACTACGTAGAAAGGGACAGGCTCTACGAAGGTAATTAATAATTTCATTATTTGGCGCCGACTCAAAATTTGTTAATATAAAATTTGATAGTTTATGTAAATAAGCTCTATAGGTTTATTTATTTTTTGCTTTTTAGTTTTTTTCGTCGGTTTAATTTTTTGTTATAAATCAATTTTATCAGGATCCCATCATCATATACTGAATTCCTTGACATGGGACCACCCTTGAGGTATACCCTATCTAACAAAAAAAGAATAATCAAAATCGGTTCATAAATAACGGAGAGAGGGCTGAACATACATAAAAAATATATATATTTATATATACGGTCGAATTGAGAACCTCCTTTTTTCGTCGGTTAAAAAAACAACCCTAACGTCGCAGCGGCGTCAGAACAGATAAGAATTACGCGATAGAAGAAGAGGCAACTTCTAGGTGAACGTACTAATGAATATTTGCATAATATATATCCATATATATTAGTAAGATAAATAATATTGGACACCGACTTTTTATCATTAAATGTATTTTCGGACAAGTATGTAGAACAAGGCGACTGACCTATATATATAGTATATCTATACTAATATCATAAAGCTGGAAAGGTGGTTTGTTTGTTTGCTTGAACGCGCTAATCTCAAGAACTACTGGTTCGAATTGAAAAATTCTTTTAGTGTTGGATAGCCCATTTATCGAGGAAGGCTATAGGCTATAAAACATCACGCTACGACTAATAGGAGCGGAGCAGTGACCATAAACGCAGGTGAAACGCAGGGGATACACTTTATATGGAGCAAGTTTGATAAAATCATGATTGCATGATATTAAATTCGGCCGCTCAAAACTTCTAGACATTGATAAAAGACAAAATATTTTATGTTTTTTTTTACAATAGGTTATCATACAATGCCATACAAGCCTGCCTGGATCATTTCTTGGCAACTCTCACTTCTACAATCCTCTGCGACTATTCTCACTAACATCACAAGGTTTAATTCAAGCATTCATCAAAATAGAAATCAGCCGAAATGCTTTCCGAATAAAAAACACAGGTATCAGAGCATATAAACCTATTGGTTTTACCTTCGGCACGTTTGGGCCGGCTCGACCGGAGTGATACCACGGCCTCACAGAAAACCGGCAGTAAAACGATGATTGCATTATTTTTCGCCGAATGAGTGAGGTTACCGGAGGCCGTAATTCTTCCTTTTCCCCTCCCCCATTCCCCTTCTCCCTCCCTCACTCCCTCTCCCCCTCTTCCCCTACTCCCACCTTAAAGGCCGGCAACCACTTGTGACCCTTGAGTTGCAATAATTTCTACACCGAAATCTTCGTAATAAATCACTCCATCCATTGATAAAAAACGTATGAAAATCCATTCGTAGGATTTTCAGTTCATCGAGTTCAGACAGACAGACTGACGCGTCGGAGGGACTATTTTTTGACATGCTGTGACAAACATACAATCAGCATATTAGATATAAACGTGTATTTGTTCCTAAGTTTGTGAGAATATATGGATGTTTGTTACTCTTTTACGCCAAAACTACTGAACCGATTGCGATGAAACTTGATATGTAGTTATCTGGAGACCTGGATTAACATATAGGCTACTTTTTATCCCGATATTCCCACGGGATCGGGACTTACGCGGGTGAAACCACAGGGCTCTGCTAGTATTAGACATAAAACGTGTATTTGTAAAAATGTGAGAAAAAGTACCAAAGGCGCGACATATTATCTTTATAAAGTTCGATAAATTCAGCGATAAAATCACGTTCGATACGTCGATGTTTTTATATAAATACGTGCAATATCCTCTCTTTCTTCGACGCGCTGGAGTGCTTAGTAATGATTAGCTAGATGGTGTGCCGACAAATAGCTCGAGAGGGTGATTGTCTTTTCTTTTTCCATCCGGGTCATTGTTATTGACACGGAAATTTTCAGAAATTTTATTAATCTCTTAAAATAAACTGTAAATATTTAAAGGTTGCCTCTAATAAATTGCTTTTAGCGATAAGGCCGTCCATTGTACATATTGTTTCTACAATTTAATTGTAATTGGTGTACAATAAAGTTAATTGAAGTTATACTTCTTTTGGCGCGTTATGGAAAAATGATAAGAGTAAATTTTTACGATGCGCACAACACCGTCACGAAAAACCGACACCCTGAATATTTTGGTCAACATTTTAGTCTTTCAAAAAAGTTACCAACTTCACGATAGTGATAAAAATGGTTTTTACATATTACTTTGAGTACGTTTGTAGAATTTGAGATTAGCTGACGGTATGTATTATTTATATGATATTTAAATAAACTTTATTTAACTAGATAAAAGTATAACTTCTTACGTGCGTACATAAGTTGGTCTGGCTTGTTGGTCTGGCTTGTTGGTCTAGTGGTTAGTGACCCTGACTCCTAAGCCAGAGGTCGTGGGTTCGATTCCCACCCAGGACAAATCATTTGTTCTGTGTCTGGGTGTAATTTATGTATAATATATATATTTTTTTTATGCTATAGGGGGCAAACGAGCAGACGGGCCACCTGATGGTAAATGACTACCACCGCCCATGGGCACCTGCAACTCGACAGTTACAAGTGCGTTGCCGCCCTTTAAGGTGGAGTAGGAGAAGATGGGGGAGGGGGGAAGAGTGGGAAAAGGGGGGAGAGGGGAAGGACGGGAATAAGGGAGAGGGAAAGGTTAGGGCCTCCAGTAACCTCACTCACGCGGCGAAATGCAATGTAAGCATTGCTTCACTGCTGGTTTTCTGTCAGGCCGTGGTAACGAGCGGAGTCGAGCCGGCCCATACGTGCCGAAGCGTGGCTCGAAAAGCATCAGTTTCGTTGAATTGTATGAAGCAATTGTCGTATATTAAAACCACTTTAGATAGTTCTTTAAAAATTCGAAATGAAGTACAATTAAGCAAGCTGCCTTTTTACACGCTTTATATTAGCTCCACTTGTATGTTTGTAACCGACTCCTTTGGGCGCGATTTTGACCCACTTTAAACGGCCAGATTTCATTCAAATTTTGCACATATGTCAAAGACCAATGACAATGCAATAATTCGATTAAAATTTTTCTATTTTTTGTTTTTTTTTAGTTTTGTTAAACTATTATTATTATGCCTTTATTGTCAGTTTGAATTGAATGCAGTGTTGCAATAGTGTTGATTTATTTGTGTCTTTAGTATTTTATATCTAAACCACTTGGGGTATTGTACGTGTTTATCATGAACAACAAAAGATTATGTTACAGATAAAAATAAATGTCAACCATTTATTTTTCAAAGGCAAATTTACTATCTGTTTTCTATGCTAATATAATTAAGATGATGAGTTTTTTTTGTTTTTGTATGTTTGTTTAAACAGGTTAATCTCTGGAACTAAGTTGGATTAATTTTTTTTTTTGTAGGTATTGGATAGAGTATTGATTGAGGAAGGTTAAAGGCTATGTAACATCACGCTACGACCTTAAGGAGTGGAGCAGTGACCATAAACGCGGGTAAAACTGCGAGGAAACGACTAGTATTAAGTATACGTATATTATGAAAAAAATTGTGTCACGTTGTTTGTTCGCGATGAGCTCCTAAACTAATAAACCGATTTTAATGAAATTTTGCACACTGCAGTTTAGTCCAACTTAAGAGATAGGATAATTTTTTTTATTATCTAGCCACAGTAACGCATGGCCGGGAAGCCAGTACTTATATAATAATAATAACTAGAGATCGCGTGGTGGTCGAATTTCGACCATGGTTTATTTCATTGGCCAATATTACTTGACCTGTCATTGTATAGACTTTTGTACCATGACAGGTCAAAATATATACTGGACACTCATAGCTGTATGTACCCGTTTTTGCATTCTTTTTAACTTTGTAGCAAATATTGTTCAAAAATTTTAGCATTCGTCACTTCTCTGTATAAACTATAAGTGTGTGAAATTTCATACTCCTCCGTCCGCCCAATTTTCGTTAAAAAGGGATCAAAAGTTTTCGCTTCACGTATTAATAAATAGATAACTTGACACATCTCACATACCGCCGTCTGATTCCAAACTAGGTAGAGCATGTACTATGGTAACGGTGGTAATCAAAAAGTGGATGATGAAACAATAATTCTGGCCGCCTGATGGTAAGTGGTTACCGTTGATACATGAGATGACAGACAGACAGCGGAGGCTTAGTAATAGGGTTCTGTTGGCACGTTTCGTGTAAGAATCAGGTCATCGTGGGAGAGCCATGCTTCGGCACGTATGGGCCGGCTCGACCGGAGTGATACCACGAACTCACAGAAAACCGGCAGTGAAGCAATGCTTCCATTGCTTTTCGCCGAGTGAGTGAGGTTACCGCAGGCCCTAATCCTTCCCTCCCTCCCCCTCTCCTCTCCCTCTTCCACCTTTCCCCTACTTCTACTTTAAAGGCCGGCAACGCACTTGTGACTCTTGAGTTGCAGGTGCCCCGTCTGCTCGTTTGCCCCCTATGTCATACAAAAAAAAAGAATTGTCACCTTTGTTTAGAGGTACTGAAAGTTTCTGGATTCTGATAAATAAGACCAGATATTAAGACTTCTGATACATTTATTGTTTTTCAAAGTGCCTATGTGCTCTCACAATTTATTCATTTCTACATTCGCCGGAACCATTGTAAAAAATAGTTGGACTAATTTTCCTTAAGGACATCTTTAATGGCTTCGTGAAATGCATTCACCGCCGATTCAAGGCTCGTAAAACGTGTGCCTCTAAGTTTGTCTGTAATTTTAGGAAACAAGATGAAGTCGCAAGCTGCGAGGTCTCGGCTCTATGGCAGATGCGTCATCTGTTCTATATTTAAAGCCTCAAATACACTTCAGTTACCTTAGCAGAATGTGAGGATGCGTTATCGTGTTGAAGGGCAACATTGCTCCGAGGATACTTTTCTCGAACTTTTTCTAAGACTCTGGGCAAGCAAGTATTGACGTACCAAGCGGTCACTGTCCTTTGGTCTTCAGGTTTAATGTCCTGATTTCCCGAAAAAGAAGCAACTATTTTCTTACCAATGCTTTGACTTGTCTTAACTTTCGTCGTCAATGCTTCAAAAAGCCTGCCGACTGGCTTTTTTTTCTGGTTCAAAGCAATACACCCAGGTTTCGTCACCTGTCACGACGAAGTTTTTTATCATTTTACGGAACCACTTGACACGCAGTAGTTTCGCAGTTCGAGTGCAAAGATTCCTAACTTTCAGATGCAAATGCAAAATGTTTTGCACTTGGCTCATTCTAATGCCTAATACAGTACGAATTGGCTGACAAGTAATTTTTTGTCAGCTTCAATCAGCTGTCGTACGGTAAAAATATTGGAATCTGTAACCGCAGTCGCCGGCCAATCTTAACGTACATGGCCATGGAGATGATCACGTCCACGTCTAAATTCTCTGAACAACAAATACACAGATCTGAGATGGGGCTTCATCACCAATTGAAGTCTATGGCAACTCTCTTGATGCATACCACAGCAAAATTCGTAAAAGATCATTGAGCGAAAATTTACGAGTTCTAAGACATTGTAATAGCGACACACAATTTTTTAAAGGACGCCACAATGGAAAAACAAATGACAGCCTCGCAAATTAAAAGGTAACATGTTCCTAGAGAATTCCATTTTCGAATTCCGTTTTTAATTGCTTCTTAACTTTTTTATTGTAGGTGGATAGCTCCAGAAACTTTGAGTATGCCGAAATTACATATAAATAGAATAAAATAATATAAAAACGTTTCAATGGCTAACCTAAATCATAACAATAATGACCTATTTGATGTCTGAAGCAATGGCAGTCAGTTTAAGTTCTCACAAAATCAAATATTAATATTTAAATCTTTGCTTGAAGTTTATAAGACTCTCCAAAACAATTGATTTTAAAACCAAAGACTGCTGATAAACATACTTATATATTACTAAATACATACATATTATAGATAAATACACCCAGACACAGAACAAATGATCAGCCTCATCACACAATTATTTGTCTTGGGTGGGAATCGAACCCTCGACCTCTGGCTCAACAGTCAGGGTCACTAACCACTAGACCAACAGGCCAGTCAATTATATTGTATAACAATTATATTATTTCTTTATAAAGAGATTAGTTAGGGCTGTTGATGTACATTTAAAATATTTTATTTTTACTTTTAATGCATAATAAAAGAGTTGTGCTTTATGTAAGAGGTGGTAAATAAGCACAGTTCTTTTATAACCAAGGCAAAGTTGTTTTTTTACAAAGTGGCAACTGTCAGTTGGCAATATCTTGCATCACACACAAACTACCATTTGTTAAAGTGTGCCATTGTTTATCTCAAGATTTAATTATCAGATCAACACACAAAAAATAAATCATCTAAATTGGTGTAGATGTCTCACAAACATATTATTATTTATCCTTGCAGCCGTCAGTTAATAATTAAGAATATTTTATTAAATATGCCTTTGCCATTTCATAATAAAAAAAAAATAAAAAAGAATGTCTGATGATGATCTATTAATACTTTCAGAAACTAAAAGATAAAAACAGTACCTAGCTTGTAAATTTGATAAACGTATATTCTATTTTTGAAATTTCTAAACTACTAGCAACCCGCCTTGGCTTAGCATGGGAAGCACAGACATCTTCAACAACTATCATCATATTTCAACCAATATACACAAAACCTTAACAAATTATACACCTAAACCTTCCTCATGAATCGCTCTATCTATTGGTGAAAACCGCATGAAAATCCGTTCAGTAGTTTTTGAGTTTATCGCAAACAGACAGACAGAAAGACAGAGGTGACGGGGGACTTTGTTTTAAAATATAACGTAGTGATCTAAATAAATATGAACTAAATGTGTAAACAAAGTTCACAAAAATAGACTTAAACTAATATAAGCGATATTTGTTTTTGATTATTGCTATCAGTGCAGCCTTGGAGTAACTAAACAAATTATACAGGCTAAAAGGCAAAAAACTTCGCTTGCAAATTCAATCAGCTGAAGACGCATTCATTTTTTTTTATGGATATAAAAAAACATATTTTGTTTAAATAATTTTAACAAAGAAATCTATAAAGAACATCTTTAATAACACAAAAAAAACTTGCCTAAAACAACTTATCGAAAATAGCAAATCTATGTACCGATGAATATTAGGAATATTATCCTATCTACTTACGTGTTTACAATCAGGTGATAACAAAACACTTGCTCACGGCCTAATCAATTAGTGATTCTTCTATAAAACAATTCACTTATTATCAACTACAATCATTTCTAAATATTCTTAAAAAGTCATAAATCTAAACACAGTGAAATTAATTGATACGTAAAAAATAAATAAACAAAAATTTGCGTGATCCTCCCATCAAGCACTTTTTACAATTAAAAAATTATGAATGGATAAATTATTGTCAAACTCAAATGACGTTTGTGACATAATAAAGTTACCATCAGATTGTATTAAAATTTCTACTAATAAAGTAATAAATTGTTATGCCATTATATGAACATAAAATTATACACAACTTTTACGAAACAAATATTTTTATTATATGAAATTATCCTAATTAATTCCTGCAAATACATTACAAAAGGTGGACGCCTTTTGCAATGTATTTGCAGGAAGTATTAATAAATGGGCGTAATATTATATTATTAGGCGGCGACCCTGACGGCCCGTAATGCCGCCTTACTGCGGCGTCCACAGCGAGTGATGGCCGTCAGAGTCATAAGGGGATACCGTGCGATTTCCTTTGAAGTGGCAAGTCTCCTAGCCGGTACTGTGCCATAGGACCTGGAAGCCAAAAGCCTTGCGTCGTTACACCAATGGCGCAAGGAGGCACTAGAGCGGAACCTAAGACCCGCACCTCGCGAAATCGAATCGCAACGGTCCCAGCTTCGCCAGGTTCTAATGGCCGAGTGGACAGAACGACTAGAGCGACCGAGCGCACGGCACGCCACCATTGCGGGGGTAAGGCCCATCATGGAGGATTGGCTTGAGAGGCGACACGGCAGCCTCTCCTACCGGCTGACACAGGTGCTGACCGGACCGCTGACCACCATGGTTCTGTCCATGGTCCAAAGTGAGAGTGCTTGGGATTCTGCTGCCTCGTTTTGCTAGGAAGTGATTTCCGCTAAAGAGGCGGCGGAAAGGGAACGGGAGAGAGCTAGTACTCTCCCGTCCCGCAGAAGAGGCACCAGGCGACGGAGATCGCAAAATGATCTCCGACCTCCATGAGCGCTGGCCTGGGGGTGACGGTTGAGGCTGCTCGTTACCCTAGCAGAAGCAGACCTGAGATGGTGGCGCGATGTGTTCCGCGCGCGTGCACCTGATGGAAGGGGGACGAGGCCCCCCGTACGTTTTGTTGTGACTGCCTATTATTTAATAGGCAGCCAAGGTCTGCCGGGGCTTTCGGGGACTTCCTTCCCTAGTCGTATACCCCAGTCCTTTGCAATAGACCCACTTATGTCGGAACACCGTGTGGTTTTAGTCGGTTCGATTCCGACATACCACTTCAATGCCAGCCCCGGTGAAGTGATGACCCATGGGGGTTTCCACACGATAAAAAAAGGAAGTATTAATAGGTAAATAAAAAAAAAATGAAATAAAATTTAGCCATGTCGAATACCACTACAATTGCCAGAAGATAGGACGGTATTTAAGTTTTTAATAATAACTTTTGCCGATAATGGGATTCCACAGCAGATTTAAGGATATTTATATATTCGAAATAGCTTACTGCATCACATAATGCTGCGTTCTCTAAACCTATGTGTAAATTACTTGGAGCATATTACCCATTGCTTTATTTAATTATAAATTCACTTCAGACCTTCGGATCCTTGTGGATCCGAAAGATTCACGATCCACGATCATGGGTTCGATTCCCACCCAGGACAAATAATTGTGTGATGAGCACGATAATTTGTTCTGTGTCTGGGTGTAATTTTTATATAATATGTATGTATTTGGAAATATATAAGTATGTTTATCAGCAGTCTGGTTATCATAGTACAGGCTCTGCCTAGTTTGGGATCAGACGGCCGTGCGTGAGATGTGTCAAGTTATTATTATTATTATGTAAGAATCACAGTTCTTATAAACGTACATGCTTTATTTGGAGAGCTGTATTTTTTTTTTTTTTTCAATTATTAATATCTTGCAATCTACCTAGGAATTTGTCATTTAATTAGAGGCAGGGGCGGCCTTAGGCATTGCGAGGCCCCAGGCGATAGATTTTTGCGAGGCCCCGGGCGATAGATCTTTGCGAGGCCCTATTGTCCTTTGAGGAATTTATGTGAATTGAACCTATATTTAATGCTAATGCTTAATGAAAAATGCAATAAAAAAAATTGTACATAGGAAATTAACAAAACTTTTATGTAAATTTCCTTCACTTTTCTATGGAACGGTATTCACTAACCAATTGACGATCTGTTTTATTTTCCGCTAAATCTTTCAAAGCATCACATATATCGCTTAGTTGATGTTTAATGGCCTATCGACTCTACATAGAATTCCCACGTAGTTTCAGATAGCAGTTTTCACTTGAGCCAGCAAAGAGATTTTTCTCCTTGGCTCGTTGAGCGAGGCCCCGGGCGGTTGCCCTGCTTGCCACCCCCTAAGGCCGCCACTGGCTAGAGGTTATGTGATTTAAATGTGTCTTACATGGAGTTAGCCTAGTTACTAATCCATTTTGTTATTCCAAGACAATATTGTCTTGGGAGCTTTTCGTTTTATCCTGCTGAACGTGCTTATGGTCTTATCCATCAGGTTGCAGGCGAGTGCGTTTGGATGAGTCACACACAATACATTTTTTACATTTGTTTATTAGAAGTTTATTGTCCAGTAATAATTTAGATTTGCGACACATTAGCCAGATAAAATTTAGTAAGATCAAATTATTAATTTGTTTTACAGTTACAATAATCAAGTTTTGATGGTACTTAAATGAACTAATGTGAGAGCAAACAAGTCAATGGTATTATACTTCACAAGGCTCGTGACCCGGGAGTCCGGAGCAGACTATCTTTGAATCTTTCAGCGTCTGTACCATGGAGCAGGTCGTGGTCTGTACTTTGTTTCAGTTTAGACATACACTAACCCACGTACCCGGTATACTACTAATGGTGATAAATATTTTATTCAGGTAATGGACTAATGTAGACGCTAAGTCTATGGTATTCCTTCATAGGGATCATGGCCCGGAAATCGGGGTATGCCGTTAGAGTAGGTTTCCGTCAGTTTAAACAGACGCCTAACCCATGTACCGGGTATGCTGCTACTAGGAAGATTTGATGATTAGATAAATATTTCACTTAGGTATGTGGACTAGGAAAAGACTAGTCCTGTCGTCTCTTTCTCTATTACAAAAATTCTTAACAGTTTCAGTACCACTCCCATTTATACTACCTATATCCTGTACGATGCCGTAAACAAATTGCGTTGAAAGCGCTAGGCATGTTGCCGGCATTGGAAGCTGAAATAACTAGACACGTTAGATGTGTTCATCGACATTATACAAAGGCAAGTTTTACCGATGTGTGTAAAACGTGTACCTAATTTGTTTAGGGTGACTTTATAAAAAGTGATTTACCTACCATAGTTTAGTGCGTATGAATTAAGCAAAGTTACCATGGTCACAGATAAGACCATGCCATGCCATGGTTGACAATCTACGCAAATGAACACGCCTAGCGTGTTTTCGACATTGTATGTAAAAAAAAATTGTATGGAATATAAAATCTTAGTAACAGTATCAGTGTTACCAGTACTGGGTGTTAAATCATTGAAAAATATCTATTAAAAAAAATTGTTTGCGGGCTTATTTTTAGATACGTCAAATATTGCTACGCATTAGTTTTATTTAACTTATATATTTGAGTCTAAGGAGGAAATAATAAATTAATATGACTGCTAAGCCAGAGGTCGTGGGTTCGATTCCCACCCAGGACAAATAATTGTGTGATGAGCACGATAATTTGTTCTGTGTCTGGGTGTAATTTATCTATAATATGTATGTATTTAGAAATATATAAGTATGTTTATCAGCGGTCTGGTTACCATAGTACAGGCTTTGCTTAGTTTGGGATCAGACGGCCGTGTGTGAGATGTGTGGAGTTATTATTATTATTGTTATTAATATTAGTTACATCGTCCGGTATAAAATATAACTGGGTCCTAGTTATATATATACCTATGGAAAAGATGTAGTATATTTATATTTCGGCCTCGTTTGGATGAACTGATGGCATGTTTTTTGTCTATAATATATTGCGCTTATCTTAAAATCACAGTACGACGACAGTACATACTTAAAAAGATAAATGCGATATTTATAGCAGCGACACAATGCAAGTCGGTCCATACCTAAGTATGAAACATATTTAGGTAATTGTTTGAAAATCATACGCTTGATAATTTTGTTCTGTAGGAGTATAAATAAGACAATATATACCTACATACTTCTTTATTGAATAAATTACAAAAAGTGCTATTAATGTAAATTCCATCATTCAGGCAGTATATCTGCATAAAGTTAACTCTTCAAATTAAGTAGGTATGCTATATTAAAACCTAAAACCAAAAAAGTCCAAATCGCATCATTTTACTGAAAAGCATACTTGGAATGCTCCAGAAGCCTACAATTGGAGACGAGCATAAAACATTTAACTAAGAAAAATCCTAGTATAAAAGCGACGACTTTAAATACTTAATTAAGTTTAACGTTTGGTAGGCGAACATACTTTTTCAAAACATTGACTCGATTATCACAAGTTTCCTAGTTTACGAAACCCCGAATTCATACTGAATCGATTAGAAAAACTTGTCACAATCATTGGACATGGTGTGTTGTAAATTCTGCCACAGGCATAAAATTATACGCCAGGACTAGGTAGTAGATCATTCACTTGTGTTAACCCTTTTGACATTTGTATCGGTTATTTAGTACTGCTTTAATGGTTGCCAGCAATAATATATCTACTAAAATAGTAGTTTTTCTGATCGGCCCGTGTATGTACTAATTGATATATTCCTAATCAAACAGTGATTAGTGAATAGCGATGAGGCCAGATTCTAATAACTTTTGGATCTTGGCGGCAATATCCGGATTCTTGAGGTGGTCTTGTAGAGCCTGGGGATCTTGCTGCATCTGTTCGAGGATGCATCGCATCGCTGGGTCGCGAAGAATTTGTTGGACTTCGGGGTCAGACATGGCACGTTTGCGCACCTGCGTAAAGTAAAAAAAAAACTTAAATATTCAACACACAATAACGATATAGTAGATTATAAGATAATTAATCAAAAGATAGATAAACACTCATACTATTAACAATAGCAGTATGATGAAAATTAAATGTCTATCGATTTAATTTAAACAGATCATTTGTACATGAAACAGTTATGAACCTACTATGAATATATCATATTTTGTATGAACTAATTTATATTCTGGTAGGTCGAGTATGTGTCACAGCCGAGGCATAGCGTTCAAGAAGTCGTACACCCGGTTCAACTACCAGAACTGTCAAGTTATAAGTGGTGTCAAATTATTGTTCAACTAACAGAGAAGTTAAGTTAACAGTGGTGTCAAATCAGTTCAAGTGTCTGAAACATTTGATTAAAATTTTGCAGAAAAATTTACATTTGACATAACCTCTGTTAACTGATCCTATGAAAGTGCCTAATCATCCTTTGAGCAACTCCATATATACTTGACAAGAAATTTGACATACGATTAGTTGTTTTGCGTCTATTAGTCTTTGAGAAATCGAGCGACTATTTCTTCCTAGCTTGGTTACAGATGATCAATTTACAAGTGCTGGAAGTAAGCTGTGTCCTGGACAGCTAGGCTTCGGGAGCCTGAATAATCTCTTATACAAACGAAATGGCTTACCTCCTCAGGATTGGAGTGCAGTTGCGTAGAGCACGCGCGATAACCTTCGAGCGCCTCAGCATTGTTGGGGTCCAGTTCCAAAGCCTTCTGGTATGCAGTGAGGGCTTTGGAGTGTTGTTGCATACCCTATATACACAAATACAATACTTTCAATATATTTTTCAATCTGGTCAATACACATTTAGATCATATTCAATCTTACATTTGTGAAACAGGTTGAACGATTTTTATTAAATTACACTAGTGGTCGTTATCGATAACAAGATATAAAAGACATTAAAAAAATCAAATCACCTTCAAATAAGGGTTAAAAAAATATACATAGGTACAGCTCAACATACAAGAACCTCCTCCATTTTTGAAGTCGGTTAATTTCTGAGGGTGGATACTATAATCGGATTCTTACTAGGTGACAATAGGAACGAGTATACACTTTCAAACAAAAAAGGTACTTTGAATCGGTTGGTCAGGAAAAAATACATACAGCCAAACATAGAACCTACTCCTTTTTTGAAGTCGGTTAAAATATAAGTAGTCAGAGCAAGAACAAGAATAAATACCCCGACTCAAAAATTATATTACTTCAACGATTAGAAAAGAGCTGATGATCTTCGAACGGCTGAACAGGTTTTACCTTTCAAATAAAAACAAAGCGTTCGTTTAGGAGCTATGATGCTCAGACATACACACAGATTAAACTTTTAACACCCCTCCTTTTGGAAGTGGGGGTCAAAAATAACAACAATCGAACATGACAAATAGCGCTCATGGACATTCAGACCTAGCCAATGATCAAGGTAGATCAAGATTATCGCACACCCTTAGTTTAAATACCAAATTTTCAAAACTCAGTTTTTATTGCAAACAGCAAGACACTTATTGTTACCCGACGTTTCGACCGAAGTCAGGTCCAAACCATTGGATTGAATTACACCACCCACAGGTCCTCTTCACCGACCGTCGCTATTACTCGTAGGTGTTATATTGTATGTTTTTTTTTTATTTCGACTGTCTCGCACAGTATAAGTGAGGTAGTCGAAATAAATAAATATAAAAATTTCAGCCGAGAAGGTGGACACTGCTTGTTAACATCTTGGAATCCTGTCATCAGCGAATACACGCTACTCGATAGCACTCAAAGGACGTCGAAGTGTAGTGTGTCGGAAGAACCGACAGTAAGAACGAAAATAAAAATAATGAAGACTAAGTGCTGGTGCCAAATCTGGCTCTCACCAGTCCACCTGTGACCACGATTGGTGCAATTCGGTCAAAAATACACCACATAAATATTATCGCTATTATGTCCAGATTCACACACAATGAATATGGCGTTATGACGTCTACATACCTGTAATATCTTTCCCTTCCTAATCCACCCTTTGATGAACTTAGGATCAAGTTTGCAGCACTGGTCGCAGTCCCTCAGGCCCAGGTCAAACGCGGCCAACTTGGTGTAGCACGCCGCGCGGTTGGAATAGAGTTTTGGATCGTCCGGGTTGCGTTTTATGGCTTCAGTATAATGCTTGACTGCCATACTGTAGTCACCTGTAATAAAAATTTCCTTTTATGATACATGCTGTCACAAGAATGATGTTAAAAAATCCTAAGTAATATTATAAATGCGAAAATGAATTGTTTTTTTTTTATGATATAGAGGGCAAACGAGAAGACGGGTAATGATGGTAAATGAGTAAGGGTCACAAGTGCGTTGCCGGCCTTTAAGGTGGGATTAGAGGAAGAGGGGGAGACGGAAGGGTTAGGGCCTTTTTTTTTTTTGTGCGTGTGGAAACCCCCTCGGGCCGTCACCCCACCGGGGTTTTCGGTGGGGCGGTGTGTCGGAATCGAACCGACTAAAACCACACGGTGTGCCGTACTGCGCCTTAAGTAGGAGGGATCCGGGAACAGCTTTTATTACGACATCCGGACCCCCCCTAGCGCCCGCCCGCAAAAGTGCGGGCACCACCTCCGGATAAAACTTAAAATCTCTCAATTAGGCGACGTCCAGGCACACGCGGACGCCACCTCCTCGCGGGGGGCCACTATAGCGGGTGGAGGGGAAAACCCGTCCCGTCCACCCGCGGCCACACTCAGGGCGGCATGAGGCGCTGGATAGCGCGCCTCCGCCGCCAACCGGGCGGCGGAGGCGCGCTATCCAGCGCGCGGCGGCGACCGCTAGCGTGTGCTGAGCCGAGTCCTCACTGCAATCGCAGTGGTGACAGGCGGGACTCAATTCCCTCCTAGCGACCGAGTGCAGGTACTTTCCGAAGCAGCCGTGCCCGGAAAGAACCTGCGTCAGTCGGAAGGAAAGGGTCCCGTGCTGTCGCCCTGCCCACTCGACGATGACCGGCTGGAGCGCCTCCACGGCGGCAAAGCCAGCACGTGGAGCCTCCAGCCGGGACGACCAACGAGCTATGGTGGCTCGGCGAGCGGCCTCACGCCATTCGCGTACCTCTTCGGGCGGGGGCCGACTGCCGCTTCCCGCCCGGAACTCAGCCGTTCGCCGATATACTTCGGCGAGCACTTCCGCCTCCAAATCCCACGGGGGAGTCCCGGCCAACGCGCACGCCGCCTCCGCCGCCGCCATAACCCTCTGAGGGCGCCAGAGGCGCGCCCTATTCTGGGCGGTCAGAGCCTCCGCCCACACCGGTGCACCGTAAAGTGCCATTGACCGGACAACCCCCGTGTAGAGCTGTCTCGTAGCGACGCTGGGTCCACCCAAATTGGGCAAGAGTCACCCAAGGGCGGACGCAGCGCCGACCAGCCTGGGGGCAAGCTGCTGGAAGTGCTCGTCGAAGCGCCACCTTCCGTCAAGGATCAGGCCCAGATATTTTATGTGGGCCTGAACCGGTACGAGGACTGAGTTGACCTCAATGGAGGCGCCAGGGGGTGGACCACGACGGGGCCCGTGAAATAAAAGGGGCTCAGTCTTATCCAGGGCCACCCGCAAGCCCAGCGCCTCAATGCGCCCGACCACCAGAGATACCCCCATGGTAGCCAGGCGCGCGGCCTCTTGAAAGTTCACCCCCCGGGCCGTGACCAATGTGTCATCGGCGTAACAGATTACGCCCAGCCCGGGGGGGAGGTCTCCTCGAAGGGCCCAGTCGTACCCCATGTTCCACAGGAGTGGTCCAAGGACAGACCCCTGCGGAACACCGCACGACATGGGCCGACGACTTAAATTTCCCTCTCGGTCCTCGTACATGACGGTACGCTCCTCTAAATAGTCTGCCACTAGCCGCTTCAGGTACCCTGGCACCCCGTGATAATGGAGTGCTTCCCTGATGCAGCTGAATGGCAGACTATTGAATGCGTTGGCATTGTCCAACGACACCGCTAACAGCACGCCGCCACAGCCCACTACCTCCTCAGTCACAGCCCTCAGGCGCAAAATGGCACCGATCGTCGAACGCCCCGCTCGGAAACCGAATTGGGCGTCCGACAGATCGGGGCCGACCTCGCAAAGGTGCCGAACGATGCGGGTAGAGAGGACCCTCTCAAACAGTTTACCCGCCTCGGAAGGGTTAGGGCCTGCGGTAACCTCACTCACTCAGCGAAAACCAATGCAACGTTGCTTCACTGCCGGATTTCTGTGAGACCGTGGTATCACTCCGGTCGAGCCGGCCATAACGTGCCGAAGCATGGCTCTCCCACGAACTTGGTTTGTTTGTTACGCTTTGACGTCTCAACTACTACCGATCATCATGAAAAAAGAACTGTTAACGACAAATAGACAACATAACGACAGCGAGCGGCGACAGCTAGAAGTATTGGGTTAACATGTGGTGAAACCACATGTAAATCCAGCAGAGGTAAGTTACTTAAATAATAATCACAGCTATCGTACATCGCAATGTAAGTGATTGCAAGATGATTACCAAAACATCGATGGGTGAGTCAGACGAGCAAGATCACAAAGGACGATCAGAGATTTCCTGTGTCAAAGCAATATTGCATCCTGTCATAAATCACATTATTTTTGGTCACAGAGAAGAACAAGCCATCAAAAAACGTAACGTTGTACCTATGACCTATTTGTTTGACAAAGAAACTTGTCAGGTAGGCCAGGGGACCTTTTGAGACGAAAGAGCCAAAAGTTAATTTATAAAATTTAACAATTTTTAAAGAGCCAATTAAATTTGTAAATACAAGTGGCGCCCCTATAAATTTGACGACCTTTTTTTTTAGTCATAAAAAATATTTGAGGGTTGTTGCGGATAAAAATTGTGATTAAAATGTTGTTCACCGTAAAAGGAATTGGATGACTTTTTTTTAGATAAACATGTGAATCAAAATGTAATTGAAAATAGTACTCAATTACAGGTTTTAAGAGTTTTGATAGTAAATGGAACTGGAGAGGAACAACTTTACACCGAAAGAGCCACATGTGGCTCGCGAGCCGCAGGTTGCCGACCTCTGAGGTAGGCTAAACAACATAATAAATGACAGTGAGCATCTTAACTGATCCTGTATTGCACTATTAAAGTTTAAACAGCTTGTTATTATATTAGGCTTTATGTTGTGGCTCATATTTCTACTAATTTCACTTACCTTTTTTAAAGTAATCGTTGCCAAGTTCTTTCTCTTGCTCTGCCTTGACAGGATCCACATAGGCCTTCTTCTCTTCCTCAACTATTCGTCTCTCCACTTCACTGAGCAAAGTCTTGATCTCTGGCGTGCGGTGCTCAGACATTGACTTCTCGAAGTATGTTCTTGCTAGTTTCCATTGCTCCATTTTTTTATATGCGTTACCTGGATAAGTATGAGTAGTTAAATGTTTGTCTCAATGATACAGCAGAGAAGTTGCCCCAATGACCTACTTTTTAACCGACGAAAAAAAAGGAGGTTCTCAATTCGACCGTATATATATTTTTTTTAGGTTTGTTCAGCCCTCTCTCCGTTATTTATAAACCGATTTTGATTTTTCTTTTTTTGTTAGATAGGGTATACCTCAAGGGTGGTCCCATGTCAAGGAAGTCAGGATCTGATGATGGGATCCTGCTAAAATTGAGAGAAACCCTCAAAAATTGGAGGAACGAATAGTGTTTCTGTTTACTTTTCATTACTTTATCAGGTATTTGCGTTCAGAAATCATCATATCATGTAGCTGAGCTGATGATGAAAAAAAATCATCAAATAAAAATCTTTTTAACAAAAAATTAAACCGACGAAATAACTAAAAAGCAATAAATAAATATACCTCTTAAGTCTTGAGCTTATTTACATAAACTATGAAATTTTATATAAACTTATTTTGAGTCGGCGCCAAATAATAAAATGATTAATTATCTAAATTTTATATGTACCTACGTAGAAATGGACATGGATATACGTAGGTATTTCGTCGGTTTAATTTTTTGTTAAATATATTTTTTTATATTAATACATTTTACGAGGAATCTCTAGCACAATTAAATGTCAACCCTGCAATTTTATCACATTGTATTTTTAAAAATTTATAAAAAGGACCTATTTTGCTGGCAGAGATAGTAACTCTACCAGTTTCCGGATGTATTGTTACGATGATATTGATAAACTAACCGCAGCCATTTTTATTTCAATCACACACAGTTGTGGTAATAGATTTATTAAAAAATGAGTTGCATAATTTTTTTTTCCCTTCCTTCTGTTTTAAATGATAAGGTTTTGACTTGGAATAATGGAAAAACTTAAATCATAAGACACTTACCAATTCTAGTAAAAGCTTTGGCTATTAATTTGAAGTCCGCCCTATTTTCTCTACCAATTTCGATAGCCTTCTCACATTCCTTAATACATTTCTCATATTCCTTTTGTTCAAAGTGTACAGCAGCCATATTTGTGTAAAATGTGATATCTGTTGGATCATTGTCTATTGCCTTTTGATAATGTTTTAATGCATTTTCAAAATCTTTTTTCTTATAGTATTCGTTACCATGATCTTTCTCCTGTAGAGCTAATCTTCGGTTCTCTGGTAAACCATCATATTTATTTTTTAGTGGTTCCTCTTCAGGCTGTGGTGGTGCTGCAGCAGGCTTCCGCTCTGGGGAAGGTGGGTCGACGTCCATTGCAGTATGGAAGTTGAGACCTAACATAATGCTAATCGTTGTTAGGATGCGCTCATCTTGGAGTTTACTATGTAGGCCCACTGTATCAAAGGGATTCTGGACTACTTTCTGGGGATTGAAACGAGAAATTACTCAAATAAAATACATGAATAATATGTAGCACAGATGATATGTAGTAAAATAGAACAGATGTAGTAGAAGGTGGATCAAAGCAGTCTACTGTAACCTAACCTACCACCATCCTAGAAGAGACTTCAGTTATGCAGAATTTTTTATGTATTTCTCTTTGTGAAAAAATTGGTTGTCTGTAAAGTCGGTTTAAGGACGATAATTTTACGTGATAACGTTATAAGAAAACAGTGGAAGAGAAATAGATGCGTCACAAACCGAACGCTTGCTCTTCGCTCTCGCTTGCACGCTCGGCTCAGGTGGAACGTGACAATGGTCACGCTTTGTCGTGCGTGCAGCCGGCCGTCATCGATTTATAAGACGTTATCACGTCAAAAAGTCACCAGTGCTCCCTTAGATTCGATCTATAATCAGTAAACTCTAGGCTGGCTTCGTGCTTGTTGGGCAACTCAGTTATATTAGAAATCCTTGCTCCAATTACAATCACCCTTAATTACCGAGTCCCGAACCATCACCACGTTTCGCTAAAAGTCACAGTTACAATAAGGGGTATCCATTAAATATTCAGCCCAAATTGGAGTTCAGTAAAATCTCATCAAAACTTAAATAAAAATAATGACTATACTTTAAATCTCGTAAGGTGTGGGAAATGGCAAGCGAAATCTAAATTAGAAACAGCTGTATATTTTATATATTTGTATATAATGGATGCTCCCTTGCGTTCCCGCAGTGTATGAGATTTCCATCTCCACATTTTTAAAATGAGGCTACTTTCATAGACTATCCAACAAGTATTTCCTAGCTTACTACAGGGTTAACAAAAGATTGATACTCATAGTACAAAAGTACCCTTATCTAATCTGAGCGCTAAGTGTTGAGAGAGTTCATAGGCTATCGATCGGGAGCTCCCGCTAGCACGGTATGGATGTCATTAACCCGCTTACGTGGTACAAGCGGCGTAACATCACATGGGTATATTTTTGGTACAACACCACTAAGACAGACTGTCAATGGCGAATAAGTGCTATATAGATATATTATTGGTTCGAGTGTATAGAGCTATTTCAACCATTTCTGGTCTTATGTAGCACCAGTTTTATTAACAGACAAAAAAAAGAGGTTCCTAATTCGACCGTATGTATATTTTTTTTTAATGTATGTTCGTTCAGCCCTCACTCCGTTATTTATAAACCGATTTTGATGATTTTTTTTTGTAAATTTTTCATTTTTTTTTATATATGACCACAGTTAATCAGCATTAGGAGCTTAGTATTCTTGCTAGAGAGTAGGTTCGCCAGTGTCCTTTGGAAGGGGGTCATGTTTCGTAATTACTGGTGCCATATATACCCCTTGTATATGGCAACAGTAATTACGAAACATTAGGTAGGATTTCTTTAGGGTTAATATGAAAATTGTATATTGCCGTTAAGTTCGATGCTCCTTACTAAAAAAACTATACTTACTTACTTTTGCGAAGCCCATTCCATCTGCGAAAACAATCTCCTGATTTTGATTGAAACGTCATATATCGCACTTCCAATAAAATAGTGTAAAACTCTTAAATTGTTTAGAACAAACAAAAATGTTCACATTATTTTTTGTACTTGGAAACTCGTGCACTTTTGGCAGATGCCATCTATTGAGGAATCATCAGTGAAGTTACAGCTATTACTCTTTTTGGTAGTGTATAATTCTTTAAAAAAAAAAACCGACTTCAACAAAAAAAACTATTCCATAAAAGACTTATATATTTTCTCATGGATGCCATTGTCAGAACTGGACCAAATTGAAATGGGACCAAACGGGAAGCACCAGCTTTTAAATAAACAAAGAATCATCAAAATCGGTTCACCCAGTCGAAAGTTCTGAGGTAACAAACATTAAAAAAAAAAAAAGTCCAATTGAAAACCTCCTCCTTTTTTGAAGTCGATTAAAAATTAGTAATAGCGGTAACGTGATGTTTTTATTAAGAAAACGCTTAACTGGAATTTTTCAAGTTATTTCTGTATTTGACCAGAGGTGCGATATACTCAGAGATACTATACCCCACAATAAAATCTCATTTTAAGTTATAAAACTTTGAAAACATAGCATTCTACCTCTGCACCGCTCACCACCGGCAGGGCATTCATCCTAACACATTGAAACCTAAATGGTGGCGCACGGTACAGTTCCAGAGAGAGATTGAATTTCCCTGCCGAGGTATTCCCGAGGGGCTGCTGTATGGGATTCAAGAAAGGAGTGTATAGGGTTTTAAAGGGTCGGCAACGCGCATGCGAGTCCTATGGAATTGCAAGCATTCATAGGCTACGTTAACCGCTTACTATCAGGCAAGCCGTATGCTTGTTTGCTACCGACGTAATTTAAAAAACAATAAACAATCGGTAGCAGCTTTTAGATTTAATAAGATATGACTATTGTTAAGTTTCACAGCATGGAAATAAAACTGTTGCTACAAGAATAAATTAATAAATTACTCATTGTTAATTTGTAAGTACATTGTCCGTTGTAGTCTTTGGTAATGTTATGAACAGTTTTAAAAGTAAAACCTGCATTTTTCATGGAATATGTCAAGGATCAAGTCATATTGTTGACTTTACCTTTGACAGTGACAAATGTGATTAAAAAAACAGAAGTGATGATAAACTTCCTATTCTACTAAACATTACTTGGGATTGTTTAAAATGCGTTCTGCAATAAGTAATGTTTTTAGATATTGACATTTCATAAATATGGCAGTTGTAATTACATGCACCTAGATTCTTGTCACATTATAATGAAAACGCTTTAATAATAATAATTCTAGAAAAAGAGAACTGCCTTTAATGCAACTTAAACCTTTTATAGTTAGTTCTTTAATAGTTCTAGTTATATTGCCACCCTTCAGATTTAAATTTCTATTGTACTACCTGGAGATCTATCTATTCAAAATAAATTATGAATGAAATGAAAATATGGTTGAATTGAGAACCTCCATAATTTCTGAAGTTGTTTAAAACAAATATCAGAGTATCTAGATTTCTATGACATCAAACAGTGTTATAGTAAATTATAGCTTGAATTGTCGATGTAAAAAAAGTCAAGGTGTGCCAAAAAATGTTTGCATATGAGTTTCTTTTTTGAAGTGAAAACTTCTTTAGTGGTGTTGTGCACTTTTTAGCATGAGTAAAAAATGTTAAACTCGCATCAGGACACGTGACCTAATCGAAAATACGTAAGACGGAGCCGTTTCTTATATTTAAAAAAATATTTTTACACCATCTGTGGATTCTGCGCGATACTACTGTAGTTTGATATATACTCCACTAGTTTTGTCGGCTCCTTATTAAAGAATCTTTAAAAAATGTGCTTTCACTTCTGATGTGCAGTCCTATGACTGAGTTTTTTTTGAGTAGAGATGAGATGAGAAGAGATACGAGAGTGAGAGAGCGGGGGAGAGGGGGGAGAGAGGGGGAGGAGAGAGGGGGAGGGGAGAGGGGGAGTCGGGGGGAGAGAGGGGGAGGGGAGAGGGGGAGAGACAGGGGGAGTGGGGGGGGAGAGACAGGGGGAGTGTGGGGGGAGAGACAGGGGGAGTGCGGGGGGAGAGAGAGAGAGAGGGGGGGGAGAGAGAGAGAGAGGGGGGGGGGGAGAGAGAAAAAAGCTCTAGTTTAAAAAAAGCTCGAGCTTTAAAGAAAGCCTGAGCCTAAAAAAGGCGTTTTTAGTGAGCAACTTTTAGCACTCTTATTTTATGAGTCCGCCTCTAAAAAAGACGCCTCTAAAATGCTCGAGGCTTTTCGATCACTAATAATAAATTATGTAGTATTAGTTTTGATGTAGTATTACTTTTATTTGTCGTAAGTATGGTGTAGATATTAATTATACAATTTTCCCTATTAAATTATTACGACGACGCACGAGCGAGCAAGAGAGCAAGCGAGACGGGAGCAAAACGGCGACGAGACGTAGATTCATGTTTGGGCAGGTGCGGTCACGTGACTCGGTCGGAAGATAGGGGGCAGAGTTTAAATGAGACATGTTAAACCAAGTTTTAGCTATCTAAGTAAGCAAATTTTGAAAGTTAATTTTAACCTCTATAAATGAATCCCTAATTTGACATCTTGAAGCTGATGTGTGTGTGGATAGTGAAACTCTTCACTGGGTACTAATAAACCCCTCACACGTAGGCCCATCTCTTATTTTTTTTTATTATGATATAGGGGACAAACGAGCAGACCGAACACCTGACGGTAAATGACTACCGCCGCCCAGGGGCACCTGTAACTCGGGAGTCAAATATTATTCGTTTTGACAAGTCTAATAGGCTGGGCTTTAAATCAATGGTCTGACGAAGAAGCCAGGAGGCAGATAGTACAACTATTTTAATTTTTTATTAGGTTTGCCGATAAAACCTGTGTTTTAGTTTCGTTTTTGTTTTAATTTCATTATTTGTATGTAGCTGAAATTGTTGTCTGTTTTTTTTTATTATTATATGTTATTTTAACATTTTTAGGTAGAAAAGATAACCTAGAAAAAAACTTTAAATCATTATCTGCTTGTAATTTCCTATTACAATCCCTTAAAAATGTAAATCATAACCAATCCTTTCAGATATTCCGAAAAAACAACTCAAGAACGGGCTCACCTATCCAAACCAAATGTTTAGGCTTTGTTCGGACTATTTAGCAGATGGTTTAAGTGAAGTTTGCACAAAATCGGTCAAGCGGTTCTTCATTAAAAATTTACAAATGCAGACGAAGTTGCGCAGTTCAGCTAGTTTTTCATGTTTATGCATCAATCTCCAGATTCAAAATTTCATAATGTCCTAAGTACCGTCATTGCTTACTGTCAGAATGACAATGCGCTCTTAGTCAAATATACATAAATTACAATAAAAATATTGTAATTCTTTACAGAGCAGAGTGTCACTAAGTGAGCACTATCTCTGCACGAAAATCACCTGACATTTCCAACTCTTATCCCAAACAAGCGGCTTTCATCTTTATTCTAGAAGCCTAAGGTAAAAGATAAATAGCAGCAGTGAGTAATCAGAGCATCTTGACACAGTTGTCAACCAAAGTTTCTGTCACATAATTTTTAGTTTGCTTTGCTTTTAATATGTGCCAATGAAATATAATTTATCTAATTCTTATTTGAGAACATGGTGAAATTACTCACCTTTACAGTTTCAACATATTCCGGATCATTCAACCAATCTTTCGTGGCAGGATTGTCTCTCAACTTTTGAAATAGTTGTTCTGTTTTTATCTGAAGTTCAGCAGCCTGTTTCTTGACCTCCTCTAGACCAGCAGCCAATTGTGCATTTCCTGGCTCGAGTTCTAGACCCTTCTCGTAAGCCGCAAGGGCCTCGTCAAATTTCCCCAAATAAGCTAGTGCCGAGCCTTTCCGAGAATAGCCTTTACTCCACGTAGGATTCAATTCAACGGTTTTATTGGCGTCCACTAGCGCTGCAGCGTAGTTTTCTGCCTTCGCATAAGCTGCTGAGCGGTTGCTATACAGAACGTGGTTGTTAGGGTCCAAGTTTATAGCTTGCGTATAATGTGAAACGGCAGTCTCGTACTGTCCCATAGATAACGCCGCGTTTCCCTTTTCCTTTAACTGATTCACCTAATAGGGACACCAAAGATCCAATTACGATACTTAATTAAAAAAAAATCTATTCACAAAGCATCGGTATAACCTCTTACCTGTTCCATGATTGTTCTCTGTTATCAACTAATAAAGTTAACAGCACACTTAGGATAAAATAACTGAATAATAAATTTTAAACTTAATTCCTTCACAGTGTCTTTTATCCACAAATTTGTTCTTGCTTGTAGAACTCAAGACTAACAGTAAAGTACTAAATGAAGAACTCACGAATTGGAAATGACACTTCAAATTCGAGAAATTTCTGAACAAAATGCGATATGCAGAGCGTTCCAGAAACTAAGTTTAGAATAGGGCCCCATTTTTGCAGTTAAGTATGACGCGAATGAACTACGATGACTTTTTATATCTCGCTTGTATTTGATCCATTCGTATATATTTGTCTCAGTCTAGAAATATAAAAAAACTGAAAACATGAGTATGAGTGCATGATTCAATAGTTCAATACAACAACCCAAATTACCAAAGTAAATAAATATGTATACTTTGTCAATTACGCTTAGTTTTTACCTTGAGGATTAAATAAAAAAAATACTAGCAACCCGCCCCGGCTTCGCACGGGTAGCAGAAACATCTTAAACAATCATCCACATATATCAATCAATTTACACAAAATCTTGACAAATTATACACTTAGACTTTCCTCATGAATCACGCTGTCTATTAGTGAAAACCGCATGAAAATCCGTTTAGTAGTTTTTCAGTTTATCGCAAACAGACAGACAAAGGCGGTGGGGGACTTTGTATTATTTTGTTGCGTTTTCCTTAATGGAAAGAGTGATCAATGAGGAAAGTTTAGGTGTATAATTTGTTAAGATTTTGTGTAAATTGATTGAAAATGTTGATGATTGTTGAAGATGTCTCTGCTACCCGTGCGAAGCCGGGGCGAGTTGCTAGTAAAAATTATAACTGAAGTTAACAACCTAGCAATCGTTTCCACATCTTTAATGGTGGGATTACTCGCACGTCACGCAGCCTGGCAAGCAGCCCGGCACGCAGCCTGCCACACAACCTGCGTACTTACTTTTTCACGCAACCATGCACAAACAGCCTGTTCACATACTTATGCCCGTGCTTGTGCTCGTTGAATTTCAGTTTGAACGCGAGCGTGTAAACCCACCATAACATGTCATTATTAATAACTACAAATCAAAATATGTACCTTTTCTAAGCTAAAGTAATCCTTACTTATGGATGAATTCTTCATTTATTGTTTACCATGTTTACTATGTTTCTTACTTTTGCGAATGGCCACCCTACGATTACATATATTTTATCTGTGCATAGCAAAATGTCTCCTGAGCTGTCCTATGTCTTTTGACGAGTGTTTTATTTTATTTAGCTCAGTTTTCCTGCCCAATGCAGTTACTAAACTTTTAACGGAGTCATGATAAATTTATAACTTTGCACAGTAAATTTTATAGTGAACCGACGCCTGTCACGTTATTTTGTGTTGATCGTAATTGGTTCATAAACGTCGTGGGGAATACCAAGTGGTGGTTGTGATCGATGGCGGTTTGAGTGGTGTTGCGGAGTGATTATTGGCGGGAGGTGCGCGCTCCCGTTATCGGTGACTCATATACTGTACGAGTGCGCCCGTAACCATGGACACTGACGATGGTGAATCGTCCAGCAGTGGGCCTATGTCCAGCTTGAACAGCTTGTTCTCGTTTACGAGTCCTGCTGTCAAGAAACTTTTAGGATGGAAACAGGTAAGGTTTTCTCGTAGCTGCTTTCAGTAGCATTTCCTCGTTTCAATTTTTAATCAGTTACAGAACTGATACTGTAGAACAAATATTTTTATTTTAAAGATTTTGGGTGGAGTCATGTCTGAAGCTTTTATAGGTGAAGAGCTATTAAAACAAGGGGTAGAGATGCAATAGTGTTAGCCATCTATTCATCGCCTTGCTATAAAATTAAAATTATACATAATATATCTATACTGTGGTCTATAACACCATACAGTAGTCACAAAACCGTTTCTTATCATTTAAAGTATTTATAAGGAATGCTGAACCTTTAATACTTTTTGCAGCTTCAAATCTAGGGGCTTATGGTTGCAATTCAAGAAGAAATTGCATAAATTTTAATTTAAAGCTTTCTTAACAGTTCTTAGATCTTTCCACTAGTCCACTTATTTTGACTTTTATAAATATATACTATAGTCTTGTATAATCTATTAAATAATAAATTAGCTTCGACTTAATAGCAATCAGTATATTGCATGTTGTATGCTGGTTAACACAGAATTAGGAATAATTAGAAGTTATCTAAACCCTCATCAAAAAATACAATACCTTCATAAACATATCTACATGGGACTAAATTATATTTGGCAGACTGTGATGCATATCGATCTAGCGGGGCCACTCGAGCTAGACTGAAAAAACTACCTGTACCTCACGAATTTATTAACAAGATCCAATGTAACTCAACTATTTTGATAGAAATTACAAGAAATCGCCTGATCCATCCAGCGGGGTCCGCGGTTGTATTACACTCTGAATACATAAAAATAATACTGATTGTAACTTGTGCCAATGTACCTCTCAATTCATGTATTAACTCTAAGGGATCTTTAACAGAACAGGAGAAATTCAGCAAAAAAATTTTATCTGCCCAGCAGGGCCCACTGTAATTTGAATTCTTACGTGCAGAAAAAGCACACTATTTTTATGTATTACCAATGTAAGGTACATTGGTAATACATAAAAATGGTGTGTGCGAGTTCTTCAATATTACCAAATTTTTTGCGGTTTTTCACATTTTATTATAAATACAAAATAATAATAATAGTAGGCGCTTGGTAAGGTAAGATCGAAGATTGGAGAGAAATATTCATTTTTAATTTTTTTTTATTGTGGAAATTAATGCTTGTTTATTCACAGCCCCTAAAAGACCACACCATATCTCCGTTGGAAGAATAGGGTCCAATTTTTTTATTTATAGGGTTCCGTTTCTCAAAAGATAAAAAGTAACCCTTAAAGGATGGCTTTGTTGACCTTCTATTTGTCTGCCTGTCTGTCAAGACATTTTTCTCAGTAACGCGTGTAGCTGTAAAGTTGAAATACAAGATATTTATGTCTGCGGTCCCTTGAAGCTGTAAAAAATGAAGCTTCTAAGTCAAAAACAATTAATAGATATAGCCATTTATGTCATATTCTTTAACATTTCGCAAGTAAATCAAAACCCATAGAGTAGGTATGTCCCATTGGCTTAAAATCATGAAATTTGGCTAGAAGCAAGGTGTCAAAACAAAGAAATCCAAATGTCATTAATTTAGATTTATCACTTTAATTTTTTGTTTGCGTTACATACTTATATTTTGCGCTTATAAAATTGACTGCGATTTACATTGATGTAGTATAGAACGGTAAGTAAAAAAAAAGGTAAAATCTTGGACAATCGATTCCCGAGATGGACCGAAGTATGCTGCTGCTTCTGAAACGCACTCAAATGAAAGAGCCTGAATACTTACCTACTAAATTTAGTGAATTTGCCGAAATTTTTTAATTAATATATATTTATTTTAGTCTGAAGCAACAGAATATTTTCCAGCCATATTTAATGCATTATCGTAACTCTATCTACGACAATCCCTAATAGAGAAATTAAATAATATCATCGGAAACAAATAGCTTCTAAAATAATAATAAAAAAAATTATTCAATTACATACTACTTGAAAAATATGAAATGAACTTAATATTATGTAGAATGCTACACAGAAACTGTACTTGTTTTTTGCGATTTTATGTCATACTTTGGGGGCCCCCTTGAGGTCGGGGGCCCTGGGCACGTGCCCCGCGTCCCTCTCTGGTAAAGACGGCACTGAGTAAGATGGTTACGAGCAACATAGTCCCCGACACTGCAGCACATGTCAGTATATGCGTTATTGTAAACAAGCAAAAATTAAAAATATACCAGTCTAAAAACTCCCTTTAACTGTTAGAAAAGAGCTGATGATTTTTAACAGGCTGAATAGATTTCCTTAAATTGTAGCTAAGAACACTCTAAATCAGGTCACTTTTCAAAGAAAATAAACTAAATGTATATTGATCATTCCGTTTAGGAGCTATGAACTCACAGACACAAACACATTAACTTACAATACCACTCCTTCTTGCATCGGGGGTTAAAAACAGTCATAACTGGTCTGGAGAAATCCAGAGTCAATCCGTTTAATACTTTTTTCATAAGTTGCCTTCCCCGCATCTGCCATGGCCCCAGCCACCGCACTCAATTAATTCAACAATGGCACACCCATATACTCCTCCTCTATTTCTGTTATTCTGTTTCTGACAGGTTGATAAACAGCAGCTAGAAATGTTGGCCTCTTGCCTGTACAATACATTTGCAGGAAGCAGCAATATCAATGAAAAGAGTAGAGGCTAACCAGGAGTTTTACTTGCTAGCAGTTACTACATGCAGCTGTTTCACAATACATGTTCCAAGAAATGTTTGACTTTTTTGACTCCTCATCCTGTTCAAGATAAAAGTTTATTTTTAAACATATAATATATGTAATATTTACTTATATAAATATATTGACTCATGAGTTACAGTCAGATAGTTCTAAGAATGAGTGATTCATAACTGTTGTTTACTATTATAAATATTGGTGTCTTTCAATACTGTTGTAATAATACTTCCCCCTGTAGTAAAACTCACCTGGCAATCACCAGCCATTGTCGCGTAGATCTCGATTTCGTCGTATTATTCCAAGGACATAATTTATCTGTTTGTTCAATTTTACCCTCACAGTCACCGTCACAAGCATTCTTAATTATAATACCAAATAAACATCTGTTTCACTGCCTATAAGGAAAACGTATAAATAAACTAGCAGCGCCCCGCGGTTTCACCCACGTAAGTCCCGATCCCGTGGGAATATCGGGATAAAAAATAGCCTATGCGTTAATCCAGGTCTCCAGCTATCTACATAGCAAGTTTCATCGCAATCGGTTCAGTGGTTTTTGCGTGAAAGAGTAACAAACATCCATCCATCCATCCATCCATCTATCCATCTATCCATCCATCCATCTATCCATCCAAACTTTCACATTTATTAGTGGTGGGTGGACTTATTAGTGGGATAGTATGAGGAATGGTTGGGACTAATAAAATGTACTTTCCATAAACTTCTTTCCCTACATTCTATGAAATCATTATATTCTTCAATAATAGTATTCTTGCTAAACCACATAGAATAGCTATACACGTTGATATGTCATGAATGTGAGACTGAGTGATCTGACTTGTTTCTGCTGATACAAATTGAAAGACTTCAAATAACATGTGATTTTTTTTTTTATATACAGCCATCTGATCCTAAACTAGGCAGGGCCTGTACTGTGGTAACCAGACTGCTGATAAACATACTTATATATTACTAAATACTATTATAGATAAATTGCACCCAGACACAGAACAAATGATCATGCTCATCACACAATTATTTGTCCTGGGTGGGAACTGAATCCACGACCTCTGGCTTAGCAGTCAGGGTCACTAACCACTACACCAACAAGCCAGTCAAATTATGTGTTTTCTTTTCATCCGTCGGTGCTGCGAAAGTATATCCTCAATGTTCCACATAGCGCATGTCCCGCGAGGTTTTGCGGGCTCCGTCTACTAACTGGGTGATGTCCGACACACAGACATCACACACAATCATGCCTATATCCCCGAAGATTAATCACCCACATTTTGTCAAATATAATTTGGTCGCACTCACGTAAGGGAACGTACCCATACTACGTGACACGTTCTGGGGGAGACGGGAGTCTTCAAGATACCACGCTTGGTTACAGGGGCGGAGGGCCGGCTTAGGTTTTCGTCACGTAGTTAATATCCTCTAGGGAAATCTCGTGTTTTTTCGAGCTATATTCAAATATGGCGCGCAGCGTTTAGCGCTTTTTAAACTCGCAGGTGGCAACAAGCAATCGTTTAGCGCTTTTTAAACTCGCAGGTGGCAACAAGCAACCGTTTAGCGCTTTTGAAACTCGCAGGTGGCAACAAGCAAGCGTTTAGCACTTTTTAAACTCGCAGGTGGCAACAAGCAAGCGTTTAGCGCTGTTTAACAACTTTCTGTCGGCAAAAAATGATTTAAAACCATATTTATAAATTACTACGTGAAAACTAGAGGGGGAGGAGGGGGGTCTTGGCATATACTACGGGTGGTCACCGTAGTGGGAAGGGGTATAAAAAATTGTAAAAAATGGGTCACGTAGTATGGGTACGCTCCCTAATCCCTTATTATGTGAGTAGGACCAAATAGTCTATCGCCTCCAACCGGGCAGTTTGGGAATTAAAGATGGGAAAATTGGATTCTGGAGTATATTGAAAGGAAAAGGTAGGCAGGTAAGGCAATGGAAGGAAAATTAAATTGCTTATACGGATGGATTGGAGTGTGTAAGTAGTAGCTCGAGTAGGCCAGGGTCGCATATCTGTAAATAAGGAAGTTTGAGCCCTCTATCTTTGGACATCACCCATGATATTGAACTGCTTCAAATCTCAATCATATAAATAGCAAGACCTCTAATAGGAAGTAGAGCTCTTGCTAGGAACTAATTTGGTCTTAAGTTCTCAGAAATAATATAATCATGGTCATTTCCATGATCATTGATATGACGCCAACCTTGTCACTCTTAATGCTATTAAAAAACATGTATCTGTTTTCTGCTAAATTCCTTTAATTTGAACCTGTACGCCATCAATCTTTTCAACATGCTTTTATTTTAGCTGGGTATGTTCTCGTATGTGTGTATGTAACGGAGTCTTTAAACGTGATTGTCACCCCCATCAAAACGTCGGATTAATTAGAAACTTTGCACACTTATCAAGGATTCAATAGTTTGTTCCATGATCCTGATCAGGATTTTCAGGATTATCGTTTCTTTTATCCGAAGACACGGTAGTAGTGAAATAAATATTCTGGAAAAGGAGCCTGAGAAACAGCGACAAAATCCGAGGAAGGCAGCAGGCGCGCAAATACCCACTCCCATTACAGGGAGGTAGTTACTTACAACCTTAATAAATTATACGCATTAATGATCAATGGAACTAAAAAGTGAAAAATAAAAAGACCAAGAAAGAAAACCAAACTATCGAGTGATTTTTTTACAATAATTTTTTTTTTGTTAGTCACACTATTCTTAATTTAAATTTATTTTCTACTTTTTAACTGACGAAAAAATGGCGGAGGTTCTTAAGTCAACCCGTATGCTATTTTTTTTTATGTATTACCACGCATAATTAGTATGGTTTTCTATCAAAGCGTGTTTTTTTTAACTATTATTTTTTTATTACTTTTGACGGAAAGCAATTTCGTGAACTTTATACGGTCATAATTCATTATTGGTTTATTTCTTTTGGCCTGTTTAGGTTGATCTGTCTTTGTATAGACTTACGTAACATGACAGATCAACATATATACTGGACCCGTGTAGCTTGGAGTAGCCGTTTTCACGTAATTTTTAAATTTGTAACACATATATATGCTTTTAATTAGCTTTCTGCACTTCTTCTATACAGAAACTTTATAAAGTATTCCAAATTTAACGGTCCTGCGTTTAGCAAAATTTTCTTAAAAATGCGTACAATGAATTTTCTTTACGTATTAATATATACTAGAGATCGCGTGGTGGTCGAATTTCGACCATGGTTTATTTCATTGGCCAATATTACTTCACCTGTCATTGTATAGACTTTTATACCACGACACTCATAGCTGTATGTACCCGTTTTTGCATTTTTTTAACTTTGTAGCAAATATTGTTCAAAAATTTTAGCATTCGTCACTTCTTCTCTGTATAAACTATAAGTGTGCGAAATTTCATACTCCTCCGTCCGCCCAATTTTCGTAAAAAGGGATCCAAAGTTTTCGCTTCACGTATTAATATATAGATATATAGATTAGGTGTGTAATATAAATCGTTTCTGACATAGGCAGTTTGTTAGTACTTCAACAGTTCCTAGAAATTTACGCTTTAGAACAGGTTTTACTTGCACACGCCGAGACCTCACGCGTGATTAGAATCTTTGATTCCCCACACAACTATTTTCCTTCCTTAATTAGTGATTGCATTAAGTCTTGTATAGTACTTGAACTTGTGATGTGCACTTACGGTACGGAAAAATCGATTGAAACACCTTTTGACTTACGATCATGAAATCAAGTTTTTGAGAAGTATCCTTTTGATTTTCAGGGTGATGAAGAAGAAAAATGGGCGGAAAAGGCAGTGGACAGTTTAGTGAAAAAGCTAAAGAAGCGGAAAGGTGCCATCGAAGAATTAGAGAGGGCGTTGTCGTGTCCTGGCACACCGTCCAAGTGTGTTACTATACCCAGGTCACTTGATGGAAGGTTACAGGTCAGTACAAACTACATGTCACAGATTTTTAGAACCAGAAGAGTGCCTTTTTGCTGAAATGTAACTTAAAAAGCTACCTAATGCTAATAATAAAACGATATTGCCCGCCGACGTCAGGTGACGCTTGCGGTTGGCACTGAAAATCAGTACTGGTATGTTTTATATCATCTCAGTGTACGCTGAGTCTCAACCCGAAATTGCAAAGCAGCAGCGCACTATGAGTGATAATTTCTTTAAAATGGTTCTTGAATAAAAAAAATAAGTAAAAGGAATAACCACATGTGGCCACGTCAAGAATGACACGTCACCTACATACATTCTACATGACATAAATGACATATTGTAGACATAGCTAAAAGTCATAGACTAAAAATATGATGTTTGTAAAGTAGGTGAATAATATCAATATGTATTTTAGTTATAGACTATAACATAAAAAAAATGTACGCTGAGGTTTTTGCAATAAATTATATTTTCTTCTTTCTTACCCAGTACAAATATTTACGATGCGATTAATGCCATGATATATGCAACCAGGAATATTTGATCTGCTAACTTTTCTTGTATATAAACCTATTTATAATTTAGTTTACCTGTCAACTATTTCCACCAAAAATCATGATGACATCTAGAACAACACCATTTTTAGTAGTAGTTTTGTGTTTATAGACTTGTTTTCGTAGTGCTCTTAATTTTATTTTATTATGTAGTAGGTCCAGACTTTATAGCTATAAAATAAGTGTAGTTCACAGTTTGTGCCTATACCCGGACAATGTGCAGAATGCTGCAGCTTTGATGTACAAACAATTGAAATTAATTTCATCACTTTCAGGTGTCACATCGCAAAGGCCTACCTCACGTCATTTACTGTCGAGTATGGCGTTGGCCCGACCTTCAGAGCCACCACGAGCTCAAGCCTTTGGAGATCTGCCAGTATCCCTTCAGCGCAAAGCAAAAGGAAGTGTGTATCAATCCTTACCATTACAAACGTGTTGAGAGCCCCGTTCTACCACCAGTGCTAGTGCCTAGACATTCGGAATTTGCTCCAGGACATTCTCTGCTACCATTCCAAAGGACTGCAGAACCTTCGATGCCCCACAATGTTTCCTATTCTGGATCAGGGTTTCCACCTTCAGCTAGCTCAGAGCTGCCTGATACGCCGCCACCAGCTTATTCCCCACCCTCAGATGATACAGAACCGCCAGGAGAAGTAGCGCCTGTGTCATACCAGGAACCCTTATACTGGGCCTCTGTGGCTTATTATGAGTTGAACTGCCGTGTAGGGGAGGTATTCCACTGCAATTCTCATTCTGTAGTGGTTGATGGCTTTACAGATCCTTCTAATAATAGTGACAGGTTCTGCCTAGGCCAGCTCAGTAATGTGAACAGAAATTCCACCATTGAGAATACCAGGCGTCACATAGGGAAAGGAGTACATTTGTACTATGTTGGAGGGGAGGTTTACGCTGAATGCTTGTCAGATGCTGCGATATTTGTGCAGAGTCGCAACTGCAACCATCACCACGGATTTCATCCGTCAACTGTTTGTAAGATTCCTCCTGGATGCTCTTTAAAAATCTTTAATAATCGGGAGTTTGCGCAGCTGTTGTCTCAGAGCGTTAACCATGGCTTCGAGGCAGTTTACGAACTTACAAAGATGTGTACGATTCGAATGTCGTTTGTAAAGGGTTGGGGCGCAGAGTATCATCGACAGGATGTGACGTCGACACCGTGCTGGATCGAAATTCACCTTCACGGTCCCCTTCAGTGGCTTGATAAAGTCCTCACACAGATGGGGTCCCCTCACAACGCTATTTCATCTGTGTCTTAGCCACGTCCCATGCAGTCGACGAACCCCACCGTTCTTTGGTTATCTGGTATTAAAATTCATCTCAAAATCATTTAAACCGTTGCATTTTTCTATTTTATATGACAGAATATTTTTAATATTTTTTTTTTATGTTTTGTGTTGTGAAGCCCCAATTGGCATTAAACAATTATGCAGCTCAAACCATGTGTCCAATTTATTGAAACGTAATTTAGGCGTAATGTAAAATAAAGACATTAAGGTTTATTATATACATACTCGTCAATATAATTTATGACAAGGTAATGAGATATTATTGGTGTAAATATGCTTAATTTTTTTTTGGTAATGTCAAGCACAAAAATGTTCGCCATAAATTTTGTTCGATATGGATGATATTATGTAATATTGCATATTATAAATATTTTACTATGTAAGACATATTAGCAAGTTTCATGTATGGTTTAGATTTAGGATGATGCAATTTTTATTTTTTATCTAACATTTAAGTAAATGATATTTGGTTTTGTGGCTCATTTGTATATGTCTAATGTCAGCAGTTTATACACGTATATTGTTACAGTGTTGTATGTGTATACAAGGTGAGCCACATCACTTAACTTGACATAGGATAGTGATGGATATGTGTTCTATATATACAGGGTGTAAGAACACCGTATCGAATATTGAAATAGTGTATTCAGACCATTATTCTGAGTCGAAAATCGTTGGAGTTTTCTGCCGGAAAATTCATAATTTTTGTTTTATAATTTTAACTTTTTTGGTAAAAGTGATATCACAATGAGTTGAGAACATTTTACCAAAAAAAAAAAAAATACCCTATACGGCCAAAAACTGCAATGTAATCAATTGAACAAAATTTATGCAATCAACTGCTTCGACGGCGCGCTACGTTTAAAGCCATTCACCGTACCGCACAAAAAGAATACCGCGTACATTGCGTAGCGCCAAATGAAACTAATGACTATAAATCCTTAATCTCGCATTTTTATGATGAACTGACTTTTTTATTGTGATAAGTATAAACAGAAAGAGGTTTTTTGTAAGTTTTTCGCGTAACTCAAACTTACACGCTGTATATAATAATTGTATTTATAGCAACCAAATTAATTATTTTTTTGACAGTGCAACTCTGTCAGTCATGAAATAATTGATTTTTTTTATAATTTGTATAAATTATATAATAATAAATAAAGACTTATGCAGGCAAACTTTTTGACTCAGCCTCCTCAACCTGTATGAATGAATCAATTATTTTAGTCTTATGGCGAATAACTTTTTTTTTACACATGATAAAATCAAGACAGTGTTGCAAGTGTCAAATATATTGTTAATTTGGTACTTTTTTTTTAAATGTGCCATCAAACGTTGACAGAGTTTATTTTGTCATGTAAATTATAAAATCAGAATGTTACAATTTTTTATTTGATTGTAGAATTTATTTTATACATAAAAAAATATTTTATAGACGATTTGGGCCCATAAATCTGATGCGAAAATGAATGCAACCTTTTAAAGAGTAGTTTAGTTGTAACAGTTTCTAAAAAAACCAAATCAGGGGACATTGTACAGAGTAAAGATATGATTGATCTCAAAATATTAGTAAGAAAATATGTAGTTCCTCAGAAAGAGCGATTGTTAAATGTCCCAGCCTTAGTAGTGCAATTAATTAAACTTATATACTATTATTTAAATATTACATCGACTAGTAACTCTGCTTTGACTTCAAAACTAGACCTGTCTATCTCAATTTTTCATTAACCCTTTCAATGTTGACATATTTCTAACAAATTATTTTTGTATTTAAAAACAAAAATATTGTTCTGCTTAATGACATTGCGGAGATTTTTAAACTTAGAATCTTAAATTGTTACAGCGATCAGGTACATACATGTACCATATATTTTCAGTAGTCGCGTCGCTTTTAAAAGGACTCACTTCACTCACTCGAGTGAAATCTGACATTATATTTATTGAGACCTAAACTAAAGGTAAACGAAAAATGTCCTTATATTTAATCTCATTAATATTGTACTCCATGGTCTTGAAAGGAGTATGGTCATGGTCTTGTAAGAAAATATGTCGGAACTTTTTATAATCATGGTTGTATAGTATCAATCAATGGTTCCTAAACTTTTAAGTAACGGAATACTTATCAAATCCCTATAACTTTATGGAACCCCATATTCATGGGCATACCAACCTTGTTTTTTTATTTTCTCCGCCGCTTGTTTGTCGGCCAAGGTTTAAAAAAAAACAACTTACACTTTAATTAACCCAATAGGTGCGTAAGTATAAAAGTTGAGAGGGGAGGCATCTGCCTCTCATACCCGACACTTGTATGGCTATGTCTGGGGTGGCATAGTCATAGTCCGGGCCATATACCTAATTCTCGCTGAGTGCATAAAAGTAATGTTTCTTCTCAACACAATTATTTAGTGCCACTTCAAAATAATGTTTGTATCTAATTATGCATATAATACATAATTTCGCGAAACCCTGGTGACTTTTCCACGGAAAAATAAATATGTCGACATTTAAAGGGTTAAACAAAATACTATAATACCAAAAGTGCCCCATTCTTCATTTGAAGTGTTAAGGATGCATTTTTTACTGATATGACTAAAAGAAATATGTAATAATTGAGTTCATTGGTATGAAAACCTTATTTTTTTAGTAGATATACATTTGTTGATAAGGCTAAGGCCTTTTTACCCGCTTTATATTAGCTTCACTTGTATGTATGTATGTTTGTAACCGACTCCTTGGGGCACGATTTTGACCCATTTTAAACGGCCAGATTTCATTCAAATTTTGCACACCTGTCAAAGACCGATGACAATGCAATAATTCGATTAAATTTTTTAATTGAATTTTCTATAAAAGCCTGTTTTTTAGTTTTTTTAAACTATAATTATTTAACATAAAAGTAATGTTGAACTAAATTCTATGGATTCGCGGGATAATTTCTGTTTGACTACATTTTCTGCTAAATCCATTAAGCATTTCTATGTTATTGTTTCATATACACCTATAAATATATTACTAAACATTTTTGAATTCTTTAAATGAAAAAGCATTTTTTAGTCATATCAGTAACTTCATGAATCCAAACGAAACTGAAAATATAAATAAATATATTGTTTTCTAAACGTGATAAACAAACGTAAAAAGTCACTAATATTGTGCCATACATAAAGTATCGCAACTTTATTAATTCTAGTGACATATTATTATTATGTAAAACAACTATACCTAAACATTAATTTAGTACCCGCATAAATGATATAATTAATATAGAGCTGTACAACATATACTATGTAAGTAAAGATCTCGATTCTTGAATTCTTTCTGCTTGAAGAAAGTTTACACTAATAATTTAAGAAAAAAATATAATAGTATTATACTATAGAAACAAATAATCGATAAATTATCGAATTATTCAATATTCACTGCTTCTGATTACTTATTTGTAAACCGTATGGCCTGTCAATTGTGCCTAAATATATAACCGTCCATATGAACAACTGAAATTTAGAATAGAATGAATAAAAAACCTAACCGACTTGTCTTAAAAAAGAAACTGTCGTTGGTTAATAGTCGTGTCTTTTCTTTGCTACATAATCGATGTCGAAAAAGAGGCAAACTACATAGATATGTCAAATAGGAAAAAAGAAGCGGGAATTCGAAACCGTAATTTTTTTTTTAGGAAGCAATGGTATCTCAATCAAACATCCTTATATGAAAGTCGATCCGCATTTAAAAATTTAAACTATTGTATTATCTATACAAATATAATAAAGCTGAAGAGTTATTTTTTGTTTGATGGTTTGTTTGTTTTAATCTCTGGAACTGTTAGTCAGACTTGAATAATTCTTTATGTATTGGTTAGAGTATTCACTGAGGAAAGTTAATGGTTATAGGCTATGTAACGTCACGCTACGGCCCTTAGAAACGGAGCAGTGACCATAAACGCAGGTGAAATAGCTAACGTTTGGTCAATAATTTGGTCTTCTGAAAGGCGCCATGCTATATTAAATATTCATAAAAGAATACAACAGACGTTTGACTATATGCAGCAGGAATTTATCTATTTTCTATTTTGAATATTTCAATCTTTCGCCTCCGATCAAGGAAGTGAAATATACTATTTTTTTGTTCTATTCATAATTTCAGATGTTTCATTATACAGTATACACAATAAATATGTATATATATATACAATTCATAATTTACAATGTTGAATCGTATAGACAATGTATAAGCTTGTTACAAACATACACGCAGTTATATATTCTCATATATAGTGCCTTTAATACCATGAACTTGGACGATTGCCTTATTGTTTTATTATTTTTTTAATATAATAGTATTCATATAGAAATCTATTTGGATATAATGACGTTGCATTTTTGGTTTAATTCTTATTATATTTGACCATAATTATAATAGTGCCTACTTGTAATGTTAGTATAAATACCATTTATATGCCTTATTTTTTCGAATTCATATAAATGTTAAAAGTTGTGTTAAAAGTAATAAATGTCTCCTCAAAAAAAAATGTTTTATTATTTTTTTTTTTTTTTACTTTTGTAAGTTTAAAATTGTATGATACAAGGTGTCACAGTTCGGTGTAGAAATGTATTGGTTTGTAAACAAAAATGCGATTTTCGTTATTCAAAATGTGCTATATTTCATAGAGTATACAAACAGTACGTCACTATATTTAAAAGAGAAACAATGATTCTGAACTAAATATACACGTGAAAATATACTGATGCCACTAGTAAGGGATTGTTCAGTAATCACGTGAGGCTCGAAATGGGGGACGGGGCGTGTTCAGAAAAAAAAAACACAAAATATCACAAGGGCCTCCCCCTTGCGTGTAGTGAGTTATCACGTGTATTTATTTTTTCAGAAAACGCGCTATTATATCTGTATTTAACTATAATATTCCGAACATTTTTAAATATTTGGAAAAAAAAATACACGTGATTTTGGCTAGAGGGGCTGGGGTTAGGCTAAAACTGACTGACATGACGGATACTCTTGGTATTAATAATTAAAAAAGAAAAAAGGCATTGCAACGCATTCCGGGTGCAGCTGGTCTCTGTATAGATTTCTTACGTGTCTCAATTTGTCTAGCATTTTTTAATGGAATCAACTGAGAGAGAAACGTCTAAAAAAAATTTCAGATGGTAGTACCAGTAATAATAGAACAATCTAACTCTAATCACATTTTTGAACAAAATCGTCTCGTCATTGACTTTTCAAAGTCAATTCACAGGCATAAAAGTCGTGTCTTCTCGAAATAGCTGTTTTTGTATTATGACACTTTTAGGGGAGGCGATATTATAAAACAAAGTCCCCCGCCGCGTCTATCTGCCTGCCTGTCTGTCTGTTCGCAATAAACTGAAAAACTACTGAACGGATTTTCATACGGTTTTAACTAATAGACAGAGTGATTCATGAGGAAGGTTTAGGTGTATAATTTGTTACGATTTTATGTAAATTGATTGAAATATGTTGATGATTGTTGAAGATGTCTCGCGGGTAGTACTTATATAATAATACCGTATTGCAAATAGGTAAGATCGTTATCTGCCAGTGTGCCTTGTGAGAAGAAATTAGGCAAACAAACTCATGTCCACTCTTTTGAATCGCCATAGTTTAACAACATTTAGTGAAATATATTTTAATTCTTGCGCAGAACTCTCATCCTTTTTCTAAAATAAAAGTAGTAAAAGCTACTCCTTATAATCATCATTAGCTATCTGCCAGTGAAATTCCCGTGGCAATTGGTCCAGCCGTTTCGGAGATTCGCCGGAACAAACAGACGGACAGACCAAAATTTAAAAAACAGATTTTAAATAAGCATTTAGTAAATAAGCTGTAATTTTGACATTACAAACAGACATTTAAATTTTATTTATTTTTATAGAAGATTTTGTATATTTTTAAAATATTGTAATAAATTTTACACATCTTACTTTTGACACAACTTTCATGTACTTACCTATTTGTCTGTTAAAAATTCTTAGACATCTGTAAACTGATATTAAATTTTTAATACAATTAACACGGATTTTGGATGGATTGTACCAATTACATTACTTTTGTATAGCTTGTATAGTATACGACATCGTAATTGGTATTTGAACCAGATTGATGTAGGAATTGCACAGACTATTCTTTCACAACCAATATCTGAGATATCCAAATAGCAACTTTTGTAAGAGCTGAAAAACAAAATAAAACTGGACTTTACGCATACACTCTCGCCTGTAACCCCGCGGGTGTATTAAACACCCACAATTTACCAATTATAATTTATATAAAAACTGGTCTTTGTAAAAAAAAAAAATGTTGGAGAGCCATGCACGCAGCCATGCCGGCACGTATGGGCCGGCTCGACGGGAGTTATACCACGGCCTCACAGAATACCGGCGTGAAGCAATCCCGAGCGATGAGGTTACCGGAGACCTACTCCCACCTTAAAGGGCGGCAAAGCAACTGTGACTTTTAAAGTTGCAGGTGCCCATGGGCGGCGGTAGTCACCTACCATCAAGTGACCCCGCTGCTCCTTTGCCCCTATCCCATAAAAGAGAAACCGTCCTCAAAATAGCTGATGATATTTTGAACCGGCGCGGCGTGATTAGACGCGTTGTACTCGGCTGTACTTTTTAAAAGATGACGTAGATTACAGAAGATTAAAAGGTATATTATATTTCTTTGGTACAATCCAGCCCAATAGCCTATTTTAACTACTAATAATGATTATATGTACGTCTGTATATCGAATATAATCAAGTATCTTTGTTTAGAGGTGAAATGTATTGTACATAATGTTTGTTCGTGTGTTTGTTATCGTTATGTTAGCTTAGTTGAGATTTGACATCACTGTACACTGCTACAAGTGTTCACGTAGAGCACAACAGATTTCTGCTTCAATTGAAGCCGACCCACCAGGACAATACTTGCACCTTATACACCACTATTAAACAACATTAGCTTTTAAAACTTGTATTTATATTAGACTAGCTGCGCCTCGCGGCTTCACCCGCGTAAGTCCCGATGCCGTGGAAATATCGAGATAAAAAGTAGCCTATATGTTAATCCAGGTCTCCAGCTATCTACATACCAAGTTTCATTGCAATCGGTTCAGTAGTTTTTGCGTGAAAGAGTAACAAACATCCATATGTCCTCACAAACTTTCGCGTTTATAATATTAGTAGAATTTATAAGTAAAAATTAAATTCGCACAGACAGATACACACGTTAAAACTTATAATAATAATAATACCACTACTTTTTGCGTCGGGTTCATGTAAATTAATTAATTTATGACGAACAGTTGGACGTACACTAAATTTAATAAACTGTTTCGTCGAACACGTGATTTGTGGTAGTTTTAATTGATACCTAATAGTCGAAAAAAGTATAATTTCCAAAAAACGTTTCAGTAACTTATTACATACTATTTAAATTAACCGTTATATTTATATACTTGATGCGCCCCGCGGTTTCAACGCGTAATGCCGTGGGAATATTGGGATAAAAAGTACTTAGTCTATGTGTTAATCCAGGTCACCAGCTCTCTACATACGTTTCATTCTTTTATAGTCTTTACGTGAAAGAGCAACAAACATCAATATATCCTCACTAACTTTCACGTGTATAATATTAGTAGAATCTATAAGTAAAAATTAAATTCAGTAGAAATTCAATGAATTTAGTTTTTAACAGTTTTAAAGTGGTGTCAAATTCCAAAAGTTTGTCTGTTGATTTGTGCAAAGTTGTAAATGTCGTGTTGGTATTTTTGGATTGATATTGAGTAGATATAGGATGTTGGATCAGACTCTTCGTGCACTGTGGTGTAAACCAGATTTATCTGGACAGATTTTCACATGCAAAACTTAATCGGGGAAGGCATTTTAAGTCTAAATAGACTACCACATATTACCAATTAAAATGTCTAAAATGAATGAATTTGACCTTTGGTAAAGAGGAATTTTGGGTAAAATCTTTCTACGCCATTAATATTTTTACATTGGACAAAGGTAAAAGGGATATTCGTAAAAAATAAATACAAATAAATTAGTCATTATTTGTTTATTTAAAGGTGTATCTAATTATTTTTATTTTATAATTGGAATTAATCTCTTTCCTCTGCTCTATTCTCATAGACAATTATAAATCGCAATGTTAAGAACTGAGTATTTGTGAAACACTATGAGAGATTGTAATTAATTAATCTGTCGTTTTTAAACGGATGTCGTAGGACTTCATAGTGTACGAAGAGTACGATGTACAACATTGTGAACATTTCCTTTCGCTCTATTTACAATAAGATAGGTATATAAGCGCATAGAAGCCATTGTTCATGTAATTTTTAGTATATTTTTCTCTGTTTAGCAATTAATAAAGTTTCTTTTATTGATGCTTTTACGTCTTTTATTAAACATAAACATTGTTTAAAAATATTTTTGTTAGCCTGGCTGTACAGTGTACACACCGCTTGAGATGGAAACATTCACCATCATCTTAGAAAGAGTGATTCATAGAAAGAGATAGAGTAAGAGCTCTTAAACACCATTTGCGCCCAGAGATAACAATCCCTCTCTTGTTGGATTTTTGTCTCTTCTCTTGGGGTAGAGAGGTAATTTAGACTGCTCGTGTCCGAAACTCACCCGACAAATATTTTTCGACGCATTATCGGAAAATTTACTTCGTACCCATGCACTTAAATTGCCCATGATTGTTAGGAAATCTCTAAGCAGACTTCCAAGCAAAGGGACCGAAGAAGAAAAAACTGCAATTAAAGCTTCAAAGATGAGGTGGAATCTCGTTGCAATTATGAGACACCTATTGTCAATTGCTACTTTGATAGTGCACTTAACTTGGTACCACTGGTTGCTTAAAGTTAAGGTAAGCAATGGACACGTAAGATGTTGATAGCTGGATGTCGGGTGCAAGGTTTTCTAAACTATTTCCTTTACTCGAAGTTCTTCGTAGGTATGTAGAATAACTGCTAGGTATCAAACTCGGGCGTCGAGACAGCAATTGTGTGCTTGTACTTATAGATTTTTTTGCTACAAATTCAAACAGTGGCGGTACTATTATGTATTCTGTGACAGTGGCACGACACGACGCAGTGACACGATCTAATTTCACGTGTTTTCATAGGTTGGTTTATTTCAATGAGTTAACAGTTTTATTGTTAATATTTAATTGTGTTTGCACTACTTACGGAGTAGTAGTAAAAACTCCTGACTTTTGTCGAACATTTGGTAAGTATGAGTATTTCACCTAAGCAGCCAGTCACAAAGCCAAACTGTTACTTTTGCAACGGCCTCAGTACGTTTGACCGGGTAGTGTCGCAGTAATACAACTGTTTAGCAACCCAGTAGGAACTAAAAACCGTAACATTAAATCATATAACGAACGAAACGTGTAACAAGTGAAATAATATGCAATTATCGGTTACCGTTTCGTATGTCACTCGAATACAAATTGCGTCGGTGTGTCATGGCCGCTAGCGCACGCGCGGTGCATTTCAATGCGGTGAAAATTTGGCGCGAAGACAATATTTTTTACACGCAATAAATTAGCTTGACATGTAAATATATATATATATGTAACGAAATCTTTCAACTTCGTTTTCACCAACTTTAAGACGTTACCTATTAACGTTTAATTATAAAAAATAAAAATGTGAAAGTCCCCATCGATCCGACATCTGCAAAAAAAGTTATTCAAGGTCAAACTTCACAAATATGTCGTCGTCGTCGTAGAAAATTAAGATTTTTAGTAACTTTCAGGAGAGCACTTTAAGGTTTTCAAATAATGTTTAACGTAATATTTAAAAAACGGCTATTTTTGTTAATGAAATCTGAAAATGTTATGTACTGTGTATGAGCTTTGAAAAATATATTGTTTTATGATAAAGTATAATGTTTTCAGTAGGTTTAAAATTCCAAAAAACAAAAATCGTCAAAAAATCAAATTGCCGTTTTTCTACGACTGTGACGATGTTTTTTTTGCTTTTTTCAGCCATACAGTAAGTCTCATCATAAAATAGGTCCGTCAAAAATTGTAGGTCATGCAATTATCCATAAACGAACGAACGAAATTCTTTATAGCTCTTTACACTTCAGAGGCTCGGCGGCAGCGGCGGCGGCGAGACGGAAAAAGTGTTAGCGCAACGAAAAATGATGACCACGAATTGATCTATTTTATTTACGCTATCTGTGAATTCTTCGCGATACTATTGTAATTTGATGTTGGTTGTACATTAATTATCCATATATTAGTTCGGGTAAATTTCACAGATGACGTAATTTCAACTTCGAGTTTTTACAATATTTACTAAGTTTTGATACAATTTATTCAATCCATTCAATATATTTATATACTTATAGCGAAAGAATCTTCGTTCCAACAGGGTGTCATAAAGACTGTTAAAGACACCTCACGCGTTTTTTCCCCAAGAATGACCATTTCTGACAAATTTGGAATACCAGCAACGCCCCGCGGTTTCACCCGCGTAAGTCCTGATCCCGTGTATTATGGAGATAAAAAGCCTATATGTTAATCCAGGTCTCCAGCTATCTACACACCAAGTTTCATCGCAATTGGTTCAGTAGTTTTGGCGTGAAAGAGTAACAAACATCCATACATCCTCATAAACTTTCATGTTTGTAATATTAGTAGGATATAGCGACTCAAAAAGTTGAAAAAGTCGTGATTTCTACAATATACCACACCATAATTGTAGCAATTGAGGTGTAGTCTTAAATAGGACCTAACTTCCATTGTCTGGCAGCTTTGCTACTAATCACAGATCACTATTGTTCTTAAACAAATAATTATCAAATATGGCGGTCAGACTGCGGGCCACCCATTGTTTTTCTTGTTGGAATATGTAATTCGTCACATTCAACGAAGGTAAGTAAGACATTCCTACTTAAACGAAGTATTCTTAAAGTCACAGGATTGCTGTTAAGCGACGTTGTGTGCCGCATTTCAATTGAGTATGGTACAAGGTAAGTATTTTCATCTCGTGTCCCCATAATGGAGTTAAAGCACACATGAACTTCGAAATACCAGAGGTACGCGATAGGAGATCGTATTCAAAACGTTTGTATGAGACGCCAATACAGTATGTTACATAATGGTGTAATTTTTAGGAGCGTTATGTGTAGAACGATAGTAATTTAGCTGGCAAAGAAATGAAAATAAAAAATGTGTATGTACTTATGTACGCACGTAAGAAGTTATAATTCTTTGGCGCTAGTTAAATAAAGTTTATTTAAATATCATAATAAATAATACATACCGTCAACTAACCTCAAATTCTACGAACGTACTCAAAGTAATATGTAAAAACCATTTTTATCACTTATAATCACAGTATCTTTAAATCAATAAATTGTTAATAAATATCAGTCACCACCATATATTATTTGAATAAATATATATTTTATTGGGACTGATACAAAACACGTGTTGTAGGTTCAGAAACACTTGAATAAATATCGTGAATTTGGTAACTTTTCTTAAAAACTAAAATGTTGACTAGCTAATTTCAGAGTGTCGGTTTTTCGTTACGGTGTGCGCGCGCATCGTAAAAATTTGCTCTCATAATTTTTCCCTAACGCGCCAAAAGAAGTATAACTTCAAAAAAATCAGAATCGTCTGGACATTCCATCAACATACTTGGCATTAATAACCTATAGTTTCAGTTAACATGAATATCTTGGCAATCTCTTTTACGTCAACGTACCTTTATCGGTCAATTTTCAAGTTTCATTAAAAATCACGAATTTTTCTAAAATTGTTACCGTTCTATTTATTTTTTATGGGATAGGGGGTAAACGAGCAGACGGGTCACCTGATTGTAAGTGACTACACGCCCATGGGTACCTGCAACTGAAGAGTCACAAGTACGTTGCCGGCCTTTAAAGTGGCAGTAGGGGAAGAGGGGGAGAGGAGAGGGTTAGGGCCTCCGGTAACTTCACTCACTCGGCGAAACACTCCGGTCAATCCGGTTCGGCCCATACTACCAAAGCATGGCTCTACGCAGGGTAGACCCTGCGTCCCTGCTAAAGTGTGGTCGTATAGTAGACTATATGACCGTAAAATATGACCAAACCTTTCTGTAACACCTGTATATGTGTATGATTCATACTGGGAAATTTATAAATTACAAGCAGTGACAAAAGGTTAAAATAAAGAAATATTTATAAGTAACCTGTCATGTTTAGTATATAGGTAGGCCAGATGGAAATGACACATATTTATTTGACACGGAACTTCTCTCACTAGCCTTGGAACTATTTTTTTATTTAGATTCTGAGAAAATATTACAAGTCAGTACTGCCAATGTAAATTCTTCTACTGTTATGAACAGTTAGTACAAACTAAAATATTATAGCCAACTGATATGAAAGGTATTCAATGCATATAGGGATAATATCCACCCTGATATTTGGATACTTAATGCTACTTGGATGCTAGTCTTATTATAGTTTATGAGGATAGATAGATGGATGGATGTTTGTCAACAGTAGCGGCTCTAGCTACATTTTTAGGTGGTGCGAGACGTCAAAGTGGCGCCCTTATAAATTCAAAACCTCAGTTTTCTTATGTTGTGCGCCGTAAAAAGAAATTGATGACTTTTATTTTAGTCCTCATAAAAAAATATTTGAACACCCCCTACTTGAGAGTTGTTGCGGATAAAAATTATAATTAAAATGTTGTTCGCCGTACAAAGAATTGAATGACCTTTTTTTTTAGATAAAAATGTGAATCGAATTGTAATTAAAATGGTTGTTTTGTTGCGCTCCCGATCTATTGATTTGCGCCATGGGATGTTTGTTACTCTTTCAAGCTAAAACTACTGAACCGATTGTGATTAAACTCGGTATGTAGATAGCTGGAGACCTAGATTAACACATAGGCTACTTTTTATCTCGATATTCCCAGGGCACCGGGACTTAGTTTTATATAATTCGATTTGGTATCATCATCTTGCTATGATGCATATCTCAAATTCTTTTTCTATGCCTTTGGTTATTTATTTTGGGTTGGTTTTATGCATTTTAATTTTTATTTTATTTACAGGAAAACACAGTTTGTAGAACATAATAAAGGTCTTGTGAAATAATGCGGTTACAATCATGTTCGTTTAATACGCCCGACCACGATAGAATCGATTCGAGGTCACTTTTTGGAGTGTGGATATAATATTATCTTCGTTATAATCTCGTCTATCTGCAAATATACGTATTTAATGGGTTACATTTCGCACGTATTACAGGAAAAGCCAGATAAATAAAGGTGGTGTAAGTACTTCCAATATGGCATGTTTTATATTATTGTGGATATGATTAGGCCTGCCATCACTTAAATTTCCGACACCGGACAAAAACTTAAAACAATCCGGACACATGGGTGAAATCGAGATTCTTTCCCGGACACCTTAAAAAAAACGCCGATTCCATTTAAATTTTTAGCTTGTTAACGATTCATCTAACAATTATAATTGTCCCTTGACACAGAGTGGGTTTTACCCGGGCACTTTTTGAAAACCCCGCCCGGACGATCCCCGGACGCCCTCTAAACTAGGACAAATCCGGGGAAACCCGGACGGACGGCAGCCCTAGATAAGGTCAACGCAATTTTGCAGCCGTGTCGATACTGTCGATTGAGTGCTGTGTGATTCGAGGTTATGATTTACGTATGTTTATGTTCAATCTCCAGTAATATTAATTCGTTTGTTGTTCTTATGATTTAATTTATGCGTTAGTGTTTCTAACTTGTCAAAGAAAATTGATACATTAGCATTATATACAGTGAAGATTTATCGACTCAACAACACTCAAATGTACCTACTCTCACATAACAATCTGTAATAGTTTGTATTTTTAACCGACTTCAAAAAAGTTTGTTACCTCAGAACTTCCGACTGGGTGAACCGATTTTGATGATTCTTGCCAGAGCCACACGTACCTATCCGGGACACATAGGCTGACTTGCCCTAATACGTCCGCATTATGGATCCCCCCCCTAAGTACTCTAAATAGGTACGAGACAAGTGTGAGTTCCCTCCTGACCCTCAATTCATTATATCTATTTAATATATGTACCTAACCTAATAGTCCTAACCTAGTAGTCAGTTCCCGAGAGTTCCCAGAATTTATGCTTAAAAATAAAAGGGTATACATTTTCTTTACTTTCCCATTGCGTACATCTAGATGAGAAAATGTGCGATCGTACATTTTGTTTTATAGGAAAACATAAGAACTGTTTATTGTAATTACAAGAATTTAAAATTAGATATTTCATGACTTTTAATAACTCTTTTTTATAACGTGAACTAAACTCGATATGACAATTTTTTAAGGCATTATCAACATATACGTAGGTACTCATTCATTTAATGATTTCGTTCTAATCACATTTAGAATAATTACATTGGTTTTATGTAAAGACTTTAATACTTTAGTCTCCAGATGTTGTAATGATAACTGTTAAGAAAAGCTTCCGATAACTATTAGATAGGTTTTAAAAAAGGTAGCAATGGCCATTATATCAAATAATTTCTTGTAACGACGAAAGATACGCATTATAGGCCGAATGCCGAATGCCCCTGCGGCACTGTAATTATAAAAAAAAAACTTTATATCATTCTTTGTTCAAAAACACTAAGGCCACCATAAAAATAGAGCAGATAAAAGAAGAACCGGCTAGTTTTTTGTTTTTACTTTTAATTTGTGGCTGATTAATTTTATATAATCTAAGATTGTCATAATAAAATCTTTATATTGTTACATTCACCATTTGGCTCAAAATCTATGTAAAAGCTGACTATGAAGCGGCTTACTTGTAAGTAAGTATTTAACTAATTTACCAATGTTTTACCGAAACTATTTAAAGTACATCTTACAGAATTTCAAGCCAGAGAAATAGGCTGCCGCATGTATTCGCTAATCAGACTGGAACATTTGACAATTATTTGTAATATAATAACTATTTCTCACTCATTATCTAACTACTTATACTGTTTAACATATTACACTATTTATTAATTATTTCATAATTTACTTACGTTAAAAGTAAACTTACGGTTTAATAACTTCGTTATTTATGGTGTGTCGGTACCTAGTGATTTATTATTTCATTCTGGTAATCCACAAAATAATTATTTTTATTTGGCATCTTGTGTAATTTTTACTTGATTTTTAATTGCTACTATATTATAAGATCAGCAACAGCAGTATTATTTTAAATGGGACGCTTTGTCAACCAATCACCCCTGTTTTCATGTTTTTATTTTTATTTTTTTATTTGTAATGTTTTTTGATTGAATGCTGTGTTTTATTAAATCAAATCATTTTCTTTTTATTCCTCTTCCTTAGTATTGCCAAGCGTATTTATGATTACAAATACGTTGTACGGCGTAACATTTTCTCTGCATTTACTATTTTATTTGTACAATGAAGAGGCACAGTAAATACTGTTGCAATTACTATGCCTGGATCGAGATCAGTAACTGGAAGAGTTGGAAATATTTATAAATCAGCAGCCTACGGCGGGAATCGGGAAAAATGAATTCTTTTTTTATTTCGCTATGGCATCGTCTGGTGTTCTATGTCGAAGCTCGTATTGGATATAAAGGTGATCTGAGACTGAGAGTATCTTGACCTCTTCCACATACCTATGACCCCCTCTCATAACAGAATCAAATAAACCTAATTTTAGGAGTTAACGAGGCTCGTTGTAATATCTTCTAACCCATGATTATTAGGAAAGGATTAAACGTGTTAAGTGTGAAGCTTTTAAAATATAGTAAGTCAAGGACAACATGTAGGTAGTTCCATCATTATAAATTGCCTTAATTATGAATATGACTTTATAAAATAACGATGAAGTTCATAAAATGTGATAAAATTTTCTTATAAAAGTCATTTTAGTTATAATTAATTACTTTTATCGATATTATGTTATGGCGGGAAGTTTTACAAGTATGTAATGTTACTTATTGCTATGTTTTTCGTAAATGATGACGACAATGTTTGTGAATGTAAGTAAGTAAGTATGTAATTTATTTTATTTGTAAACATTAACGGTTATGTAAATTATATTTAGGTTATTTCCTTTCTCTACTTGCATACCTATTATCTAAACCACTCAAAACACAGTTTTTTTTTTAAACCGTGTTTTGAGTGGTACAAATTAACTGAAATCTAAAAATTGTCTCTACCTTCCTTACAAAAAATCACTTAATATGTTACTGTAAAATAAGGTTTCACGTTTTATCGACTAATACCTAATGTACAAGGCTCCAATTTTTATGTCAGTTTTATTAAATGATATTAATACGTGAAGAGAATTCTTAACGTAAATTTTGGAATATTTACAGTTTAAATATACAAGAGGAGCGGAAAGCTAAAATTTTTAAACAATCAGTATTTGTTTTGTTTTTTGTTTTTTTTTTTTATAAAGAATACTAACGTGGACGTGGATCACACATTACTAGTATTCTTGTTAACCCGTAGATAAATTTGTATAAGGAACGTAAATGGGTAGAGAGAGGAACCTAGGGGAAGGGATACCTCAAGTCTCGGATGGGCAACTGGACTGAGACTACAGTAGCTCTCAGAGGCCGCGGGGTCGCTAACCCAAATGTCCAATTTTTCCTGTGACTGGAAGGCCACTAGGACAACAGCTGGTCATTTTTTTCAAGCTGAATCAACTATTTGTCGGCTGGCTACACATAACGCTCATAAAATTTGACCACATCTTTCTGTAACATTCTGTATATCTACATATAAATAACAGGCAAAGACAACTTATTAAAATTTTATCTGTTCGTTAATCGATTTTCTTTCTTTTATGTTTATCCTTTATAGTTATTGACGAGCTTCAGTGTTATCAATGAAAAATAGAAACTTTAAATTGAAAAATAAATGTTTTATTAAAAATGAATTAAATGAATTGGTCGACTTTCAACCTTCTAGACGACCACTAATATTTCCAAAACCATAAGAATAACGATCACACACAAAAGCCCCATCTTCTTAGTAAAACACAAAATAAGTATTTGATTTGGTTCGGGTTAATCAGGTTTGTCATTTAACTAGGACGAAAATTACGTTAACCCTCCTTTGTTTTGAGTCGCACAATTCTATAGAATATGAAACAAAAATATATATTAATGTTAGTCATTTACTATAGAGGGGTGGCTTTTTATATTGTGCAGGTAACGATACCACAAATGGTGAACATAAACAGCGTCCTCTAGCGAAGACAAGCCGAACTACGTCAAACAACTAATCCTGCATCGCTTTATAAAATTTTTCACTTTCCAAAGATCGCCTAGTCTGTCTTGGGGTGAGCTTCTTCAAATACCCTACCTTTGTAGACTACAGTGGTCCATAATGATGGTAGTACATTATTAAGGTAAAAGTACTATTAAATATGATAAATAATTATTAATAATAAACCAATCTTTTTAGTGTATTTAATGTTCAGTGTCTATGAGTAGGTAAGTGTTGCTGTACACAAAGTATCTATATTTAGATATCATAACTTGGACCAGTCTAAATAAACAAGTAGAATTGTAGAAACTCAACATTACAGCAACTTCAGAGTTGGAAATGTCTAATATAAAATTGAATACCATACTCCATATCACATCTAAATAATAATTCTTTAAAATAAAACCGACTTCAACAAAAAAAAACTATTCCATAAAAGATTTATATATGGTTTTCTCATAGATGCCATTGTCAGAATTGGACCAAATTGAAATGGGACCACACGGGAAGCACCAGCTTTCAAATAAAAAAAGAATCATCAAAATCGGTTCACCCAGTCGAAACTTCTGAGGTAACAAACATAAAAAAAAACAGTCGAATTGAGAACCTCCTCCTTTTTTGAAGTCGGTTAAAAGCATAAAATAAAAAGTTTGTCGCTGGCAGGCGAATACTCCGATGAAATCATGTCCTTTGTGCGTGTGCATAATATATCAACTTGTAGTCTAAGACGCATTATTAGTCTAAGAGATGGTTGATTTAATTATTTCATGCATGCATGCATGTATAAAGGACAAGGCGAAATTCGGAAGGATAATGAAACGTTTTACTCAATCATGCATAGAAGAAAAATTGTCACATAACCTTCCTTAGTTAAGCTGTACCATGAGAAAGAATAGAACAAGCAAAAACACAGTGTCAACGTTGATAACATTACAGCATCTTCTAGCAGCTCGAGCTATGTTAGGTAGGGTTTATCAGATTTCTACTCAAATTAAAGTCATTGGGTCCAGAAGTGCCTAAACACTACAAAAGGTTATTATTAATCAGTACTACTAGCATAGTTTATAGCGTACGTCTATTTGTCTAACTTTAATGGGTGCATTCAATTACATTAATTAAAAACAAGAGCACTAAAAAGTAGATTGTACTGTATGACCAATTTGTAGACGATATGAAGACTGATTTACTAATATGAAGGCCGATGTCATCACAAGTCGCACCAGTTCACGAGCATGATTTACGTGAAAGCAGGTGAGCAGCAGTTGAAGTTTTTAAATTACCGGGTCGAGTAATACACGAACGATTGTTGACTTGAAAACTTATTGCTATACCTAATAATGCTTTAGAAAAAACATTTAACCTTAAACAATGACAAAACCTATACAGACAATATGGTTATTATAGACATAGCAGTTTAAGTTACAATGAAAGATATTTAATACTAGCAGTGCCCCGCGGTTTCACCCGCGTAAGTCCCGGTACCGGGGGAATATCGGGATAAAAAGTAGCCTATGCGTTAATCCAGGTCTTCAGCTTTCTACATACCAAGTTTCATCGCAATCGGTTTAGTGATTTTTGCGTGAAAGAGTAACAAACATCCATCCATCCAAACTTTCACATTTATAATATTAGTGGGATTTTGCAATAATTTTCACGTTGTGCACACTAGCTCTTAGACTACGTGTAGTAAGGGACTGGTTTTACTTGGCCTTGCTCGAAGCATCTAGATCAAGTTGTGCCTCAAGGGACATGCCAGTTAATACACATCAATATATTTATTAAGCAACTTCCTAAATATAAATACGGTTTTTTTTTTTTTTAGATATTCAAACGAATAGTTTCTTATAGGTTTATTAAGCGATGATAATATAATGTAGCTGTCAGTTGATGTCCCTGTCCTCTTCTCTCTCTCTCTCTCTCTCTCTCTCTCTAATGGCCTCTCCAATCACAGGACGGTCATACGGTAATGCGACTCCGGCCTCTTCGAGCTACTGCAGTCTCAGCTTCGTTTCCCCATCCGAAACTTGCGGTATCCCTGACCCTAGTACCATCAATCTATAAATTATCTTATCCCAATTTACCGCCTTCCTTTATCCCGTCTCAATACGATTACATTTCCAATGAGGGTTGACGTCAGGCAGGCGGCCAGTTATAAAATAAACTAGCCAAAACATTTTGCAAAATTACTCATTACGCCCCAAATAAAATTGAGAGAAGGGCAGGCAGATGATGATAATATAATGTATGTAGATTTGCCTTGCCATACAGTCATAGATTAGTAAGTAGTGACTACGTAAGTATAGTCCTCCCGAATGTAGATGTACCTACATCTATAATTCTGTACGAGAACAAAGTTGAAGAGGTTATTTTCGGTATATAGATTGCTTATACTCTCCAATCCATCCGTATTCGCAACTTCCTTTTCCTTCCATTGCCACCATTTTCCATTTCAATATACTCCCAATTTTCCCAAAACTCCCAATTTTCCCATTTTTAATTACCAAAGTGCCCGGTTGGCGGTAATAGGCTTTCCTTTTACGACGTGAGAGGAACCAAATTATACTTTGTTGACAAATTAACTATGATTATGATTATAAAATATAGCTGTTTAACCCATATATACCCAGAACTGTTTTTGGTTTTCAATTTTAGTTATTTCTAGGTATTTGTATGTTGATAGATCCCTTAAACAGAATTGACTAGTTTTTTGAAAAAATATAACTGTTATATAGGTATTTTGGGTGTGTTCGAAAACGAAACAACGGGCAAATATCCTACATTCATTATAGGGAAATAAAACAAAGATTTTTTGATGTTTTATGTTATTATTTATTAGCAATGGAAGGCAGAAAAACATTTTGTACTTATGTAAATTTACTTTACATTTTTTGACAAAAAGTAACCGTAATACTTTTGCAGTAGGCACAATGCAACCAACTAGGTGCCCTGCTAATCATGACATGTGTTCGGCGTTATGCTTACGTACTGAAGTTGGCACATCTGTGGAAACTCGTTTACTAGGTCCTGGTCGCTGCTTATCATTGCCGTACTTTTGGCGTAAGGTTCGGGTAATGCTACGTCGAAACTACCGTATCGATGTTGCTGAAATTCCGAACCAAAAGAGCGACGGAATATGCCACTTTTTACCACTTATTGCTATTGTATAACCGATCAATTCCGGCCATAAAACGATTGTATTGATATACAACGTTCGGTTGCGTCACATTTAGTCTTTGATTTTTGGGAGCTGAGTATCACCTTGCAGTACGTATAGGCTCCACGCCACATTCGCTGGATAACAGAGTTACTACATTGTTATCGTTCCAACTCACAGCACAAACACCGCTGTTTAGATGGGGTATCCTGCGGCTCCTTCTTCCGATAAAGTTATTACTGATCTAGATAACGGTACGATCTATTCCTCAAAAGTACCTTAGATGGAGGTGGCTGAAGATTATCAATGGTTTGCAATGGCCGGCAACGCTTACGGGTTGACAAACACTGTGGCTGATTTGGCGTACTCGGGCCTGGAACTTCACGTTGTACTGGTGCATCATTTCATACTGCGCAGGCATGACCAGACTCACCTGAACTCTTTTGCACGACAGTAGCTTAAGACTCTAAAGATTTTTCTTCTTCTTCAAACTTGCTGTAGTGTCTGTTTCTTCCGTATAACATCAGTTCAGCGGGTGCCAAAAGTTGACGACGAGATAAGTCATCGAAACTTCGTTTGTTTCGTCTTCCGAATTAGAATCTGACAGAAGTCCATCACTCGGAAGGTCGATGTATATGTCAGACCCAGTCGCTTCATCGTCCGAAGCTAAAGTATTGATAATATCAACGATTTCTTGTGTACGATGTAGTTAACTACTTACTCCACCGAAAAATAGAATTAAATTTAGTACTAGTCACATCAATGTATTTGCCCGACGTATCGTTTTCGAAACACTAAAGTTACATAGACATTTTAGGTACTTATGAATCTGTATTTACTCATTTTAAGTGCACCAATAAGTTAATAAATTATCCTAATTTATAATAAACTTTTGAAAAGTACCAAACTTCACTCAATTTAATCAATACTTACATTTTTTTGGGAGACGGCATGATTTTATGCACGACGTAAATCACGACGCAATTTGCACTATATATTTAACAATTAACTGTCCACGCTTGTCAAACGTTTTCGATGCAAATAAGAGATGGTACCCTTGCCTTGCGATAAATGATATTTTTATACATTTTATTGAACTAAAAATCAATGTACAACGCATCTACGAATGAACAGCTTATTGTTTCGTTTTCGAATCACTGGGCATATATGGGTTAATACGTCTCGGTCTACCCTTTCGGGGAGATAGACGTGAGTGTATGATCGAGCTAATCTCTTGTCATGCCATGTCATGATTTAGGAAGGATTTTGAGGATGGTTATAGTCCATTTAACATCATGCTTGAACCTGGAGCGGAGCAGTGACCATAAACACATGGAACGGCTAGTATAAAATAAGCTGAAATCACTAAAAAAACACGTTTCCTAGTTAAAAATGACCTTGTAGTGTCCTGACTCGTGAATTGAGCTCTAGCCTGCCTGTGGTTAAAATATTCTTTTTACAAAAAACGTTAAAACTTTTCTACCTACCAACTACCTTTGAACTACCTAATTTTGACAAAAGTTCGACCAGATTTAAACGGGATTTCAAGAGGCATTATAAACATAATGTGCTGCCTTTGCCTCATGAACATAAAATAAAATATATACATAATACTAAGGCTATTATTGTAGTGATTGAGTATAAAGGCTACTATTTCTGTAATATCGGATATCCTCGCTTCCGGGTAAAAAGTTAATTAAAGGAAAAAACACTTTAAAATTGTGCTACTAATTAGTACAGAAAAAAAATTAAGAATTTATGTTTTATAGCAGCGCTCCACTGAATATCGGCATAAAAAGTCTATATGTTAATCCAGGTCTCCAGCTATTACCATACCTAATACCATACCAAGTCTCATCGCACTCGGTTCAGTAGTTTTTGCTTTAAAGAGGAACAAACATCCATACATCCATACATTCTCACAAACTTTCACGTTTATAATAATAGTAGGATTGTGCTTCAGGCCCCATGCAGTAGTTTGATGAAAATACTAATATAACCAAGTGTATGTGGTGTAATTATAAAGGTTGAAAAAATCTAATCTAAATAATTTGTTTTTTGGTTTGTGCTACGAAAGTTCCTCTAATGAACTTTAAATAATATATTAACGCAAGTTATTACCGATGGATATCTCGTAAAGGAAAATTAGTAAAAACGTTAAAATTTTCTAATTTAACTACAAAACGTTGATTATCTATTTCTATTGTGAATTAAATTTGAATAGAAAGTTCTATTTTTTTATTGCCATGTAATTTTAATTCCAGATTCACTGTAATTTCTTTTTGTTTACTCTATATTGTATTGTTTTGTTGTGGCAAACTGTATTTAAATTTAAAATTTATTTTCATTACTTGATGATACTTGAAATTAGTCATTTATTAACATTACTCAGCCCACGTAATTCTAATTAAAAAAAATTGAAAAATGAAATGAAGCACAAGCAAGAAACCTCTCATTTCTTTTTGCAACCTATAACGATGTCCTTTAAAGTTGTGCTTTTAAGGAAAATCGATAGAAAATGGATATAAGGCCAAAAGCAAATACACATTGGCATGCAAAACACACAAAAACTGTCTTCTTTGACCATGCTCTGAAAAGAAGCAAACCATAAATTAGGCTCCATGAGAAACATCATTACAAATTAAAAAATAGAGTCAATAGACTGTGATTTTGTTTTTTATAAATACACATTTTGATATGTAGCCGTAGGTATCTCTGAAATTACTGTTTTTTTCAAGTTGTAATGGTTCTTATACAAATCTAAAACTAGTTTAGTTTTCGTTACAGTAAAACCTTATTGAATAATCAATACGTTTTCTCAATGAATCACTATTAAATATATCAACGTATCAACGGGGGTGTTACGTTACGAGGGCTCTGCTACGCATAACAATATCAGAACAACCACTGTTGTAACCTGGCGACATTATAAATACAAGTGGCAGTGTAGCAGGCCGCAGACGTGTGTAGTGACCGTTCTGTGCCGACGTGAAAACGCGGGAAAATTTGACAAGCAGCCATGTTCGTTTTGAAGGTAAGTTTTCTGGCATAAGATTTTCATTGGGATGGAAAATTTTGAGGTTAGATTTGGCGGGAAAATTATGTAAGTACCAGAAATAAATTGTGATCAATTTTGGTATCCATCCGTAATAACCGTAAAATACTTTATGTAACTATACAATAAAATACGTCTTGTGCTTCAATCAACATTCTTAGACTTGATTTCCTTCAGCGTCACATAATGCATATTGATGCAGTGTATGCTTTTCTAGTCACGACCTTTTGATGTTCAAGTTATCAGAAGCTTATAACCTATTTACATGAAGAGTACTTATTATTTTTTAATTATTTTTTTTTATTCTTAATCAGGTTATTTAAACGTATTAAAATAGTAAAATACTGGGGAGTAGTATTTTCAAATACTTGGTTAATATTCGTGTAGCTCTTCTATATTTTAAGCGTATGAAAATAGCAAGCAAATGTTGGATTACAAAAATAGGCTTGCAATGATAGGCGCAATATTCAAAATATTTAAAAACGTTTTTATTTTTTAAGAATGATTAAAAAAGAAGTATTAAAATAAAATACATACACATATTTAAACATTTTAAACATAAGTACATACACATATTTCGTCGTATAAATATTTTTCATAAATGGAACGTAAGTAGCACAGTAAAAATAATCAACCAATTTTTTTTATGCATTTTTTGTAAATTTAATACTATATTTTGTTTACTACATCAAAAGGAGGTTGTATGCTATAAGTTAAGCCTTCAATCCGCCTTACACAACCATAAACTTTATATTAAGTTTATGTACACAACATAGCACTGCCTTATTGGTTACAGATACGTATAAAATTGCGGAAAGCAAACTCGGGTCCAAGCTTTTGTTTATAGGTTGTGACCTTGTCGTGGCATTAACAAGTTCTTACCGGTCCCTTTTACGTAGCCTTAAGAAGTGTTTTACATACTTTTTACATACCAACTCTTTTTACTGAGTATGATAGATAATAGAAAGGGTTTAAATTGTTTTTGAACTTTCGCGTGTACATATTAGAGGTTTCGTTGAGCCTTAATCGTGACAATAATAAAAATAACTTTAGATACACACCTTACACACAGCCGTTTGATCGAAAACTAGGCAGAGCCTATACTATGGTAACCATACTGCTGATAAACATACTAATATATTACTAAATACATACAATTATAGATAAAATGACTGGCCTGTTGGTCTAGTGGTTAGTGACCCTGACCGCTATGCTCATAGGTCGTGGGTTCGATTCCCACCTGAGTCTGGGTGTTCTTTGTGTCCGTTATTTCTATGTTTGTAAAGTCCCCCGCGACACAGGAGTAATTCCTAATGCGGGAGTTGTCTTTTTTAAAAAGAATAAGAATTACGAATTAAAAACCGAGCCCGTGACCTTTGGGTCAGCAGTGAGGATCACTGACCAATAGACTAACAGGAACGTCAAATAATACTTTTAAGGTATGATATTTTCTTGGTTACCTGACGTTTTGATTGAATTGCACAGATTGTGGTCACGGGAAATTATTCAGATTAATTCCCGATTTACATCCCTAAAATATACCGAACAAAAAAATGGTCTAATTACTCAACAATAATATTAACGTAATCATTGTAGCTAACTAAGTAATGATTTTGCTTTGAAATGGTTACACTTAAGTCTTATATAAGTTTATAATGTTAATTTTGATATTTCACGTCAAACTGATTGGTAATATCAAAAAATTACCGTATAATTCTTCGTATTTACCATTATTACATTAACTAATCGTCGTTATTAGTCGCCTTTCTTGACTAAGTGCAAGTCACAATGTTTCTGAACGGCTTTCTTAATTCTGTACGTAAGTGTTGCACAAGTTCACTCCACACGCTTCAAGCATCTTTCTATCCTGCGTAACATAAAATACTTGTTTCCCAACATATCCCCTACAACTCAACAACTACAACAAACTTAAAATATCCCCTAGATTTAACTCGAACTCGAATTAGCTGCTAGATTTACATTGGTGAGAAGCTGGTGGTGAAAAATTATGCCGGAAAGAATCTATTAAAGAATCAGTACTTTGAAGAAGTAGGTGTTGAAAATAGACAGGTAGACGTGGCCAAACAAGATATTTTCATCCAGCAATTAATTTTGTGCTACTTGAGATCTTCTTGTAAATGTGCGTTCCAATTGGCATATTTTTCAAAGTTAGAAGTGTGTCGACGTACCGACATGGCTCAAGAGGGCGGCGAACTTAGGAATTCATGGAAGCGTACAAAAGTCCGATACCTTATAGACATTATCGCAAAAATTTAAAAAGAATAATACTTCTCTACAAGAAAAAATAGCTAGTAAACTTTTTTAGGTCCTGGCAATCATTAGAATCTAGCTCCAATGACCGCAGCAGTTACCATTTGCGTTATTCCATAGCGTCTTCGTGAGAAATTCTCAACACAATACACGTTCAGTAAGCTTTATTACGGTCACAATGTGTAAATACATTTAATTCTTTTGAAATTGCTGGCTAAGATCTGATAGAAATCTTTTACTCTACACGTGTAAAAATGTTTTGATTGTATCATGTATGTGACGAAATGTGGCCAATTTATTGGTAAAGTGCTTGAAGACTAGGAGACGGCCTCTTCCTACCAGGATAACTTAAGTTAGAGAGGATCAGAGAGCTTGATGCTTCTATGTATTTTCGTGGAGGAATTAGGCACGGAGTCGGGCTGATGTGCGTGTGGTCTTGAATGTGACTATGAAAGGCTCAGACGGATTAGTGTGTTCGGATATATTCAGTGTATCAGAGAGCTGTGAATGTGTTAATTGAGCTTTCAAAATTTTAAAATAAAGTAGACTAGAAAATAGCAGACCACCGACATCGGGTACAAGGACCAAGACACCGGTGGTTAGGGGTCCAAAGACGAGGAGGATTACCTTTTGCATCAGTCCCACGATCCAACCGTCTAACGCGAGCCTCTTAAGATGTTGATCGAGGCTCTTGGCTATTAATCCATGAGCAGATATGACAAAAGGAACAATGATCAATGATAATTTTTCAACTTTCCCGAGGTCTATCAGCACTAAATCAGGTTTATTGGCAACAATAGATCTGTCAGTGGTGATGGAGTGTCGTTGATGCACAATCCTGGCTATTTGGTTGTGTCTGTGCAAATATTTACCGCTGGCAAGACGAGAACAACCAGAAATAATATGCCTGATAGATTCACTAGGACGGTGGCATGCTCGACAGATGTCCACCGTACTACCTTCGTTCAGGATATATTTCCGATAGTTATTCGTCATAACAACTTCGTCCATAATTGCAAAGACTTACTTTATTATTAATATTGGGTAGTTTTAGTAGAGACTCTGTATGTATGTTTGGGTAGGCAATCTAGGAGGGACCGGCGGCAAATTTTCAGATACCGGGTGCTAAAGATACATAAAATCATTGGTCACTTACCTTAAATTTTGAATGCTGAGATAATATGTTTAAGCTGACAACATCGAATGATCCAAATCAGATTATTGCTTCATATTTCCAATTTAATAATAAATAGCAATAATTTGGTACAAGTTTAAGTGTGTTTCTCAATAAGGAATGCGGTGCGTAAAATGGTGGGCGCGGTGGTTTGTGCAACAGACTATACAGCAAAGTCCACAGTTGATATAAACTATATAAATAGTAATGGCTACTTGACTTGTTGAGTTAGTAGGCGTTGGTGATACCTAGAGTACGATAAAGGTAGACCTTTAGATATTTAGTAACTTTAGTTTTGAAAATGTATTTTTATAAAACAGGCGACATTGTATGGTATTATAAACAGATACATATCCCTACGTATTAATAATTGGCGCCAAAGCGTACTTTATAGAAAAAAAAAGTATGTAGATCTTCTTGAACAATTGAATGTAACTTTAAGTTGTTTAACATGTTTAAAAACATAGATAAATTAATATTTAAGCATTTTTAGTTTAAGTAAATTGTGTATATATGTATAGATCTATGTTGATGTTGACTCGTTTAAAAAAGGTAAATGAATACAACCAATTAATGAGAAAATAATGAAAATGGATAGTAGATAGTAGTCTGTATTGGTCGGGGAATTTTCCTTTTACCACCAAGGACTATCACTCTCCGCCCCAATTTAATAATTATTAAACTATTTTAAGATCTATTATAATTGTTAGCTTCTTGAGATCCATTCTCAGTACATCACTACATATTATAAAACAAAGTCCCCCGCCGCGTTTGTCTGTCTGTCTGTTCGCGATAAACTGAAAAACTACTGAATGGATTTTCATGCGGTTTTCACTAATAGACAGAGTGATTTATGTGGAAGGTTTAGGTGTATAATTTGTACCCATGCGAAGCCGGGGCGGGTTGCTAGTTTACAATATGTAAATAAACTAAAAAAAACTCAGTACCAGTCAATAGCTAATATTAATTCTTGCTTAAATATGTCCTCGTTTCATAATTAAAGAGGTGTCATGATTGCAACGACAAATTGATTGATGAATCTCCTGGCATGAGTAATATGTAATAAAATCTATGTTTTTGCACTAATAAATAAGAATTTGTTGTAGAAGAAATATGAAGCTGCTTGGTCGTTGGTCTTGTGGCTGCTGGCGTATTTTGCGATCTGAGTTCGCCTGGGTGGGGCAAATTTTTATGAAGCTTTATGTAAAAAATCTTAGTAGTAACACGAAAACGTGCCCGTTAGATGAGGTAATAGCGATACTACTTATCCTTTCAGCATGTGTGTTTTACTGCGTGTAATGAAAATGTTTTTCCTTTTGTAACAAAGATTCGAAACTCCTGTTTGATGTGCATATCGAGGAAATTTCACTAACGCTTGAAAGGAATTGTTATTTAAAATAACAAGGCCTAAGTACTTTTAATAAGGGATTGTCCATTAATAACGTAAGACTCGAAAGGGAGGGGGGAGGTGTTTCGAGAAAAAATAACGAAATATCACAACGGGGAGAATTTTTTCGTAAAACGCGCAATTTTATCTGTATTTAACGATAATATTCTGAATTTCTAAAAGTCTAAAACCTCACCACGTATCACCAGAAAGGAGGGGGTTAAAAGTTGCTAAAAAACATCACGTGATTAATGGTTTATATTTAATGTATATTTGGTAGAAGCGATATTTAATATGCCTCAATTAGGGACCCTACGTTACAATAAATTGTTTCACAAGACTTATATCACAACCAGAAGTAGAAGATCGCGATTACGAAGTTAGTTATACTATATTTTAGGATTCATAACGAGCAACTGTACTGAAAGTTGACGTGAAATAAATCGGCCTGTTGCAGAGACTTCAATTGTTCAGGGCATAGCTTTGTCAATGCGTAAGTAAGAAAATAGGTGTCGCCTTTGATGGTTACCGGTCTAACCGCCTAACAGATAGGTGTGTGTTGCCAGCTTAGGTGTATTAAAGTGTATGAAGGCTATCTACATATTTATACGTACGTCATATTAACACGCAATTACAACTAGCGTCAAAAAAAATGCAAGGTTTTCATGAAATGGAACAAAAAATCCTTTCTAATTATTATGACGTGATGCTAAAAATATTTCATACTTTATATTTATTTCAACATTTTATTTGTTGAAGGTATTTTATAATATTATAAAGTGAATATTAATATTGTTTTTGTGTGTATGTAACACAAAGGATACTAGATTGCATTGTGTATAATCTATTAAGCACTAATTGCTTACCTCGGAAGAATTCAATTGCAAAAGTTTATTAAGATTGTCTTTAATAATTATTACACAAATATACACTTTTCATGCTAATATTGTACAGAAAGATGGAGAATTTTGCGAGTTTGTGCGTTGTTGTCGAATTAAATTGTCGAACCCATGTGAAGTCGGTACGCGCCCTGCAAAGCTGGCTTTGTTTGAACACACTAACCTCAACAACTCAAAGTACGATTTGAACAAACTTTTGTATTAGATAAGTCATTTATTAGGAAATACTAGCTTTTGGCCGCGGCTTCGGTCGAGTAAAAAATATTTTTAAATCCCTTGGGAGCATTATCCCACTAATATTATAAATGTGAAAGTTTGGATGGATGGATTTTTGTTACTCTTTCACGCAAAAACCACTGAACCAATTACGATGAAACTTGGTAGGTAGATAGCTGGAGACCTGGATTAACGCATAGGCTACTTTTTATCTCGATATTCCTACGGGATCAGGACTTACGCGGGTGAAACCGCGGGGCGCTGCTAGTTTATTATATTTATTGAAGTGAAAACTTCTTTAAGCACGTTTGTGCACTTTTGGGAGAAGGAGGAAGAAGCACTGAACTCGTGACCGTCACGCTAATAATACATATATAAATCCACTAGAGGGCGCTAATTTAAACATTGAGTTCTGTCAGCTCCTTATTAATTAATGTCACCAACCTGCAAATGTGACGTTTTAAGTTCGTCGTTTGCTAGTGCCTATTTTTTTTTAACGTGTATGTAAAATTTCGATAATTATGATGACCGATTGAGTAGTTTAGGCATGAACTTATATTAATTACGATCATTACGACATATAGGAGCAAAATAGACATTACAGTTTAGTGAAATTACACAGGAAAGATGGTAGAACATATACCTAAGCCACTGCATTCGGAGCCTTTTCTAATTGATTCTTCAGAAATATGTCGCCACCCGGCAAAAAAGTGCCATAACACAAAAACAGTTATTTTTAGACAACACGACTTTTATGCCAGTGAATTGAACAAAACAGCTCAGTGAAAAAGGGAACTGCTGTTCTCTTTTTCAGTGAGCTAATAACGATGTTTTTACAGCTGACCAAACGTAACATTTGCTATTCAATGCTATAAAAATGTTAAAACGTACCTAACATGTGACATGACACTTTTTTGCCGGGTGGCGATGCGTTATAAAATATTTGAGTAAGATTGTATTGATGTACTTGTATCAAACAAATTTAGTTTCTACATTCCGTGTACATTCATTATAATACAAGATTATTACATTTCCTAGTAGGGTAAAAACCAATTCCGTGTTTAGGTAGACTTGGTTTGTGAGTCAGCATTATAATCCTTCCCGTCCATTTGTCAAGGTTTTTGAACAGGTCAATGTCCGTAAGTAATTCCTGCCTTATATTTAGAACGTATTATATATATTTTGCCTTTATTTGTGGTAATTTTTACTCTTTCACACAAACACGGCCCAACGGATCTGGCACCGAGATAGAGATAGACAGAAGTAGATATAGTCTAAAATAGCACTTACGCTTACTCGTAAATGCTTCGTAAATGCATCCAATTAAAAGAAGACATACTACCTTTTTTCAAAGGAGTTAGTTTCAGAGTAGGTGAAACCTGTTTAACGATATATTATTCCTCAATAATAAACAAAACCCTGAAAAATATAAACAGCTCAAGAGTAACCTACAAAATATTTCGGCTCGAAGGACCAAAATGACTTGCCCAAGAGAGTATGTGATTTGTAATACACTTTATAAAAGTAGCAATGACTGTCGATAATGATAGTGAAATTTATAAATAAAAATGACTTGTTATTATAATGAATAGTGATTAAATTATACAATTTCGCAATTCACACTTGCACAGTGGTTGATATCGTTAAAAATGAACAACCTAATATATCCAACAAACTCATTATTATTCTGGACCTATGCTAACAATTTGTATGCAGGTAATGTGAGGTGATAGATAAATTTTGCAATACAACCTAGTATAGTTTACGCAACGTTGTTTACTATAGAAGAACAATGTTTTGCTTGAATCAAGAACGTTTTTAATTTTACATGACAATGCGTAAATAGAATTGTCTTGGCTATTTAAGACAATAATAGATGAATAGACAAAGAGCGTGTGTTCTGTACATAATATTTTGTTTAATGTAAAGTGACTATTTCAAAGTCATAGTAAGTATTTCTTGCCGAGGGCTTGACAATTTGTAATCCAGAAACAATATATTGGTTCTTCTCTTTATGGATAATATTTATGACGTAATGTATTTTAAATTTCTGTTCAAATACTTATATCTCTTTACTTTATAGTATTCAAGATTGCGGTTTATTCTAACATTAGTGTATTGTTTGTTTTTATGCTGCGACTGTTTATAGGCACAGAGTACCGCTTACCTCCATGCTTGCAGTGTGTTTTTATCAACTTGGATGTACAAAAAAAAAGTCCGATTTTTCTTTATCTTCTAGTGCGGAAATAAGGTACAATCTGTGTTGCACAATGCAAAAATCTTTACCTTTTAATATTCAAGTCAAATTCTCAGAATATATTATACAATGTTATGGGTGTAGTCAAATTTTAGGAGCGTTATGTGTAGCCGACAAAAAGGTAATTTACTTTAAAAAATGGATTAAATAAAATTGAAAATATTTTTTTTTCAGATAATAAATAATGCTTTATCTGTAATGTAGGTGCACATTTCTAAACTTTCATAAATTTTTATGTCACTTTCATTGATTTTCCTATTTTATTTTAATAAAATAACAAAAAATCTGGACATTCCATCAACATCCTTGGTATTAAATGCCCATAGTTTCATTAGCTTTACTCGTCAACGTTCAAGTTCAAAATAAGATTTCTGCTTTAAGCTGTAGCTGTAGGTTAGGTTACATGCGTTTCAATCAATAATCTCAACATCTTTTTATTACGCAGTACTATAATATAATAAATCTATGACCGTTAGTTTATATAAGTACGTCGCGAAAATATAAAAACATGTCTTACATTTTAGTACATACAGTCTCACATTCATTAAATCTTATGACTTTATGAGTCACGATTAGATTTACAATTAAAAGTTTGAAGGTTCTTCGATAGTTTTGCCAATTGCGGGGACACACGTAACCGTCATTTGAAGTGAAAAAAAAAGACCAATGTAACTGTGATTTTATAAATTAATCGCAGTGAATGGTATAACGATTAAACAATAAATTTATTGTGTGTTACAAGGTACGTACCTACCTAACAAAATTAGCGTGTATTGAATCGTAATGTTACAATGCAACGTCCCTCGTGTTAAAATCCCTCCTATTCTCAAGTTGGACAAAACTGCACAGTGTGTTTAGGAGTTCATCGCAGATAAACAACGTGACAATTTTTTTTTTAATATTTAAAAATTGTAGTTTTTTTTATTGAGCTATATATTTGTTTAGATAAAAAAGTGCGTGTAAGGTGCACGTATAGGGCTTTATGAAGAAAAACCACACGGCGGCCTATGGATTGAGTCGTAGTTTCATTGAAGGATAAAATTGGTTGCGAGGTCATCGGGCAAAAAAAAAAAGAACATAGCTCGCCAAATAAGCATGGATTGTCTATATCTGTCGAAAGTCCGAGTTATTGATACAGTAGATTCTCTGGGATACACTTGAGGTGTGTATTTTGGAGATGCCCAAATTACCCAATTAGTTTCGAAGAATGTGGCGCCCTCAGATCATAGAAACAAGGTTTTGTATTGTTGATGTTTCTATGATCTGAGGTGGCGCCTAACACTGACGCGACAGGTTGCTTTATTCCTTGATAAAGGGTCCCGGTTTGTCCCAAAGCTCCTGACTTTTTGTTAACATAGGGGTCTGTGTTTCTTTTTGTCAGGTAATGAATGTCCATGTTTGATAATTGATGATAATAATTGACGATGTATATTTTGTACCGCATTGATAATTCTCTAGTCCGTTAGATATTATCTATACTTACGTGTTTAGATACAAAGGTTATAATGTCGAATTGCATAGGTATTTATAAATTACTTAAGATCGTGAACGGTAACTTAGTTGCTTACATAGTATCAAATAAAAATGATATTGGATTGATTTTAGTATTTCACTAGCAACCCGCCCCGGCTTCGCACGAGTGGCAGAGACATCTTCAACAATCATCATCATATTTCAATCAATTTACACAAAAGCTTAACAAATTATACACCAAAACCTTCCTCATGAATCACTCTGTGAAAACCGCATGAAAATCCATTCAGTAGTTTTTCGACTTTGTTTTTAACCGACTTCAAAAAAGGAGGAGGTTCTCAATTCGACTGTATCTTTTTTTTTTTGTTTTTTTGTTTGTTACCTCAGAACGTTGTGGTTTTGATGATTCTTTTTTATTTGAAAGCTGGTGCTTCCCGTGTGGGCCCATTTCAATTTGGTCCAATTCTGACAATGACATCCAAGAGAAAATACGGGTTTCTCATGGAAGTCTTTTATGGAATAGTTTTTTTTTAAGTCCGTTTTTTTTTAAAGAATTATAAAATATGTAGTGATTATTTCTTCATAGTACTTTTGTATGTCGCAAAAGCTTAAATGTTTTAACGGGTTTAGCAACAAATTATCCTTTATCGAATCTAGTAATTGGCAGAATGTTCGACATAGCAATGTTTTGTTTTATAGTACAGATTGTGAATGGGTGTGGTAACAAGGCTGAGTAATGCAACTGGCGGTGAAAATAATCTCTAAACTGGGTCTTGAGATGTTTATGAAACATGTCGACAATCGTACAATTCTTTAGCTGCTGTGTGATTATATCGCTGTGTCTTTACTAGTAGTAATAGAACAACAAAGTATGTATTCACACCTCTACCACTCGTTTGGGGATATACAGGACTTGTTTTGTAGAACTTGTGACGCAATATTGCCTAATCCCTAAATTAACTTCAAATATTTCTATAATCTTTGTTATCTTTGTATCGCTTACCATCAGGCTTATTTGGAACCAACGTGGTATAATAAAAATGAAGTCCGTAGAGTTGAAGCTGCTGTCAGCGTTGGACCATCGTTGTCCATTTTCAACACAAAACCAGGGCATCACTCCTAAAAAAGGCGGTATTTAAACTTGCATGTCTATTCTATTATATATCTTGCTTGTGAGTAGGGTCCTCGGCTCTATAAGCACCTTGTCCAAGCACCTTTACACACTTACTATCACGTGGGTTTTGTTGTAAACTTGTTTTATGGACAAATCTTCTATGTATATAAAAATGAATCCCTATTTCCCTTGGTCACGGCATCACGCGTGAACAGCTGGACCGATTTCGCTAATTCATTTTTTGGCGTTTGTTATTGTCAGGGGAAGGTTCTTATGAATGCTGACTGTGGTCTATGGATTCTGCGCCATACTACTGTGCTTTGATGTTGGTTGTGTACTAATTATCCATATATTAGTTCAGGCAACTTCCACAGATGGCGTAATTTTAATTTCGAGTTTTTACAATATTTATATAATATAATAATAACTTGACACATGTCACACACGGCCGTTTGATCCCAAACTAGGCAGAGCCTGTACTATTGTAACCAGACTGCTGATAAACATACTTATATATTACTAAATACATATATATTATAGATAAATTACACCCAGACACAGAACAATGAATGATCATGCTCATCACACATTTATTTGCCAATAAGGTGTGTATTATTTTTTTTGGGAGATTATAATCGGCATAATTATATAAATAATATTGTTGCCAGCATAATAATGGTTGAAAACGGTACAATTTTTCAGATGACTCGCCCATAGTTTTAATGTCGTATTTATTTTTTATTTTTTTCATGGTATACGAGGCAAACGAGCACACCGGTCACCTGATGGTAAATGCCTAGCGTCGCCCATGGGCACCTGAGTCACAAGTGCGTTGCCGGCATTTAAGGTGGGAGTAGGGGAGGGGTGGAAGAGGGGGAGAGGGGGCAGGGAATGAATAGGGGATCCGGTAACCTTAATCACTCGGCGAAAAGCAATGCAAGCATTGCTTTACTGCCGGTTTTCTGTGAGGAGTATTACCTACTCCGGTCGAACCGGCCCGTACTTGAGGAAGCATGGCTCTCCCACTTAGAAAATGTATTTAAATGATTTATATTCAAATATAGATTATGATATATAGGGGTAATAAATTGCCCTAAATTCTAATGGTAAATGTTCGTGTCTTCTATAATTAGGTACATAAATTTATAAGTGGTGGCACTTGAAAACAAGCTATGATTACAAAGCAAGGTCTGAAAGCTCCGAATCGTAATCAATAATGTATAAAATGACCTTTAAAAGTGTGATAATATTAAAAGTGTGCCTAATTCAGGGCGCGGTCATGTCTTATTCAAATTACATACAGCAGACGTCTTTAGTAGCTATTGCAATGTATGTGGATATAAATTAGCGGCGGTGGTGTAGTGGCTAAGACGTGAGAGTTGCGATCGAGTGCTTACCGCTCCTAATGACAATGTTTTACTTAGTTTTAGAGATCAACTGTTACTATATGGTTACATTAATGATATTGTAGTAAATATAATAAAAGTTCGTTTACAGGTTGCATAAATGGGTGTTCATTTTATACGTTTTACTTAATTGTACGCTACGTATGTATTTAGCTTTTAGCCCGCAGAATAGTCAGAATTTCAGTTCCCGTATGCAGATGTGTCACTTCAGGGTACCATTGAATCTGTTTTACAAATGTGAAGTAGAATTAAATCCTTACTAATATTATAAATGCGAAAGTAACTCTGTCTGCCTGACGCCCTTTCACGCCAAAACGTGTAGAGCCTGAGAAAGGACATAGGCTACTTTTTAATGCGAAAAAAGGGGTGTAAGGGGTTGAAAGGTGGGGATGAAAAGTTGTATGTATGTTGTATCGTTATATTTAGAGCTAGAAGCTTGAAACTTATTTTTTTATGCTGTTGATTCGATATAAATACACTATTCCACGTGGACGAAGTCGTGAGCACAGCTAGTAGTGTATAATTCTTTAAAAAAATCGACTTAAAAAAAGTATTCCATAAAAGACTTATATAGTTTTCTCATGGATGCCATTGTCAGAACTGAACCAAATGGAAATGGGAACACATGGGAAGCACCAGCTTTCAAATAAAAAAAAAGAATCATCGAAATCGGTTTACACAGTCAAAAGTTAAGGTAACAAACTTAAAAAAAATATACAGTCGAATTGAGAACCTCCTCCTTCTTTGAAGTCGGTTAAAAATTACATGTCTAGTTTCAGATTATAATATCGTTTTGGGATGACCTGTAAAGATACAGTACACAATTCCTATTTTGTTACCCAACTTTTCGATCGAATTGCACCGATCGTCGTCACAGGTGGACTGATAATCGGGGGTTATCGCGATTAAGTTCCGATTTACACTTGTAATATGTACAATCGCTAAAGTTTAAAAACAATTTAGTCGAGCTGTTTTTCTAATGGTAATAAGGGGCTTTAGAGATTTATTTTTCTATTTCTTTTTAATAAATAATACCTCTCCAACTAAGCTAAATGTTATTAGTGGATTATACCCCGGTGGGGTGAAGGCCGTAGGGGTTTCCACACGCACAAAAAAAAAGGAGTGGATTATTCCATGGGTTGTGGGGATTGATGACTATGCCAGTGAGTGTCATGATGATAATTTGTTAGTGCGTATAGACTTACAATTTATGAGGGCCATGAGACACATAAGATAGAAATATTTCGAACTCCACTGAAAATAACTCGCAACTAAATAAGATACAAAAAATTATTACTTTGTCAAATATATTTGATTAGTTAATACTCTTATCAATAATCATCATAACATTCATAACGAATGAATAATGTATGCACATATTCAAACAACGAGACAAAACTCGTCATAACAGATTCAGTATCGTTGTTCCATGACGCCTTTACATCTCATTTACAATGGCTCCGGACGGCATTCCTGGACAAGTATGCAACACTACTCCATAATTATAACAGCCTCCATTTTCATATTAAGTGAACCTTTCGAGGTTCCATTACTCCAGTAAGAGTCTAAGATACAAACAAGTGCTTTTAATACATTAATGATTGTTTATGATTTTTTTTTATTATATTGGGGCCAAACGAGCACACGGGTCACCTGATGGTAAATGACTAACGCCGCCCATGGGCATCTGCAACTCAAGAGTCAGTCAGTGGAAGAGGGGGGGGGGGAGGGGTTAGGGCCTCCGGGACCTCACTCACTCGGCGAATAGTACAAGCATTGCTTCACTGCCGGTTTTCTGTGTGGTCGTTACATCACTCCGGTCGAGCCGGTCCATACGTGCCGAAGCTACTAGGCCGAAGCCTCCCACGATAAAAATGATTTTTAAGTCAGCATTTAATGTGATGATATGACAACAATAAGGCGTGACGTCATTGTGTTATTTTATACAAAAATGTATTGTACCTACTGTTTTGAGTAAGTGTATTTCCTTTACATAAAAACTGTTGCTCCAACAATTATTTCAGGGTCTATCTTTTGTCGTGTAGAAACCCATCACCTTACCGGGGCCAACGATGAAGTGTTAGGTATGTCGGAATCAAACCAACTAAATCCACACGGTGTTCCCACACAAGGTAGTCTATCACCGACATGTGCATGGACATCGTGTGGTTTTATTCGCTTCGATTCCGACATACCATACTTTGCAAGGGTTCCGGGTATACCCCAAGAAGGAAGCATCCAGGAAACCCTGCAGACCTTCGCCACCTCTTGATCACCAAGCGTGCACACCTAGACACCTAGGATCATGCCCCCTTCCGGTACAGAGAGACGCGAGCGAAGCACCTCACCCCACCTTACCTTTTACCCCCCCGGGCCAGTGCTCATGGAGGCCTGAGATGGGAGATTACTCGTCCTCTCCTTCCCTTTCTGGTGCCTCTCTCGCCAACATCACCTTTTCGCAAAACGATTCGGCGGAATCCCACGCACTCTCGCTTCGGACCATGGACATAACCATGGTCTCTAGCTTCCAGCCTCGATAGCCGTCACTATTGTGAGGCCATGTTGCGCCCACACTGAGCATTCCACTTAGGCGTTGGTGTCGCAGACGTTCGCTCCGGCTTTATTTCATTGTATACCTACCAAATTATGCACCTAAACCTTCCTCATGAATCACTCTGTCTATTAGTGAAAACCGCATGAAAGTCCGTTCAGTAGTTTTTCAGTTTATCGCGAACAGACAGACAGACAGACAGACGCGGTGGGGGACTTTGTTTTATAATATGTAGTGATTGTTCCTGCTGGTCTTGAGTCGCATAATCGTTCCGAGGTGCTACAACTGCAATTAAAATTGTAGCCATACATATTTTGGAGTTACGGAGTCTTTATAAGTTAGTTTCCCTAAAAACATATTTGCTGTAGAGCTTAATATATTACTGTATTTCAAACTTCAAATTTTTTAACTAAATTTTCGTCATCGGTTCGCTTATATTTAGCTGGAACTCAGCGCGGTTTTGCTGCCTTTTTATTGGTCGCTGTTATTGATCGTAGTTTTCTCAAATCCTTATAATATTCGCTAAAATATCCTTACACACAAAACAATCGATTAAAGAATATGTATATCGTACACGTATCATAAAGAAGACTGTCAGACAGTATGGCCGTCTTAAAGGCCCTGGATTCATAAATGAGACCGGAGTTCATGGTGTTGCCCACCATGAACTCCGGTCTCATTTATGAATGCCACCAGACGCTAGAGCGGTTAGCCTCTGCCAATGGGGTAATTCTGCAATGGATCAAAGGGCATAGTAATTCACTCGGGAACGACGCCGCCGATGAGCTGGCAAGGAAGGGATCTGTAACGTCAGTGGCAGGTCCAACTATACTACTGCCACTTCCCTTTAATCAACTTCGCTCATGGGTAAGGCAACGGACTCGTGAAGCGCACAACGGTCGTTGGGCCGACACACCGGGCTATAGACAGTCTAAACTGGTGCTGACGGAGGTCTCACCACGTTTAACTTGCAGACTGCTCAGCCTCAACCGACTCGACATCAGAATAGTTGTAGGAACAATCACGGGCCATTTAGCCCTAAACCGGCACCTATTCACCATCAGTGCGACAGACAGCCCTCTATGCAGAGGATGTCTTAACGCGGAGGAAACGGCCGCCCACGTTATCCTGGAGTGCGAGGGAGTAGCCACACAACGGGCAAATATTCTCGCGGGTGCGAGATCGCTCCTAGAAGCCTGCGAACGCCCCAGGAGGCTTCTGTGCTTCTGGAACGAGCTAGGCTGGCTCAAATAAGCAGCCTGTCTGAACGCATAATGGACCGTCTATGAGTCTAAATGCGGAAACAGAGCCCTACACCAGGGGATAGATGATTTATTTTCGACGGGCCTATTGATTAGAGATCCTGACTGTTGAGTCAGAGATAGTGGGATCGATTGCCACACAGGACAAATAATTGTGTGATGAGCACGACCATTTGTTATGTCTGGGTATAATCCTACTAATATTATAAACGAGAAACTTTGTGAGTGTGGACGTAGGGTTGTATGGATGTTTGTTACTCTTTCACGCAAACACTACTGAACCGATTGCCATGAAACTTGGAATGTAGATAGCTGGAGACCTGGATTAACACTTAGGTTACTTTTATCCCGATATGTATTAAGTGTGTTTAAGCCCTACACCAATACTAATACCAAAAAAAAAAATTAAAGAAGAATGTTTTTTTAGTAACCTGTGAATTTTGATTTGACATCTTATAATTTGTGCAGAATTTAGGGAAATTAAAAAATAAAATTAAAAAACAGCCTCAACGTCAGCCTTTTCGGGTCATAGACGCATGAAAGCTTAGTCTAGTATTATTTCATCAATATCCACTGCTGAAGATAAACCTCAGATCTCTCCGAAAGACTTCCACAAAAAAAGTTTTGCGGTAAACATTTCGAGTGACAAATATTCTAAATCATAAGCGCGAGTTAAACTTTCTGTACAGGAAACCATGCGAAGGCTGTTTGTCCTGGATGTTACGCAACGAAATAAGTTACGTCAATTCGATTATGTGCCAATAGCTTGGCAAGATATAACAATTATAAATCTTAGCCTTCACAACCTGCAAACTTGCATAGTATTCAATACAAATATACTTATATTATATCATTAATTACCTATATATGGAGATCGCATAGTGGTCGAATTTCCACTACAATTAATTAAATTTTAATCCTATTTGCAACATTAATTAAGCTATAAATATCAAGTATACGTAGACAGGTCGTGACAGGTCAACATTGTGTTGATATGTGTGTGTTGTATGTATTTAAAAATGTTAGTTTTCTACACTTCTGCTCCATGTAAACATTAAGTACTCCAAATTTCTCATTCCTCCGTGTGCGAAATTTGCTGAAAAAAGGGTGCAAAGATCCTCTTCACGTATCGATTTATAGAAGAAGAAGGGTAGCCATAAAATGTTGAGAGTAGATGTACTTAAAGATTTTAGCCACGTATCACGAGTAGGTGTATGTTTATAACTTTGATCTCCGTGTTGTTCAGATATTGCTGGAGTGTCTTTGAGCCTTTCAACAGAAATGCCTATAATATATATTATAATGAATATAACTTAATATGTACAAAACTACCTGTAAGACGTTGACCTTGTCTAATAGAGCGATAAAATAAAATTAAACATAATCAGGGATGCATTCAAGTTACGGTACCCCTGAATTTAAGATGAAGGCAGTTTAGACATAATCCTCGGGCTTTGCTATCTCAGGATTTGTTGGAGGCAGTGAACACGCTGTGACACAGAAAACTGCTCCGTAACGGACAGGAAAGGTCGCTCTTCTAAATTAAGTGTGACAAATCCATCAATCAAAGATAATATATTATGTCATGTTATTAAAAGAAATTGCCGATAATTATGGTGGTAATATTATAGGCATTACATGACTTCAAAAATGTTATTAACTACTTACCTTTACCCGTTTCTTTTCTGTTATATATGTACGTTTCAAGCCCTATAAAGATTTATTTTTTATACATGTGGATGTTGCTTTAATAACGCATGCCTGCTAATAGACTAGTTCAATGTCATTCAAACGCACCACAAAAAAGGTGAGACCGCATGTTTAGTCCGTTTTTGTATGTCTGCAATATGTATAGAATAAATAAATAAATCATTTCTTAGAGTTATTTTGGTTATCTTTGTATTAAATAGCACCTCTGTCGGTGTAGTGGTCGGGAATTCATTTGAAGGTCCAAAATAGTGAGTTCGAGTAGCGTTTAATGCAAGATACGTACAAGTATGTATTTGCATATTTTTATTTTTGTTTTGATGTTATCCGTGTTCTAAGAACCAAAGCAAAATATGGTGGAACTCACAGCGCTGTGTAAACTGCCAGAGTACCTTTGTATTATGATTATTATCAATCAAATAAGTACCTACCTAGTTATTAATTCTAAGTGGCAGGCTCCTCAGAATTACAGTCACTGGTAAATTACGACCATATTTTCATTCATTTGATCAATCAATTCTTCATCATCATTTATTTGGTCAATTAATTTTCCATTATTTTTAATAGGTAACGAATGGCTTGAGTTGCGGTTTGTCTTCCCTCAATGCTACCACGGGAATATAGTAATAGCTTATTGCTCAAATGGCCATTTTCTACCAAATTTTGTTAGTGGGAGAGCCATGCTTCGGCACGTATGGGCCGGCTCGACCGGAGTGATACCACGGCCTCACAATAAATGAGGTGCTCGCCGAGTGAATGAAGTTACCGCAGGCCCTAACTCTTCCCCTTCCTCCCTCTTTCCCCTCTCGCTCCCTCACTCCCTCTCCCCCTCTTCCGTTTGAAGATTATCAACTTTTTTCTAATCGTTGAAAGGATTTTTAGTCGGGGGTATTCAGCGATGCACATCATCAGATGATGACGATAGGAGCTCAGTTGGCAGCGTGACATCATTTCTGTTGCAGTATTAACTGCCGCGAGGGTACCTGCTAACCATATACGTGGCCATGCAACTGTTACAATTATGTAACCAGTTGTTTAAAATAAAAACTTCTTAAAGTGACGGAAGAAGAAAGGAATTGAAAAGCGAAAAATAAACTTGTTAGCCTAAAGCCCTACACTAGTTTAAATACCTGATTCGAACAACAGATGTTCAACAATCTTTTATTTGGTTTAAAGTTCTCATTAAGACAAATTAATAAGAACAAACACGAAATAGAAGCTGTAAAGTGTAAGTGCGTGCAAGGCAATTGTCGCTCTATTTTGTTTTTTATTCTTTATTTTTATTTGTATTTCTTTTTTTTAATGTTTTATCACTTTAAGTACTGTAAGCACTAACGTCACTTCAGAAATAAATACTTTTTTTTTTCTTTCTAAAGCCAATGGGTTATTCGTCGGTTAAAAAGGTTAAATTTGGTAATTTCTTTGTAGGTTTTCGGGGCAGAAAAACAAAGTCAATTATGTATGACAAGTAATTATACTAACAATTATTAATACGTGTCCGCATTTGACCACAAGGCGTCACAAGGCTAAGCCCGGACATTCACTTGGCGTCGAGTTTCTTGTCTCATTGTAACATACAGCGGAATTTCATAGAAAAAATCTTACGGTGAATAACTCACCTTCTTTGGTACGAATTAAATATGAGAGAATGACTACTTGTTCTTGTAATGTGCTTAGTTCTATTTAAAAGCAATGTTAGAGAAGTATGAGGGTATGGGATTCTTGAAGAAAGGAGTGTATAGGTTTTTAAAGGGTCGGCAACGCGCATGCGATTCCTATGGAACTGCAAGCGTTCATAAGCTACGGTAAACGCTTACCATTAGGCGGGCCGTATGCTTGTTTGCCACCGACGTAGTATATAAAAAAATAAAATTATAACTTGACACATCTCACACACGACCGTCTGATCCCAAACTAGGCAAGGCCTGCACTATGGTAACCGGACTGCTGATAAACATACTTATATATTTCTAAATACATACATATTAAACATAAATTACACCCAGATACAGAACAAATGATCGTGCTGATCACACAGTTATTTGTCTTGGGTGGGAATCGAATCCACGATCTCTGGCTCGGCAGTCTAACTTGCTACTAGATGCTTTAAGGCGCCCATTACACGGTAGGTTTTGCTGTCAGTTTTGCCACAATCAAAACGGTGATTGACGAATAACCTATCGTCTAATGCAGTTATTGACGGTTGCATGATGAGATTTTAATGTCGATATTATTTCATCTATCACCAACGAACATCAGTCAATCATGACTTTTAGTAATGATTGGCGTTTGCATGAGCGTCTAAAGGACGCCTTACCTTTAAATGAATACTAGATATCGCCTGGTGGTCGAATTTCGATGTGTTTTTAACCTATTGATTACCAGTATAAGTTAAACTCTCATTGTTCATTGTTAGACTTCTTGTACCATGATAGGTCAACATAAATACTGGACGCGTGTAGTTTAATGTAGTCGTTTTCAAATAATTTTTAAATTTGTAACGGATATTGTTTAAAAATTTTATCGTTCTAAAATTCGGCTCTACTCTTTATAATCCATTGAGCGGTATGAGTACATTGTCTACTGGTAACCTGGAGAGAAACCTTTCCAGTCTTAAGAATTATTGTAGTATAAATTAAGTGAAACTAATAAATAATATTGAAGTTACGTTGTACGAAGTTACGAAGTACTTTCTGTTATGGTGAATATTCTTTCTTTTTGCAAGACTACTCAAAAAGGAGTTTTATGTTTTCGGTTCATGTAGGTTTCTGTATCTGTATAACAGACACATCACCACATTACATCAGCGACATCAGCATCATCCCGAGTGACATTGGCTACAATTTTGTTAAAAAAATTCAATATGGCGGGTGTTTGGCGCGTAATTCGTTTTTTGGCAGGGCAGTTGCTTTTTTTTTAAATTAGTCACTGGTTAATACTTATTTTTTCTGCATCAATGTCCTTCTGCAGAAATATAATTCATCGTTATTAATTGTCATAAAATATTATGTTAATTAAATGAAGCACGTGACATAACGACAGGGAAATTAATGTTTAAAGTTTATTTTAGGAGTTTAATTAAATTTCTGAAGTTTTTTGTGTTGCTAACAATGACCCGGAAGGAAAAATAACGAAGAATCAGAATAATGCTTATCCGTCATTGCCCAAGTTTATTTATTGGCCTCTGTATACTCCATAAGTTTAGATACAGTCACCCTCAAAAATATGTACATATTTTTCCAAAATATTCTAATCAACTACAGTGACTAAACATAGTATTTTTAGTAACTTGACAATGCCAAGTAGAATCGGGGTCAAAACTTTGTAAACGTGTCTGTTTCTTAAGTTTAAGTGAGGAACTACATAGTCTTCCAAAATGATACCAAAGTTCATCCTACAGTACCTAATATGTACAGGGTAGAATGAATGAAATTAAATACCTAAATGACTTGCGTAGAAATTCGTAAAACTACATAACAAAACGCTCTCATTTTCACTTAAAAAGTAAACAGAATGAGAGCACAGATTACACCATTGCAAGATCAAGGCCGCGGTTTACTTTTAACCAAATAAGAAATACTTGACACTAAGTGTACAGTTTTTTTTTCTGTTGTTACGTAATAACTAACTCAGTTACACACTCCGTTCCACGCGGTGGCGTCTAAATTATCTGGTTTGTTTCACTTCCGAAGGATTTCTAGGTTTCTGTGACGAATATGAAAGCTCTATTAATAAATTGTAAGCTTACTTAAGTGTCAAGTGAAGCTTATTTTTGTCGAAAACCTCGATTCTTTAGTTGTCGTCAATTAATTTGAAGTAGTTGTTCGTCAAGGTGATGAAATTCGACCGCAAATTCTTTAAATTATTTCATCGAGGATAACGGAAGGCTCTCTTTCTTTAGGTAAAAAAAAACCTGATAAAAAATATTAATAGATATTTTGAAGTTACACGTTTATACATGTATATACAATGTAAATCAATATTATATCTTCAATTTATTATATATGATGTAGTTAGTAGGTCGTATAATAGGATAAATAGGTATATATGATGTAAATCCCAGTCGCCTCCAAAATGTTTAATATCTTCTTTATTTTATACTAGCTTTTCCCTACGGTTTCTCTCGCCTGAAATTTGTATTTTATCTTTCCCGGGAATAGTAAATTTTTAAAGCTACCATACCAGAAAATGTGCATGCAAAATTTCATGACGATAGGTTTAGTAATTTAGGCATGAAAGTTTAACAAACTCGCTCTCGCGTTCATTTAACATTACCCTACAAAATACCTAAAGTATTTGGACACTTAGTTATTTATACATGTTTTGAGGGGCTCGTAGCTAAGTGGTAACTGAGTAGGTAAGCACATTACAAGGTTAACTAATACTAGCCAGGTCAGTCTTAGGATGGGTGACCATTCTTAACACATCGAGACCCCTCCGTGCCTCGAAGAGCACGTTAAGCAGTCGCTCCCGGTTGCCATTCGAACATCTGTGGCATTCGTTACGGGTAGTTGAAGCCCTAAAAAGTCCGACAACCTTCACGTAAATTATCGAAGTTCGGCCGCATCGTAGTTAGACTGAAAGCCGACCCCAATTTAGTTGGGAAAAGGCGCAGAGGAGGCGCAATAAATAGCTGATCTATTGAAACAAGATCTATCGAATCAGAGATTAGCGCGTTCAAACATAGAAACGACCAGATAAAGAAAAGACAGAAAAACTAACAGACAGACTACGGCATAAGGTTATGTTGTTAATGCTTTTTCATCCTTTAATATGTGCGTATATCCTGGTACAGAAGTTGTCGCAATCATAAGAGTCTATCACCCGCAACATTTCTTTCAATCTTGACATATATTAAACTAGACATCTTGAATTCCAGACTCTCATCCTCTGCGCAGCCTACATGGCAGTTAACTGCCAGCATCAAGGCCCAACCACCACTCCGGTGCCCATCCTCAAGCAGATCAACCGACAAAACGACGATGGTTCCTACAGCTTCGGCTATGAGGCAGCCGATGGTTCTTTCAAGATCGAGACGAAATATCCTAATGGAGACGTTGCTGGGAAGTACGGATATCTTGATGAGAATGGAAAAACGAGGGAGATTTCGTATGGAGCTAGCAGTAAGAGAGGATTTGAACCTCAAGGTATGCTCAGTTTCTTATCTTTAACTAGCTATTCTTTTTTTTTTATGGTATAGGGGGCAAACAAGCAGACGGGTCACCTGATGGTAAATGACTACCGCCGCCCATGGGCACCTGGAACTCGAGAGTCACAAGTGCTTTGCCGCCCTTTAAGGTGGGAGTGGGAGAAGAGGGGGGGAGAGGGGAAGGACGGGAATAAGGGAAAGGGAAGGTTTAGGGCCTCCGGTAACCTCACTCACGCGGCGAAATGCAATGCAAGCATTGCTACATGGCCGGTTTTCTGTGAGGTCGTGGTAACGAGCGGAGTCGAGCCGGCCCATACGTGCCGAAGCATGGCTCTCCCACATAAAATTTTTCGCAGTTTCAAATTCATTTATGGTCACTGCTCTGTCCCTAAGGGTTGTAGCGTGATGTTAAGTAGTCTATACCCTTTCTCCTCTTGTGTGATTACTCTCAACTTTAGGGAATAATCATTTCAACAGAGAGTCAGCTCCTTACAGGTTTACTCTTTTACTGCAAAGTTCATTTACGTAACAGGTCAGATGGCGAAAAACGTTTTATTGTCCCCGGTAGTCTTGGTATAGCGTTGTGAATTTAGTTGGGTTAAGTATAATTTTGTTTAGCATCTAAAGAGATAGGGCACTGGAAACCATATGTATTTCAGAAAAGCTCGCCTAGTACCAGTTTAGTATCCTGAAACCAACACAAAAGAGGATTAACTTTTAAACTTTCGCGTTCCATGATATAATTATGTATTTCCACGGGAATTAACGCGATGTTATAACCTTCTACCTCACGATCTCAACGACGGATGGCGTGCACCGCTGAGCCAGTCAGCCTGTGACCTCGGCCAGTGCAACCTGGTCGAAACGTCAGTCGATGCAGAGATATGTAATACCTTTTCGTGTTCACATTAATTCCTGTGGAATACATAATTATACAAAGGGAGACCTCAGCCCGTGGACAATTTTTGTCGGTTAGCTTAAAGTTTAGTTCAGAACTAGTAGGTTATCAGCTATTCCGTATCTACTAAAACCCTAATACTAGTAACGAGTATTTTAATATGAGTAACGAGGGTCACAGATAAATAGTATTCTTGTTAACCTCTCCAGCTAAGCTAAATTTTTGTGTTAAGAGTAGGATCACGTCAGTGTTGTAATGTGTGGGGTTGTTATTATTGCTCTAATAAGTATTACACCTTGTCTGTAAGCACCATATTACACTATACTGTCACCACATTACATGTTGAATTAGTTTCCCAACTGCGGAGCGAACGGAGAGAGTTGTGCTGCAATCGACCTACTTTTTCTATTTGTTCATAAAACTGGATAGTCTAATATAATTATTTAAACGGGAATTAACGTAATCAATAGGTATTACATACCTTTGAAGTGCCTGACGTTTCGACTAGGTTGCAACTTGGTCGAAACATCAGGCAAACAATCAAAAAAGAGCCAAAAAAAGTTAAAAAGCAAATCAGGCATCTCAAAGGTATGAAATAATTATTGATCGCGTTAATTCCCGTTTAAGTATATTTTTTTACACACGGTAGTCTGATCCCAAACTAGACAGAGCCTGTACTATGGTAACCGGACTGCTGATAAACATACTTATATATTTCTAAATACATACATATTATACTTAAATTACATCAAGACACAGAACAAATGATCATGCTCATCACACAATTATTTGTCCTGGGTGGGAATCGAGCCCACGATCTCTGGCTAAGCAGTCAGGGTCACTAACTAGACCAACAGGTCAGAATTATATTATCATGGAACTCGAAAGTAAAAGTTGGATAGAATCTAGTTATAAATTCTTGTATTTTTTTCTAAATAATACTTAGTAAGCACTGACCGTACCATAAGTTGGATTTTGAGAGATCCTGGATTCGTTCAAAGTTTCGGACCGGTTTTGTGTTTTTCTAATAGGAAATTCCCATCTCCCAGAAAGTCTCGTTCCTGTTTCGTGGGACGAATGTTATGGCTTACGAAATGTGAGTGTAATAAACCTCTGCTTAGGTCTTTGGGGTGATTATATAATATGAACATGGGTGTAAATAATACTATGATATAGATAAAGATTGCGGAAGATAGCTAATAAATTAGAGCAATTTTTGGGAGAGACACATACACATTTAGACATGTCTAGGGGGCATGTTCTAAGAATATAGTGACAATGGTATGGCACATCAATTTTTCTCGAAAGGATTTGAATCGGTCGAGTATCTGTGGTCATATCGCTTTGTGAGATTGATCTGACCACGGACACCATTTAGTGTCCTTGTTCAGATTCATTGAATTGCAGTGTCCATGGTTAGACTTGTCATGTATAGGTGGTCAGACTGCTTTGTAAGATCGATCTGACCACGGACACCATTAAGTATATTTGTTCAAGTTAAAGGTCTCCATAGTAAGATAACCTCTCCAATGCAGTGCAACCATTTCTGATGTCGCCTAGCTCGATAGAGTGCGATAATATTGATTTAGATAGCGATATCGCCACCCGGCAAAAAAAGTATCATATCACATGTTAGGTACGTTTTGACATTTTTATAGGATTGAGTAGCAAATATTGCATTTGGTCAGCTGTAAAAACATCGTTATTAGCTCACTGAAAAAGAGAACACAGACAGTTCCCTTTTTCACTGAGCTGTTTTGTTCAATTCACCGGCATAAAAGTCGTGTTTTCTCGAAATAGCTGTTTTTGTATTATGATACTTTTTTAAATAATAATATGGTATATGGTCTCACTATTTACGGACATTGGTAATAATATTTTTAAATGTTCGATTCGTCACTATTGATAAACAAATGTAGGTATATAATGTCGTCGATTAATAGGCGAAACCTAATTTAATGTCCAGTACGGTAAGTGCTCAAGTTAGTGACGCTCTTGTGTTGAAAATCTTACCTTAACGGAATAATTTAAAGTTACAAGAAATACCATTTGTTCACTAGTTAACATAAGTAAGCGACTCTTTAGTTGGTGTTGGGTAATTCAATGTTTTAACTTAACATTTAGTTAGATAAGTTATCAGTGCGTGAAGGTTGGTGGCATTAGAGTCAATCTTACAACATCTTAAGCAAAATTATTAGGTTATAATTGCTAACTGTACTAAAAGCGATTAGCCGTAGTTTTACCTGCGCTTATGGTCACTGCTCCGCTTCTAAGGGTCGTAGCGTGATGTTACATAGCCTATAACCTTCCTAAATTAATACTCTATTCGATACAAAAAGAATTATTTAAATCTGACTGATAGTTTCATAGACTAGCGCGTTTAAACAAAAAGAAATTAAACTAAAAAACACGGTAGGAACTAAGTTCCTTTCGCTACATATATTTAATAGATTGCATAAATTGTATCAATTATAGTAAATATTGTAAAAACTCAAAGTTAAAATTGCGCTATCAGCGCTAATAATAAGTAAGTAATCAATAAAAAGGTAATTTATCTACATGTAACTATACTATTCAAAGAACCTCTTAAGTCTATTTCAGAGTAATAAAAACTCTATGCAAAGATAAGTAAATTAAAATAAATAATAACAATACATAGCATCCCGGTTGGAAAGATGATGAAAATAAAAAGCTGTGTGTTTTTATTTTCATCACCTTTTAGTGGAGGCTCTCTCTCTCTCACTCTTTCTCTCTCTCACTCTCTATCTCTCTCATCATTTTGTAGACCCTGTACAGTATATATTCTGTATATATATACATTATATATAACATAAAGGTATATAAGTACACATATATCTACTTACATACGTCCAGGATATTTAGTAAACTCCAATAAAGTACAAAAAGTACAACAAATCGTTAAAGATCACAAAATTTTACTCTTCATATTTTTTTCATGCCGGGCGCTTTATTTGAAATTCGATTCTTAAAGATTAAACTCCAAAAACAAACATAACGTAGGTACAGAAATAATAACCAGAATATCGAACCGATTTCGCCACAAAACTGATTATGTCAAAATTATCAAAAACTCTTTTACTAATGGCAATCGTGAACTTTTCAGGTCCTGGAATCCAAGTGCCTCCTCCAACTCTGAACAACCCATCTTCCAACGCTCTCACCGAAGGCCAAGAAGATGACGGCCAGTACCGAGAAGACCCGAGCATTTACGAAGACCCTAAATACAACAGGCGTAATCAACCGAGTTCAGCCCCAATTCGCCAATACCACCAGTCAGCCCAGCCTGCTCAGGAACCTGCTCCTCAATACCAACAGCAACCAGCCCCCAGCCAGTTCAGGTCAGCTCCGTTATACTCTCAAAAGACCAGCCTCTTCGACCAAGCTCCTCAAAAATTCACAAATCAAGATTTTCGCCCTCAAAGCCAAGTTTACCACCAGCAACCTGAGTTCTCCTACCAAGGCTACACTGGTCAGCCATACCAGAGCCAGAATTTCCAGCCTCAGCCAGCTTACCAGTCACAGCCAGCCTACCAAGCTCAACCAGCCTACCAGACTCAGCAAGCTTACCAGCCCCAGCCAACTTACCAGCCTCAGCCAGCTTACCAGCCGCAACCAAGTTATCAGCAACAAAACCAAGCATATCAAAGTCAGGACTACAACCCCTACTTTGGTCACCCCGCCCAGAATATTGACCCTAACACTGGATCTTACACCATCAATTTTACTGGTTAAGGGATGATATATGTTGTTATTTAATTTGAGGGTTTTAGTTTAAAATAAGTGCCGAGGTAGACGAGTCATAGCGAAATGTATAAATAAAACGAACATCAAGGCTTTTTCGATATCAAATAGTAATCTCTCTTTAGCCACTATTGAAAAACTTGTTAAAAATCATAATTTTGACAGGCTGTGTTGTGACATTGTTAATAATTTTTTTTACTATGAGCAAAGTAAAGAGATGGTCGCTCCTTTAAAAAAATGTATTTTCACCTTCGTATCCACAAGCAAGGAGTAAAGAAACAGTGGAAATAAATAAATAATCCGTTTTTAAAACTACAATTTCTGATACCTTTAACTACCTACATGTTTTTCTTATAATTGTCAAGGGATTTTTTGAAATTACTATGACATACAAACGTATAATCTAAAACTTGATATCTATAGATATTTTTTTTTTAATTTCGTATTAAAATTAGCCTCATAAATCATGTATGTTACCGCATTTTTAAACTAAGAGAAGGGACAATATGGTTCGTCTAAGTTGGCACTTATTGAACAATTATTTTGTACAAAATATTCATACATATAATATTAAGGATATGCCCCAAAGTGACGAATGACACCTTTTTACGATTTTGTATAATATTAGTACTAGTCAATATATTCGAGGCACGTGTTGTATAATAAATACATTTTACGGCTTTAAATGTATATATATGTACCTAACTAACAATTTGTATTAAATTATATTATTTAGTTAATTACTCTTTTTAGACTCTTAACAACACTTTTCGAATAGTAGTTAAGTTTTAATATTGACATGCATATTTTTATTTATTTATATTTTTTAAGTCTTCTATTCTATTTAAAATTTAAAAAATATAATTTTATTATTATTCACTTTTATAAATATATAATATTTTTGTATTTTTATATAGGGATCATATCCTTATATGTATAATCTTTAATTATTATTATACATTTATTAATTTATAGTTGGTAGTGGCGTATGTATTAAAAAATATTTGTGTGTAAAATGTGTGAAACAGTAGTTGGTGTATATCTACTAATAGGTCACACTCGGGCTTCTCTAAAATATATACACAATACTGTATATTACATATATATCCTCACATCTGTATCCCCGAAGGGGGAGCCAGATGCGTATTTAACACGCACATTCTGCCAAATATAATTAAGTCCCACTCACAAACAGGCACTTTGGGAATTAAAGATGGGAAAATTGGGAATATGTATATTGAAAGGGAAAGATAAGAAGGGAAATGGATGGATTGAGAAGTGTAAGCAAATAGCTCGAGAAGGTCAGGGTCGAATTGGCTATTGCTGCGAATTCCCGGCCGTTTTACTAGACTTGTATACATATTACATTTTATAAAATACATGTATTAAATCTATATGTACAATATTAACAAATACAGTTGATTGTTGTTTTCAATAAGTATTTATAGTAGTTTTGCTAGATATTGGTATATTTTTACGAAAAAAAATAAACGAAATATGAACACAAATGTTATATTATTTTTATAGTAAATTCGTATAATGGAGTATATCAGTAAAATAACATTTGTGCTCTAAGTTCTTGATCGTTTCTTAATATTTTTATACATTTAACTTTTTCAATACAATTAAAAGAAAGTGCTGGTTTTTTAACGTGTTTTTATTTAAACGTGCATATTAAAAAAATATTTTATTTTTTGATTGAGCAGTTGCGTGAAAATTGTAAAGTGTTTCAATTTTAACAATAAGATTCAGATTTTGATGTTTGTAATGAATAATGAATTGATTGAAATAAGTACCAATAATACGGCAACTAGTACGACTTATTAGATGTATAACTTAATGGTGATAAAATTAATTGGTATTATACCTTATGAATATTATCGCGATTAAGTCCCGAGTTATACATATAATATGTATAAAAATAATTATATTAGTAAGACTTTTCACAACTGACAATACTGACATTAGCAAGATGTATGATTTATTGATTTTTAGGGTTCCGTACTAATACCGTAACTCCAATGTCCGTCTTTCTGTCTGTCACCAGGCTGTATCTCATGATCCGTAATAGGTAGACAGTTGACATTTTCACAGAATATGTATATCTGTTGCCGCTATAACAACAAGCAATAAAAATATATTAAAAATTAAAGAGGGCTCCATTACTAAAGACGTTTTTTTGGCTTATAGTATTAAATCTGGTACGATGGTGCGGAACAATTCATGAGGGAGTACGACTCGCACTTGGCCGGTTTTTAGATGATTCACGCCCGTTCTGAAAGGCATATCAACGCAAAAATTAACTAATTGTATGTCAAATCTCTTGTCCAGTGTATATTGAGTTGCTGAAAGCATGATTAGGCACTTTGATTTAAGCATCGCATCAGTTACAGAGAGCTTTCAAATTTTAATGCAAAATCTTCGCCATTGGAATTTTCGAATATTGTTCGTAAATTTATCTTTGATTGATTGAACGTTTCAGAAACTCAAACACATTTGACACCACTGTTAACTTGACAGCTCTATTCGTTGAACAATAATTTGATCAGCCTTTCAGAAACCGGGTGTGGGTAAGATGTCAAACAAGAACAAAGGCCTTTGGCAGCGTTAACGTAGCACTCGCTTCCTTTTTATTTGCTTATATTATGTTGTCCAGGTTTGGAGGGTAGATGATCTTCGCCTTATTTCCGACAATTTAATATTCATTTTTATGTAACTACAGAAGCAAAAGATAACACATTGAACAGCTTTTAAAATGTTACCAACAATGGAAAATTATATTCTTAATTACTAGAGTATCAAGACATGTTAAGCTGTGTAGTAAAATAATTATTATATAACATTAAAATATGTATTCAAAGCAGTTCATTCGATTGCGGCAATGGACGCTCCAAACTAAACAATACGTGTGTCGATTGTAAATACATTACGAATAAATAAATTGTTACTTAATGTTATTGTTTAATTTTATTGTTGTGAGAGAAAGTGTTCACTTGTTACCGATCGATTGCTTAGAGGATGTAGTTTGATATTCATTGGCTGTTAAACAACAGAGGCTGGGTCGGGGGTTGCGGAAGAATGCAATGGCGATTCTCGCTCCCCCGATCATAGGCAAATAGCGGAACACCAGGTTGGTTTTTAGTCGGTAAGAGTCTGACAGACCCCTTTCCCCTCCCCAAGGACGCAGGACATCCATAAGGATCTTCCACCCCGTCACCAAAAAAATAGTTTAAGCTAAAAAAGTTATCAAAAAGCCTGATTGATCACTAATGAAAAGCAGCAAAATTTTGCCGTAGCTACAACGTACACCAAAATTTCTCGTTGATAGTTGCTTTAAAAAAGTCTGTACTATTTTGTCTTTGAATAAATAACATAAAGCCGGGTACTAATATTTTTGAAGTTGTACTTCTTTTGGCGCGTTATGGAAAAATCTTGAGAGTAAATTTTTACGATGCGCGCGCACACCGTCACGAAAAACCGACACCCTGAAGCTAGCTAGTCAACATTATATTTTTAAAAAAAAGTTACTAACTTCACGATAGTGATAAAAATGGTTTTTACATTACTTTGAGGTTGGTTGACGGTATTTATTATTTATGATGAGTAGGGACGTTTGTAGAATTTGAGGTTAGTTGACGGTATGTATTATTTATTATGATATTTAAATAAAGTTTATTTAACTAGATAAAAATATAACTTCTTACGTGCGTACGTAAGTACACACACACTTTTTTTCAGTTGTACTGAAATTCCGACAAGTCTGCCCTTGTCATAATAATAATAATTTACTGTCTCATGAGCAAATACCTATTTACAAAATTTACAAAGTATGAATCACTAGATCACCACGCTAGGATATCCTGTGCTTGAAGAGTCACTCCGGTGCAAATGATATATATCCCAAAACATTGAAATATTTTCGAGCGGTCATAATAAGAAGAGAATGATACTAATCAGCTATGCAGTAGTTTGTGTGTAGCTGTTATCAATATGCTTTTATGAAATAGTTAGATAAAGGTCTATATAATTAGTAAATATAGAAGGCAGGAGCCAGCAGTTGTTGCATCCTTTGAAGTTCAAAGCCTGAGGTACCGTGATACTATGAAGCTGTTCCGTGAAGATTTTTTTTTATGGTATAGGGGCCAACAAGCAGACGGGTCACCTGATGGTAAATGACTACCGCCGCCCATGAGCACCTGTAACTCGAGAGGAGAGTCACAAGTGCGTTGCCGCCCTTTAAGGTGGGAGTAGGAGAAGAGGGGGTAAGACTGGTAAGAGGGGAGAGGAGGGAGAGGGGAAGGACGGGAATAGGGGAGAGGGAAGGGTTAGGGCCTCCGGTAACCTCACTCACACGGCGAAATGCAATGCAAGCATTGCTTCACTGCTGGTTTTCTGTGAGGCCGTGGTATCGAGCGGAGTCGAGCCGGCCCATACGTGCCGAAGCATGGCTCTCCCACGTAAAAATGCTCTTTTAATAGCATTTTCACTAGAAGAATTGCACATTTTTAAATTGTTGTTTTGCACACTACTCACTCAAGGGTCGAGAGAAGTGAGGTTAATACTCATTGCAAGGATATAACGTGAGGTTCATTAAATTGTTTTCTTCTTTATAGCCGAGATACTTATACAGGCTGTATTTTCCAGTTTGACTACAGTACTTTTTGTTTCGGTAGTGGAATACATACCACAGTCGTACTGAACTCCGCAAGAATCCAAAAGAATCATATTCTCATGTCTAAAATTTCGTGTTAGTAAAGTACTGATAAATTGTATAAATATGAACGTGCAATGAAAAAACTTAGCGGTTTGAATGTACAAGCTCCTGGTGGCCGATTTTATTTAAAGATTTTTTTCTAAATCGCTCAGGTCCCATTTATTATAATAAAAACTTAATAACTCGTTATATAATATACGAAAAGAATTTAATTATTTTTACCCTCGACGGCACGGAGAGGGTATATGCGTTTAGGGTAAGAGATGTTTGTGTGTTTGTGCAAACCAATGTTGCCATTTATCTCCAACACTAATAGTCCGATTTTGATGCGGTTTTTAGTAATCGGTTCGAGATTGATTGGTGCTGGTTCTTAAATGGGTGTTACGGTGATAACCCACTAGGGGGCGCTGCAGTAAACATTTGCTTGTGCAAAGTAATGCATGTTGTAAATCTGTATCCATAATATATTATCACTATGAAATAAACTATATAGATAAGTGTATAATACGTACATGCTCTCTAAAAAGTTTGAAATAAAAAGCAAAATTAAAAAATTTGAAAAAGCCCGCGACGGCTGGAACGTAATGGAAAAAGAATAAAATAATTTAAAAACCTCCGACTTAACCAGACTATGTAACAAAAGAAGATAATAAATGTAAAAAGCTTTGTATAATAGAGTTGATCACTCGCGAAGTCGGTCATATAAACAATGGAGTATCAGTTTTCATAGCACTTCCTTACGTGCCTTTTTGTTTCTCGAAGATATCTTCGATTGCAACTTAGATGTTGCAATAATAAATAATATATTCTACTACCTATGAACTTCATAAACATCCAAAGAATATCCGTCGGGGGCTGCCATCTCTATTTCAAATTTCAACTAAAATGAAGATATCCTGTGTTACGTTATGTGGTCGTAAAACATCTTCATTAATATTTACGTTACTATAAAACTGCAAAACTTTTTCGTTCCATTACATTCCATGATAATTATGTCTACATACAGAGAGAAGTATGTTTAATACTCATTGCAGGAATATAACTTAAGGTTCCTTGAACTACTACCTTTTGTAGCGCCGGGGTCCTTAAGCAGGTTGCTCTTTCCGGTTCGACTAAAGTTTTTTTTTATGGTATAGAGGCAAACGAGCAGATGGGTCACCTGATGGTAAATGACTACCGCCGCCTATGGGCACCTGTAACTCAAGAGTTACAAGTGCGTTGCCGGCTTTTAAGGTAGGAGTAGGGGAAAGGTGGAAGAGGGGGAGAGGGGGCGGGGAAGGGTTAGAGCCTCCAGTAACCACACTTGCTTCACTGCCGGTTTTTTTGTGAGGCCGTGGTATCACTCCGGTCGAGCCGGCCCATACGTGCCAAAGCATGGCTCTCTCAAGATTACAAGTACTTTTTGTTTCGGTAATGAATACGACAGTTTGTTGTGATAAACTCCTGATTTCTATTCTCATGTCTAATAATTGCACTGACCGTGATCACAGGCTGACTCAGCTTTTTCTTTTTTTTTATCGTGTGGAAACCCCGATGGGTCATCACCTCAGCGTAGCTAACGCTAAAGTGGTATGTCGGAATCGAACCGACTAAAGCCACAAGGTGTTCCATCACTACATATTATAAAACAAAGTCCCCCGCCGCGTCTGTCTGTCTGCCTGTCTGTTTGCGATAAACTGAAAAACTACTGAACGGATTTTCATGCGGTTTTCACTAATAGACAGAGTGATTCATGAGGAAGGTTTAAGTGTATAATTTGTTAAGATTTTGTGTAAATTGATTGAAATATGTTGATTTGTTGAAGATGTCTCTGCTACCCGTACGAAGCTGGGGCGGGTAGCTAGTCCAAAGGCAAAAAAAAATATACGCATTTGTAAATCAACAAACTGATGACCATGTAAAAAAAAGAATCATCAAAATCGGTTCACCCAGTCGAAAGTTCTGAGGTAACAAACATAAAAAAAAGACATACAGTCGAATTGGGAACCTCCTCTTTTTTTGAAGTCGGTTAAAAAGAAAACGGTGCCTTCGCCTTGCATGGATTTCGGTGTTTTCAGGCTCAGAACGAAACGTTAGGCTATTTAAAGGTCTGTCATACCTATAAAGTGATTTTAATAAGATTAATTATAATTTTCAAATAAGGTTAAATATATATTTTGTGACAGAAGGAGGCCCTTTGCTATTTTTTTCCCACGATTCATCTGCAGTTTGACGAGAAAACCATTAAATTAAGCAACAAATTATATCAAGGCTAACCATATACCTTACGATAATTTCGGAAGTACTTATAAATGAGCATTCTCAAACTGGATTATCCAGTATTGAGAGGAAATGTCGTAGTTGGCGTCTGTATCCGGTTAGCAGGCGGCTATTCTGACAGTACGTGATATTATTTCGATTTGTCCAATATTTATGTCGATACTACAGCGCCCCGCGGTTTCACTCGCATAAGTCCCGATCCCGTGGGAATATCGGGATAAAAAAAATTGCCTATGCGTTAATCCATGTCTCCAGCTATCTACATACCAAGTTTCATTGCAATGAAACTTCACCGATTGTAATCGGTTCGGTGGTTTTTGCGTGAAAGAGTAACAAACATCCATCCATCCATCCAAGCTTTCACATTTATAATATTAGTAGGATTATCAAGAATTGGTGTTGGATTATATGTAATAAGTGTATTTAATCCTTGAAATATGTGTTAATGTATAATATTAAAGATCGAAAGAAGAATTAATAATGCTGGTTCCACAGATGCTATTTTTTTTAAATTCTTTATCAGGTCCTAACCTAAAACTGTGGAATTTTTTAGGGTTTCATAACCGAAAGGTAACCAACGGGACCCTATTACTAAGCCTCCGCTGTCTGTCTGTCTGTCAGCGGTCTGTACCTCATGAAATTTTTACAGAATGTGTATTTCTGTTGCCGCTATAATAATCAAAATGAATTAAAAATTAAAGGGGGCTCCCCTACTAGAAACGTGTCTTTTTTTGGGGTTTTTTGCTCGATCTTAATAATGGCAACAAGTAGACCTAAATCAAAACCTACAGGGTACTTTCCACTGAAATAGAATCATGAAATTTTTTAAGAAGCAAGACCTAACAGCACAAATAAAGCAAAAAATCCGAAAGTAATTAATTTGTTGTTAAATCACATAAAAAAATAGTGTTTGTGATTACAAACTTATATTTTGTGGTTGGATTGACTTTGTTATACATCGCAACCGCAAAGTTAAGTTTGTCTTTCGAAAAAGACTGGCAAAAGTATTCGAGAATTGATTCCCGAGATGGACGTATTATCTAAATACAAATTTGTTTGCTTGCGGAGTCCCTATTTCAATAGCTATTTGTAGCTTTACCCTACAATTGAATACCAAGTAAGTATCGGTCTCAAGTACTCGAAATAGAGATGGGAATTTTTTATCAGCTTTTCATTCGATCCTGCAAATGACACCCTTTTGCATCAGAATAATCGACTAGCTAGATGATAGTCGATTACCCAATATTATTAACACCTATAATAATGCCTTGAGAAACTTCACTCACGGCCGTCTGATACCAAACTAGGCAGAGCCTGTACTATGGTAACCAGACTGCTGATAAACATACTTATATATTACTAAATACATACATATTATGGACTAGCAGGTCCCGCGCGGCTTCGCTCGCGTGTACATATTTATATATTTTGCTTGGAACCCTCCAAATTAAAAGTAGTTAAGTTACTTATAACACCAGCTATCTGTCAGTGAAAGTCTCGTAGAAATCGATCCACCCGTTCCGAAAATTAGCCGGAACAAACAGACAGACAGACAGACGGGTCTGTCCGTCTGTCTGTCTGTCTGTCGGTCTGTTTGTCAGACAGACAAAAATTTTTAAAACTATTTTTGACGTGACAACGTCTTATAAATTGGTTTGCCGGGTGACACTTCAAGAAACTGCGTTACGCTCCGCTCACGTTATGCGCTCACAATGAGAGCGAGTGAGAGGCACGCGTGAATATTCGAATTAATATACGAATAATAATAATATATATATAATTTATATACGAATGAATATTCACATTAAAATTATTTTACCACTCAAAGTCGTTGTCACGTAAAACTTTCGCCCGTATACCGACTTTACAGGCAACCAATTTTTTAGGCATAGGGATCGTGCAAATAACTGTATGAGCTTAAAAATACTATTATTATGACATTACAAACAGACACTTCAATTTTATTTATTTGTATTGATGATAATATTGATGATGATGATGATAAATTACACCCAGATACAGAACAAATTACAACAGTATTTATCCTGGGTAGGAATCGAACCCACAATTTCTGACTCAGCAGGCAGGCAGCATCAACAGGCAGTCAAAAACATAAATATGAACATGGGAAAACTTGTTTTAACCAAACTAATTATGATTTACTAGCTTAGGTACCTACCGCAATAATGTTTTCATTGACATTAGTTAATTACCTTTGCACAATATTCTTCAAAATGTCAAGTATAAGTGGCAAGGCTGGTTAGTTGCGACAATTGATGTCTTGATATGCTTTTAGGACGATATTACTGCAAACTTTTGCATGTTTGATATTTAAATTAGTTACTTATTTGGTAATATTAACGATAAAGGTGTATACTATTTTGATCTTAGTGGTTTCTTTCGGAGAAATTATACCAGTAAGTCGCCACCGAAATCGTATCAATATAGTCGTTTAAAGTGACCAGAATGATGGAATTTTCTGGAATTGGACATAGCTATATCTATATAATATATAAGTATATCTAAATTTCGTGTCAAGTTGTTTGTTTGCGATGAATTCCTAAACTAATGAACCAATTTTAATGAAATTTTACACACTATGTGCAGTGTAGTCCAACTTCAGAGGTAGGATAGTTTTTATCTTCTCAAATATCTCAATTTATAGTCACAATATTTTTTATTGCAAATTACTTAGTCACAGCAATGCGTGGCTAGTACAAAAATAGACCTTTTTATTTAACATGGTAATGTTGCTAGCCTTCTAGGACGATTACTTCACGACTGCGATGCGGAGGAATTCCACCGTGTCCTAATAGGCGTTCATGCATTCTTTGATTCTGCGGATTTTAATTAATATTATAATGAAAAATTAAGTTTGTTTATTTATTTGTTATACTTTCACTCTTTAACTGCTCAACCGATCATTGCATTGCATACAGGTTGCCAGGGGTACATAACCTTATGTCCTTTACATAGGGTACCTATCATCCAAAAAAGTAATGTTCCCGAGGGCTAAAAAATGTTTTTAATATTAGGCCTTTACCTAAAAAATTGCCATTTTATTTAATATTTTTTTATTTCTATTAATCAGAGTAATCACCCATGCAATCGATGTAATTTGCCAACGCAGTGGCAATTTATTGATGCCCTTCTTAAAGAAATCAGCTGGACGGAAGGCAACAAATTTTTCAAAGGCATTTTGTACTGCCTCTCGGGTTTTGAAATTTTTCCCGCCAAGCAGTTATCCAAATTCTGGAAAAAGTAGACGTCTGTAAGCGCAAGGTCTGGTGAGTACGGCGGACGACGGATAGCTTTCAACCCCAGCTCTTGCAACTGGGAGACCGTCTGCTGTGTAGTATGAGGTCGCACGTTGTCGTGCAGGAGCGGCGGAGACGAACGATTGACCAAAGTTGGTTGTAGATGTGCGAGCTTCTTCATCATTGTGTTCAGATCTTCACAGTACACATTTGCAGTAATGCTCATCTCGTTTGGTAAAAGGCTGTGATGAATCACCACGGACACGTGCCTCGGGCAATAGCTAGTCTAACGTAAAAGTCACTGTGGCCTTCTGTAACAAACTGTCAAAAGTTTGATATTTATATAGTAAATACATTTATTTTGGACTTCTCAAAACAAATTATATGAGTCGAAAGGTTTACAAGTAGCCCCTGAAAAGATTCACTATTCAGCTCTTGGTGATCTGATTATGGCGACCATCAGATCAGCTCCAAGATACAGAATTATAGTTTCATTTATAAAATCATTATTAAGTTACGATGTCATAGATATTTCGTTTGAGTGTACATAATATTATGTAAAACATATATTATATGTGACATGTTCGACCTCAGTAAAAGGTCTAATCAATAACACAGATGTAGGTACCACAAAACTATTAACTGTAAAGGTCACGCAGACCTCCAAAATACACAAACTCGGTTTAATTCGTCACCTCTGTAATTCGACCACACCCGTATGTATAGCATAGAGCAGTGTAATAATATATTAGAGGTTAAATATGTTGGTATTTTTACTCAATGAAAGTTATGAAATACATAAATTGTATGTAGTATACAGTGTGTGGTGATGATTTAGGTTTTAATTTAGTAATTTTACCTGTTAATAATTAAGAATATGAAAGCCTATCCAGTACTAAATCCATTCATGGCAAATTCGAGCATGGTGCTGGGGAAGCCGCGCACCTACGCCAGCATCGATGCACAGGGCTTACGTAGGATCGTTTGGAAGCCGCCCACAGTACCTACTACGGCAGTCAATGCCTTTTTTTATTGTGTATCGGAATAGGCGTTTGTCTTCCAACTCACCTTTATACGCTTACGGGCTCTTCGGTTGACAGAGTCCAGTGCGTCAAGTTGATATTTAGCTGAGCCATCAATAAGGTGACTGCGTGGAGCTTGGAGTGTATAAAGATTAAGCAGTGGCTGAACCACTGCAGTTGAAGTACCGCCGGACCTTCGAAATGATTCCCAATTTCTTGGAAGCTGTCTGTGTCATAGACTCGATTTGTTGACCGAAGTTAAGTTTGGAGGTGACTGTAATGCCCAGAAGCTCTAGATGATCAAAAATTATTGTACTGTAAACGCAGGGCGTCATTCATAAGTCATCTGCGTATAAATGGCCTATAAACTCCACGTATAGAAGGTCTACCAGCCTTCATTTATTCAGTGCAGCTAGTAAATCTGTGAGCCAACATATTACCGTGAACAGACAACGCCCTACGTCTTTCCACATTGATATTTTCCTTAAGGTCTTGGGTGACCCAGTGTCTATGAGTGACTCTATAAAAAGCTGTAGCATAGAGTGAGATGGGTGGTAGCTCTGAGTAATATTTTTTGGGTGCTCTGAACACTTTAACCTTACTTTTCTTCACATTATATCTGAGCCCATTGGTCTCCCCGTATTTTTTATATAAACTAAGCAGCTTTCGCAACGCCCCAGTGTAAGGGCTGAGCAGTATTAAGACAAATTCCGTCTATATGATATCCGATCCCGGCGCCGCTCAGCTTTTAATTCATATACAAATTATACAGTTTCGGTGAGGTCAACGTGTTCTGGTATATATACTGGTAATATTCGAAATATGCATAAAGTGATGGCTGGCCTGTTGATCTAGTGGTTAGTTATCCTGACTGCTAAGGCAGAGGTCGTGGGTTCGATTCCTGCCCAGGTTAAATACTTGTGTGATGAGCACGATCATTTGTTCTGTCTGGGTGTAATGTAATAAGAAATATATAAGTATGTTTATCAGCAGTCTGGTTACCATAGTACAGGCTCTGCCTAGTTTGGGATCAGACAGCCGTGTGTGAGATGTGTCAAGTTATTATTATTAAAAGATACGAAAGGAGTATACCAGAAGAAAGATAACCTAAATATTTATTTTTCTTTCTTCTTTTTCAAACATAAATTCTCTCTAACATAAAAGCATATAAAAGTATTCTCTGTTTATCCACCTACTCTGTGGACACTACCATCTTGCACTAGTTCCAAAATGTCACTTCCTTATGTGGTGTGGCCGTAAGCCTTAAGCATGGTCATGTACCATCGGTGTCCTTGCAGAGGATGTCTCTTGTCAATAATTAACTACATCTTTGTTGCTTCCGGGAGTATTGTAATTGTTCGTTAATTTTAAAGGTTCATTGTTCTGAGTTGTTTCCTGGACATATTTTCGTGGGTGTTAAAGTGTCATAATTAAAAGAAACACTTCCATTTCACTTTCAGAGGCAGTGTTCACAGCAACTTCAAAGGCCGGCAACGCACTTGTGACTATTGAGTTGCAGGTGCCCATGGGCGATGGTAGTCACTTACCATCTGGTGACCCGTTTGCTCATTTGCCCCCTACACCATAAAAAAGAAAACCTCCATTTCGGTTTCAGTCAGTTTGCAACATCTTAAAATACTGCAAAATTTGTCCTCTGTATTTAAATAAAAACATCAAAAATGAATAATTAGACAACAGCAAGTGGTGACGTCATTCTTTATTAAACACACATAAAACTGTACCCAGCCTACCATTTTGACGATTAGGAACCAGTTACTGCTTACAAAATTAAAAAATATGAGTGCCCTGCCACAAAACGAGGGATTTACAGGAGGAATTCCTGACTCCACTATCAGATCAACTCCAAGATGCTAAATTATAGTATTGTCATCCAAACTACATATACCTACATACAAAGATTCATTTCAAGACGACAAAGAAGTGGGTTAAAATGGACTTCCAAGATTTCTTTACATACATAAATAAGAGCGTGTATAAAAAAAATTACGAAATAGCACGGTTCGCTACAACACTATACTGTAAAACCATATAACATAATTAGCTTATTATATTTAAACTCTTTCAGTCCTGACCTCTGCTGCCTGTATCTATTTCACTATCTAAAAAACTATAACGTAATTCGATTCGCTAAAATACCTATATATTACAATTTCATCCAGCTGCTAGCAGTTTGAGATTTGTAATAAATTATTACTTATCTATGGAAATACGTCATTTGTAGATATTGGTGTCTCGATCACGAGTTTGGTTTCAAATTACAATTTTTTTTTTCCATTCGACTTAGACAAAGACAATATTCCTTCATTTACTTCTCTCTTCACACACTTACTGGTTTATCTTTCTTTCACACAGACCAGTCTTTGTTCACTTATTTTGTATAATAAATAGACTTCGGGGCTGAAAAGAGGATTTACCACTAAGCCTTCCCAAAGGCTAACTTTACCTACACACGTTATATAAAAAAAAAACAATAAAATGGTCAAATGGTCGAAGAATTTCAGAATTCCAAATACAAATATACTGTCCTAAATACCGCAATCGTTGACGCTCGACCGCGAAAAGTGACAAATAGGGTAGTTTCGTAGAATTAAAATAATTTATTGAGGATACCGGAAGCCCTAACCGCACAGAACCCCTTCCCTCCACTACTGCCACCTTAAAGGCCGGCAACGCACTTGTGACTCTTGAGTTACAGGTGTAAATGGGTGGCGGTGGTCACGTACCATCAAGTGACCCGTCTGCTCAAAAAAATCAAACATAGCAACAGTAAATGATTTAATGATAGCAAAGTACCTATGAAGTCGGATATTAATATTCACACTGTTTTGATGTTTCATGAACATGAACTGAATTGACTTAACAATCACTCACCTCTTTCATTTTACGTCATCATGATTAGGTACCTACAGCATTAATATAACAGTCCACAAAGTAATATTATCGTTCCAATACTTTCATATTAAGTTATCGAAGACAATATCATTATATCTTTTCTTGGTACATGAAAGGTGTCAAGGTCACACCTACTTCCTGCTCGACTTGCATATGACTTGCAGCTTGCGTAAAACTGGTTTCTTAAGGTTGAGTCACATTACACATGATGATTTGAGTTCAAATTAACTTTAGTGTAATAAGACTTTAATAATTTTATATACAAATTGTTTGTATAGAAAAACACTTTCCTCTATATATTTAAAAAAAAATGATATTAAAATTGATTTGATTGACGATTTATAAAAATATACGCCCAACCAAAACGTAAAAAATATTGACATTTTCTCGCGACCGTAGAAATGACACGTATACGAATACGTTTATACATTTACACCTAAATCCCCAAAGGGGTAAGCAGAGCGTAATGAACAATCCCATTTTCCGAACTATATTTTGGTCCCTCACTGACGCGAGCCTACTTAAATCCACAAAGGATATTGCTTATACGAATGGATTAACTACTCATTACGATTTTTTCTGTTAATTGCAATGATTTAGTTTTTTTATGCGGATATTTTCAGAAAAATCTGGCCATTCCATCAACATCCTCGGTATTAAATAGCTATAGTTTCATTCCCGTCAGCCCTCTCACATACAAAATATTAGCTTTGTTGGTCAATTTTCAAGTTCAACTTTTCAGTTTTAAAATAAGATTTCTGTATTAAAAACCACAAATTTTCAAAAAAAAATTTGGGTCTACGTTATTCATGGGGTCTATTATACTACCCTAAAAATATATGATCACACCTTTCTGTGGCTTTCTTCATCCTCTTATACAGGATATACCTAACTAACAAAAATAGTTCAATGTTTTCTCAAAAAGGAATCGGGTTATGATTATAAAATTAACTAGCTGCGCCCCGCGGTTTCACCCGCGTAAGTCCCGATCCCGTAGGAATATCGGGATAAAACGTAGCCTATATGTTAATCCAGGTTTCCAGCTATCTACATACCAAGTTTCATCGCAATCGGTTCAGTAGTTTTGGCGTGAAAGAGTAACAAACATCTATCCATCCATACATAATTACAAACTTTCGCGTTTATAATATTAGTAAGGATTTTAATAAATTCCTGACATTTTGTAAATGTGTCCTTAACTGTGCCACAGATAACATAATACTGACTGTGCGATGCATTTTGCAAATGAATGACTCTAATAGCGCCATCTAGAAGTTATAGTTGGAACTTCTTTATAGATTCTTTACGAAATTGCAGTATATTTATTGTTGCTTTAACAAAAATGTGTACATAAAACTATAGTTTGGTATGATTATGTACATTTATTTTAAATCTAGATCATCAAAATTATAAGGTTTAAAAAAATATAATGTTAAAAATAATTACCTGTTCTCAAACCTAATTAATCAAAAACCATGCTCTGTTATTTATAAATAGTTGTTGTAAATGTTAGTTGTAACTATATGTTGGCCACTGCATCAAAAATGTTGCAACGCATGTGTATTGATTTAAGTGTTGTGGCATCTCTTTTGTTGACTGAAAAGTCCTATGGGAGCACGGCATTTTTTGCCATATTGATTACAGGCATGACTACAAATTGTGAGTTTGTAGGTGGTGATAAAGCACTATAACATAAGAAATGGCATTTTGTCGGTTTTTCAATCAGATCGAAAACTCCTACGGTGACAAGTTACAAAACCGATGATATAAAATAATGTGAAAGTACCTGCTAAGGTATTACATTGCGTCTGTAGCGGACACAATGTACTAAATTTCTATGTAACTTGGTCTGTAACAGTTTAAAAATTAAGTCCCTATTTTAGTCCGTCTGTGCGTTCGTTTAGTTCTTGTAAGACGTGCAATGGATTTCGATACGGTTTTCACTAACATATGGGTAATTCCTTTCGGAAGTTTAATACGCATTTAAATATAAATAATAGTTATAGATGTCCATGTGATGATAACTACATCCAATCCACATACACATACAAAGCTTCATGTCGATTAGGGCAATTAGAAGTACGTTAAAATTAAGTTCCAAGATTTGTTTACGAAGTTAGTTTCTTACTAATTCTATCTCGTCTCGCTTCAGTTTTCTATACGAAGGGTACATTCGCAGCTTCACTGTAAGATTCTCGGGGACTTCCTTCCTAGGCCATACCCGAATCCCTTGCAATAGACCCACTTATGTCGGAACACCGTGTGGTTTAAGTCGGTTCGATTCCGACATACCACTTCACCGCCAGCCCCGGTGAGGTGATGACCCGTGGGCGTTTCCACAAAAAAAAAGCTTCACAGTACAGTTACAGTACCTATACGTACATTTTTAAGATGATTAATGAATTAATGAGTTGAAATAAAAAAATACCAACGTAGCTCGTAGCTCAAATGTTTTTGCAACAAAGCTTTGCGACCTCTGTATTAAAGAATGCATATCTAGCAGATAATATATTACTTTTTTATACACTAATACCTCAAAATGATTAAATGATTTACTTTTATATGCGAACAAAGGCAAAGCTTATGAAATGAGTTTTTTTTTATTCAGAACTAGGCAGAGCCTGTACTATGGCAACCAGACTACTGATAAACATACTTATATATTACTAAAAACATATACTATATACATACAATACATGTTGTAAATAAATGACACTCAGACACAGAACATGTGATCGTGTTCATCACACAACTATTTATCATGATTGGGGACCGAACCCACGAACTCTGGCTCAGCAGTCAGGATCACTAATCACTAGACCGAGAGGCCCGTCAAAAAACTAAATAAAAGCCTCTAGTTTTTTTATGGTATAGGGGGCAAACGAGCAGACGGGTCACCTGCTGGTAAATGACCACCGCCGCCCATGGGCACCTGCAACTCAAGAGTCACAAGTGCGTTGCCGGCCGTTAAGGGTGTAAGGGGAAAGAGCGGGAAGTGGGGGGAGAGTGAAGGGTTAGGGCCTCCGGTAAACTCACTCACGCGGCGAAAAGCAATACAACATTTCTTCACTGCCGGTTTTCTGAGAGGCCATGGTATCGAGCGGAGTCCCACGTAAAAACTTAACCAAACCGTAAAAATATTAACATTTTCCCGCGTCCGCAGAAATGACACGTATACGAATACGTTTATACATTTACACCTAAATCCCCAAAGGGGTAAGCAGAGCGTAATGAACAATCACATTTTCCCAACTATATTTTGGTCCCTCACTCACGCAAGCTTATTTAAATCACCGGTGACTTTCAACGGGAAGCCGGAACTCCGGTCGAGCCGGCCCATACCTGCTAAAGCATGGCTCTCCCACGAATATCTATCCTATGAGTAACTTAAACATGACACAACTGGCATTGTCACTTACAATCTACCAGTGTTTATATGACACAACCGCGTGCTTACTGACCACAGTATTTAAAGATTCAACAGTTTTAATTGAGTCCAACTTAAACCAAAACAAATGACAAATCCTTTGTTGTTTTCTTAAGATAACATTTATTAGGTACAACTGAAGGTTACTTATCTTTAAGCACATGTGGGAATATATCTCAGAGATAAAAATATTTACCAAAATTAATTAAAATATTTCATGTTATATAATTTTGTGTGAGTTTGTTACCAAGGATATGTCAATTAACTATTGTTTGAAAGGTAAACTCTTAATAATACGTAATATACATACCATGTATGACCAAATTGGTAATGTTCTGAAGTAAAGGCATAGCAGTAGTTGTATGAAAGGTTTAATGACAGTAGAGGAAACTACTGAGGTATGGTATCCGTCTGTCTGTTTGATATAGTTGAAGTGGACGGTGGCTGGCGCATGTGTCATGCTCGTGAACGAGTGCCGTTGGTTGGGACTGGTCATCTCCGAACTGCTTTTACTTATATTTAGTAGATGTTTGCGCGACTGTTCATAGTTTAGAACAATACGTTACATTGTCCTCACATTCAATTTACGCATACGTTAAAAAAGAGTGTCCTTGGAGTTTCTTGCGTGTTCTTATTCACAGGATCTACTTATTGGAACAAGCAACTAGCTTCACGACTGACTTAGTCTGACTGACTACTCCTGACAATTCAAAAATACCTATAATGGGTTTAATTTAAATAAATGATTTTGATTTGATTTCATTTGTAACTACCTACCCCGAAGGGAGTAAGACGTGCGTAGCAAGCGTATGTATGTATTAAACTTATCGTGGCAAACGAAAGAAAGGTGGATGGCTGACTAGCAAGACAATTGATGCTTACATATAAGTTATAATAATGTAAGCAATCATATCTTAGTGAACACTCGCATTCTTGCGTAAGCTATACTTGCGATCGAGTGGTTGCGGGTTTGAACTCGACGCAGTACACTACCGACATGATGTGAACATATTGTTTTTTTTTTACGAGTGGTAACTCTTAAGGTGGGGTGCGACTAGTCCCTGATCCGCAAAAAGTGACAGTGACAATATTTGATATTTGATTTAATTAAAAAATATGTACGATTTAATATCTTTACTTAACTTTACACATTTCACCTGCTTTAATGTGAAACAGAGGTAAAATACCTGGAAATTCAAACGGTCATAAGTTGTAAATGGATGGTTTTTTATTCAAAAAATATTTTTGTAACTGCATGCTAGAGACGTGATTTCCCGGAGAGCGCAGACTGATCTCCGGCCTCCAAGAGCACTGGCCTGGGGGTAACGGATGAGGCCGTTACTCTAGCAGAAGCAGGCCTGAGACGATGGCGCGCCGTGTTCCGCACGCGCCTCTCTACACCGGCAAGGCAAGGCCTTCCGCACGCAAGGGCGTGGGTTCCTTTTGTTTAAGAGGCGGCCAAGGTCTGCCGCGGTTCTCGGGGACTTCCTTCCTAGGGTATACCCGAGTCCTTTGCAATAGACTCATTTATGACGGTGTGGTTTTAGTCGGTTCGTTTCCGACATACCACTTCACTGGCAGCCCTGTGGGGTGATGACCCGAGGGGGTTTCCACACGATAAAAATAAAAAAGTCATGATGTCAGAGATTTAAGTAGGTAAGTGTAGATCAGATACATACCTACTGTATATTACATATAATGTATAATATATGTCCAATAGTAGGTAGGTATATCTTTTTTCTAGTTAGTTTCTAAATTGAACGAAAACGATAATTGGATGTCCTACTTGGTTTACGACGCGCGACGCGTAAAATAAAAATAATGTTAAAAAAAACATTGTTCAAATTAACTAAGTTGCTTAATAAATTTATTGAATACGATTCTGTTTTTGATTCTGAATAATTTGATTTCAGAATAATTCAAAGTTAATGTTATTGTAGCCTTTAGAACATACGATCAATTGCGTAGGTATCCAACAACTTCCCGAGACGGTCGCGCGACGTGTTCCGCGCGCGCCTCTCAAAACTAGAGGGGATAGAACCATCTGCACCTCATAGTGGGGTCGCCTGGTTTAACAGGCGGCCAAGTCTGCCGGGGTTCACAGGGATTTCCTTTCTAGGGTACACCTGAGGCCCCGGCTATAAGACCCGGTGATGGAACACTGTGTGGTTTTAGTCGGTTCGAGACCGACATACCACCTCGCCGTTTGGCCCCGGTGAGGTGATGACCCGTGGGGGTTTCCACACATTAAAAAAAAAAAAAAAAAAAGGTATCCAACAACTTAATGCTTGATATTTATAATTTTGTTAAACAAATAACTTTTTCTTGTTCCGGACCCCCTTTACCAAAAACAATATTTCTAAATATTTAACAGAACGCACATCTATACTACCATTATAAAGCCGAAGAGTTTGTTTGTTTGTTTGCTTGAACACGCTAATCTCAGGAACTACCGGTTCGAATTGAAAAATTCTTTTAGTGTTGGATAGCCCATTTATCGAGGAAGGCTATAAAACATCACGCTACGACTAATAAGAACCGAGCAGTGACCATAAACGCAGGTGAAACTGCGGGGACGGCTAGTACATCAAATAAACTGCCAAAGTCGTCCTACCCATCATATCTGGTGAATCCGTCTTCTTGGAAAAGAGCGAACTTTTTTTTATGGTATAGGGGGCAAACAAGCAGACGGGTCACCTGATTGTAAGTGACTATCGCCGCCCATGGGCACCTGCAACTCAAGAGTCACAAGATTCACAAGTGAGCTGTCGGTCTTTAAGGTGGGAGAAGGGGAAGTAGGAGAGGGAGTGAGGGAGGTAGAGGGGGGAAAGGGGGGGAGAGGGAAGGGTTAGGGCCTCTGGTAACCTCACTGAAAAATGAAACCATTGCTTCACTGCCGGTTTTCTGTAAGGCCGTGGTGTCATGCCGGTCGAACCGGCCCATACGTGCCGGAGCATGGCTATCAAACGATTTAGTTAAATAAAATTATCTTTCAATAAATGATCTACGTAAGAGACATGAAAATAGCTTGATCGACAGGTGCAATTGTCCTGCAACACGTGTCGTGCGCTCGCGCATCGGTCAAATCGTGCACGTTGTAGCCAAGACACGAATACGCGACAAGCACTTCGAGCAGTTGAAGTAACTTACGGTAATTACATCAAAGCTGAATATTTTACATTTGTTTCCAAGGGGTCAAAGATTTTTTCTTAAAGACAACTCCCGCAATATTAATAATTCCTCTGTCGTGGGAATCTTTAGACACATTCCAACAATAGACACAAAGAACACACAGATTAAGGACAACTGTTTGTTGATCACAGAGACGAATCTCCAACACACGGAGTGTTTTGTGGCGAGGCCCACTTTAACCATTCATGCAGTCTAGACTTCTAGAAGATCGCTCTAAGCGGCACCGAAGTAATTTAGCTTTTACGAATAAAATTTAAAGCATTTTAAATGTTTGCTTTTTCGTGTAACTTTAAAATAAAAGATTGGGAAAAAAATTTCTCCGTATCTTAAATACAAATTCCAGACATTTTTTTTCAAAGTTTAATTACATTTAATTATAATATATGTGTGCCATTTCGTTTGATAACTTGTTGCCATCTTGTAGGTAGTGACATAATCCCGTTGCTGTAGAAATCTTGGGATTTTTGATAAAAAAAAAAAAAAAAAAAAACTGCGACAAGTAATTTTGACAGTCCTCTTTTGATGTTAACCTAACACTACCCAAAGAATTCTGAAGATACCGAAATAGGTAAAAATCTGAGGATGCAAGGTCAGGACTATATGTTGGATGCATTACCACTTCCCAACCAAGCTCTCTCAATTTTTGCTGAGTGGCCAAAGATGTGTGTGGTTTGGCGTTATCATGATGAAAGACCACTCATTTCTGTTGATCAATTCCGGCCGTTTTTTCTTAATAATAAGTATCTTAATACAAGTTTACATTTTTTATAGAATACATTTATATTCATATTCAGAAAAAAATATGAAATCGTCATCATCACCGCCCTTTTCCCAATTTTCATTCGGGTCGGCGTGATCTGTAACATTGCAAACAGTTTGGGCTGGTGCCTTTTAAGGCCAGCCCGCCTGCCTGATGACAACTCTGCCTGGAAATGTAGTCGTTTTAAGGGAAACAAGGACGAAGGTAAATTTATTGCATGGGTAGGGAGAGGAACCTAGATACCGCAAGTCTCGGATGGGCAACTGGACTCAAACTGCAGTACCTCGCAGAAGCCGGGGTCGCGTACTCGAATGTCCTGTATTTTCTGTAACTGGAGAGGCCATTAAGCCAGGAACACCAACTGGTCAGAAAAAATATGAAACATGGCAAACAATAATTTTTAAATTTAATTAATTTAATAAATAATTAAAGGAAAACTGCACGGATGGCGCAATGGTTTAAGTGGTCGTCTCGCCACTACGCCACACGGCACAAAAAAAATTGTGTGATCCACAAATAGTTGTCCTGAGTCTGGGTGTTCTTTGTGTCCGTTTTTTAAATGTTTGTGCAGGGCCCTCGCGACACAGGAATATTCCTAATGCGGGAGTTGTCTTTTTAAAAGAAAAAAAAACAAAATAAAAAAGAATCTAATACAATTTAATTTTTAAAATCTATGAATGTAGAATCAAAATGATGTTTGTATTAACTTAGTAAAAGAAAATATTAATATTAATGTTGTTAATCACTGTTGTAATAATTTTTTAAACTCCTTCATTTTGATATCCAACTTTTGGGAGATTTGGCTTTTTTTTCTGAAAACATGCACTTTTTTTTAATACAGCCAAAAAACCCACCATTTCTTATTTTTTATAATTTTAATATAATCAGTGACACTCACGCATTAAAGACAAATCTAATAACATATAATTCATCAAGATCAATCACATATTAGTAGTTACAAGGAATCATAACCTTCCTTCACCGCGCAATCGGGTAAAAACAATACAATGATAAATGCGTATGATACAATGCAAGTACAGGAAGATTCTTAAACATTCGTAAAGCGCTATATCAGAATGCACTCAGTAAAAAGAAAGCGATCTAGAACCTAGCGTTACATACATAAATGTCTAAGAGAATTTAATTAAATATAATAGACGAGACACGTCGTCTGCGTATCTTTGATGAGTTCACGGTAGGAAATACTCTGGATAGTACGGCTTTGTACTGACAATGTGCTGTTAAGACGTGTGTAGACTTAAAGCAAGCAAGGAAGCATTGATTGAATTGAAATAAATATTGTAAAAACTCGAAATTAAATTGCGCCATCTGTGAAAGGTGCCCCCTAACTAATATATGGAATACTGGAAATTCAAACGGTCACAACTTGTAAACGGATAGTTTTTAACCGACTTCAAAAAAGGAGGAGGTTCTCAATTCGACTGTATGTTTTTTTTTATGTTTGTTACCTCAGAACTTTCGACTGGGTGAACCGATTTTGATAATTCTTTTTTTATTTGAAAGCTGGTGCTTCCCGTGTAGTCCCATTTCAATTTGGTCCAGTTCTGACAATGGCATCCATGAGAAAACCATATATAAGTCTTTTATGGAATAGTTTTTTTTGTTGAAGTAGGTTTTTTTGAAAGAATTATTTTTTAATTCTTACTGCAACTGCATGCTAGAGTCGTGCCCTTTCAGTGGTTTAAGTAAGTGTTCCTTTTTCACATAGAAAATAAGACACTAACTACATTATAAGTGCCACACCTATTATAAACCCTATAACTTTTCACGAGGTTATATTTTTCTTTGAATCATCGATTTAAATAATACGGCAGAAAAACTGTGCTGATAGTGCCGGTTAACCGTAGTCTTTAGACAGTACTTTCCCAGTTAGGTGGCATAAATTCGAGCAGAAATCTACTCTATGTTTTTCAAATAAAACAGCAGTGTGGAAATTTGCCTCTGGTCTAGTTTAACCAGGCAAAAAAATTAATAATACAGTGCTACACGTGTCTTGTATTTGGCGAAAACTTTGTATAAATCCAGGAAACATAATTGATAACTAGGCTAAGTCGTGTCAAATGAACCTAGATGTGACATTGTACCAAGAATGTGCAAGGCGCTACTTTCTTTCCGCTGCGCCACCAAGGTTATTTCGCAAGATAATATTTTAATTAGAAATAGCATTTAAGGAATACTAACTCATTTTATAGCCTCGTTGGCTCCGCCCCGCTGGGCTGGTATTTTTGATAGCTTTAACGTTAAATCACATTAAAATTGCTTTAATTTAATCACGAAAAAACTTAAAAAACAAAATGATTAAAGTTTCTAGATATTTTTTGAAAATCATTGGACACTGGGCATCACCGTCACGTCCAAAGTTAACTTCCGGCGGTACTTCAGCTCTGAACAGCTGGTTCATCTCCATACAGCCCAATTTCGATCTTGCATGGTGTATTGTAGTCACCTTTGGGATGGTTCAGCTAAGTACCAACTAGAAGCTCTAGACTCTGTATATCGAAGAGCCCATAGGCTTATAAATGACGATGTGCTCACGAATAGAGAACTACATAGCCCTGAGCATCGTCCTAAAGTTGCCTGCTTATCGGTTTTTTGTAGGATTCACTTTGGTGAGTCTGCGAAAGCTCTCTTCGTATTAATTGAACCCTCACCATTCCTTTATCGGACTACTAGGCGCAGACGGAGATCCATCCTTTCGTTGTCGAAACACCAAAAAGTCTAACTAACTAAACGCCTTGATAGTCCCTTTTTGGTTCGAGTTGCCAAGGTGTGGAATGATCTGCCTGTTTTTCCAGTTAATTATAATCCTGGAACGTTTAAGTGTAGAGTGAATAGATTCCTCTTGGATAGGCGTGTACCATCTTCGTCTTTAACGTCACTTTCCATCAGGTGAGCGTCAGGTGAGGGAAGACGAACGCCTATGCCATTTTATAATAAAAATAAATTAAAAACCATTGAACACTTTTCTGTTTGAGATGGTTTGTACAAAGTAAAGCGCGATATTGCTTTTAATAGTTCTTATACACAGAAGCAACAAAAAATAAAATATAAAGATTGTAAATTTAGAAGAATACAAAGATTCATATTTCAACACTAATTTAACATTATTTCAGGTTATAAATACAATAAATATTTACGAGGGCTACACTGAAAATTTCGGGAATCAAGGAAGTGACACAACATTACCATTTAAAAATGTATTTATTGCTTTTCGAAGTATTCTCCGCGAAATTTAACACATTTGCCATACGATGGAACCAATCATTGAAGCAACTATTCCATTCGGAAGGTGGGGTCTCCAAAATGGCCGTTTTGTAGGCGTCCACCGTTCTTTGTCCCTCAAGAGGAATAGTCGCAACATGGCCGGTTTTGGAGACAAACGTGGCCACCATTTTTTTTGCATCACTTCGTGAACGAACAATTTTAGTTGGCTTTAACTCATTTTCGAACACCCAAACTCGTGACTGGTTTTTTGTTTCGGGTTCGTACGCGTATATCCAGGATTCCTCACCTGATACAATGTTGTATACAGCATTTGAGGATCCTGGGTGGAATCTTTCGAGAGTTCTGACGCACCAAGTAACGCGAGCCGCTTTTTGCTCTTCACAGAGCAAATGCGGTATCCATCGGGAAAACATCTTTTTTACACCTAATTGTTCATGCAAGATTATTTGTATTTGACTCATGCCAATGTCTAAATTTGCCTGAATTTCGCGGTATGTCACATGTCAATCTTCCTCAATCGCTTACGCTTGCTTACGCACAGCATCAACGTTTTCTTGGCTGACTGCAGTTTTTGGACGACCTTGACGGGGATCATCACTGAGCTTGACACGTCCACGTTGAAATTCAGCAAACCAGCGATAAATTGTGGTTTTGGATGGGGCTTCATCACCAAATGCAGAAAGCATCCGGTCAACACACTGTGTTTGTGTTAAACCGCTTCGAAAGTCTTAATAAATCATCGCCCTTGAATTTTCTCGAGTCAATTCCATTTTCTCAACGACTAAACAAGTTTGAGAAGACCTTGTGAAAAGACCGAGAATCTTTTTTCTTAAATAAATAAATGGTATTCGATTTTTAAAACCAAGGAGTTTTCAATTAAAAAGATTTTAATATGATAGGAATAGGGGAAATATTCCATTCCCGATACTTTTAGTGCAGCCTATGTAATACTTAATAAATCTCCAAAATAATATCCTGATAAAATAAATATGATTGTTTTGTTTTGTTGTCGGTTTTAATCATTTCATTTTGAATTTATGTATACATACATACATACATTCGCCTGTATCTCCTAAGGGGTAGGCAGAGAGGTATAAAACATCAACATTGTGCCAACTATAATTTTGGTTACACTCACGTAATGGACACAAGCCCATTGACGTCCACCGGGCACTTTGGGAATGAAAGATGACAAATTGGGAGTATATTGAAAGAAAAAAGTAGGTAAGAAGGGAAAGTAATGAACGGAAAGGGACGCTGCTTATTTTTTTTGATGGCATTTGGGGCAAACGAGCAGACGGGGCACCTGCAACTCAAGAGTCACAAGTGCGTTGCCGCCCTTAAAGGTGGGAGTAGGGGAAGGGTGGAAGAGAGGAAGAGGGGGGGAGGGAATGCAACCATTCCTTTACTGCCGGTTTTCTGTGAGGCCGTAGTATCACTCCTGTCGAGCCGGTCTATGCTGAAGCATGGCTCTTCCACGATAGGAACTTATGATGTATTGGGGAGAGTAAGTAATAGATCAAGCATGCCAGGGTCACATACCTGTCACTCGTACAGATGGTTCCCGGGAAGTCCGAGTCATCTGCAATTGATATATCGCACTAACTCAAAAATTTAAATTTTTTGAGTTATGCACGATCGAATTCCTAATCTCTATACCTATCCACCAATAAACCAAATTTAAAAATGTTACCACTAATCGACGCTAGACACTAAATTCACCAACACGGGCTCAACTCAAAAACTAAACGAATATACAATATATTGTTAAGCAATAGGAAAATAACCACAAAATTCCATTTTCAGCCCCAAAACATGATTAAAAGATCACATCTTTCTTATAGCTACATATAAAACTCCAAAACTCCCGCAGTGCACAATTGGTTTTTCGCCTTTTCTGAAAAAAGGGCTTTTTTGAGTTAGCTCCCTTTAGATCTAGGTGTGCGATATTATGTTCATAATATATTCTGAGATTTTTTCAAGGAAACTGCTTCAACAAAGACTGATTTATGATTTTTACGTTATCATGTTGCTACAGGGATATTATACATTTGCAAAAATAATGATGTAGTTAATATAAGTTTTGAATTTCATTGTTTAACTCCAAATAAATATGCTTTTTAACCGGCGAAAAAAAGGAGGTTCTCAATTTGACCGTACATATAAGTAAATATATTTATATTTCTTTTTTTGTATGTTCAGCCCTCTCTCCGTTATTTATGAACCGATTTTGATTATTCTTTTTTTGTTAAATAGGGTGGTCCCAGGTCAAGGAACTCAGGATCTGATGATGGGATTCTGATAAAATTGAGAGAAATACTCGAAAATTTTAGGAACGAATAGTGTTTCTGTTTACTTTTCATAATTTAATCAGGTATTTGCGTTTAGAAATCATCACATCATGTAGCAGAGGTAATAATGAAAAAAAAAAACATAAAATAAAAATGTTTGTAACAAAAAATTAAACCTACGAAAAGAACTAAAAAGCAAGAAGTAATTAAACCTTTTAAGTCTTAAGTATTGAGCTTATTTACTTAATTTTTTATTAAAATGTATACATATTCTACGAGAACGCTGTAGTCGAACCATCTACCGCCGCTGTGCCAAGTATTCAGTTCGTCAAAATTTAAATAATAAAATACTTGCATTTATTTAATGTAATTTACCATATATATTTATATATATATATATATATATATTTATTAGGCGTAATCTTATGTACATCTTAAAGATGAATTATGTCAAAGAAGATATGGCAAGAAAGGGAGGAAGCAGTGAACTGATGAATGATGGAGATGAATGGAAAAAGAAAACATATTCCGCCAACCCTAAATAACATGATGATGATCATTAGGAGTACTTACTTTACACAAAGATAATCCTTCTTGTAATCTGAGCAAGAGTTCCAACAAACCGCAAATTTTATCCAAGAGTAAGAGTTATCAATGGATACATAATTTTTAAATGAAGTATATATATATATATATATCTTATTGCTTCATATATATATATATATATATATATATATATATATATATATATGAAGCAATAAGATCCTCATTTCCTTCTCCTGGTAAAACAAATAACTTATCAGAAAATTTTATGAACTAATTTTGTAAAGATAAATTATTTTATTATTGTATTTACTAAGAACTGCCATTTATTTAAACTTATTTCAAGGCTGTTAGAGTATCTATTCACAAGGTTATTGTTAATTAATTGCTGAAAGTCAACTAGCGTGGTTATTAAAATAATTAGAGCTTAAAAATATGAACATAAGAACTTTTTTTCAACAGTTTCCATGTCAATTTAGTTTAATAATTAAAAACAAATTTTAATTATTACAAGCCATTGAGTGTCAAGGTAAGGCAGTGGCGGTCAGCATTGATTTAGCGAAGGCCTTTAATAGACTGTGAGTAAATTCTTGCATTAAAGACGTTGTCATATTATGAAATGCCTATGGGACTATAATAATAATAATAACTTCACAAATCTGACACACGGTCGTCTGATCGAAAACTAGACAGAGCCTGTACTACGGTAACCAGACTGCTGATAAACATACTTATATATCACTAAATACATACATATTATAGATAAATTATACCCAGATACAGAACAAATGATCGTGCTCATCACACAATGATTTGTCCTGGGTGGGAATCAACCCACGACCTTCTGGGTTAGCAGTCAGGGTCACTAACCACTAGACCAACAGGCCAGTAAATGAGTTGCTAGATTTTCATTCAACAGATGAATTAAGAAGGAACTAAGTAGAAAATTTGATCACGCACTACATTAAAACACACAGAGAAAAGAACAGAAATGGAATTACATAGTTTTGTGTTATCTGTACTAGTCTATACTTAATATAATAAAGAAGAAGTGTTTTTTATAGTAGAAGAAAATAAAAATCCGTTTAGCAGTTTTTGATTTATCGCAAACAGACAGACGCGGCGGTGGTCTTTGTTTTATAATATACTAGCGACCCGCCCCGGCTTCGCACGGGTGCAATGATGATACTAAATATACTACAGAATGTCTTTATATACAACATTCACAGCTTTTTTGTCATTAGACAATACAAACATGTTTTCTTCAGAGGTTACTCTTGAAAGAGCAACATTTAAGGTCATGTGAAAAACACTCAACGCTCAAATCTAAACCTGCAACCGCCGCAACTTCTATGTCCCTGCATTTTAAATCTGTAATATCTTCGAAAATATTCAATGAAATTACATGCTGTAAATAGCCATTTTGATCTATATTAAATGTACAATGTATTTAAGGTACTTAATTAGATAAGGATTAATGATGTATTGCTTAAAATTGCTTCGTAAATAAGCCATTATTTCTCGTAAAAAGTAAAGGATAAAAAATGGTTATTGTGGGATATACCTATAGCGATAACCTTAAGAGATAGACATATACCATCTCGGACTTTTTTGTAGAACTTTTTAAGGTGTACAATACTGTGGTACATTATTTTGATCTATCTCGTAGGGTTCAGCCAGCGTTTGCAATGTAAACGCAAAAAAAAGTGTTTATTTACGACATCACATTAGAAACCTCTAAAGTTATTAGTGTTTCTCTACTATATTATGCATGTATTATACATGTAAACCTTCCTCTTGAATCACTCTATCTATTAAAAAAAACCGCATCAAAATTTGTTGCGTAGTTTTAAAAATCTAAGCATACATAGGGACAGACGGACAGCAGGAAGCGACTTTGTTTTATACTATGTAGTGATAGTGACTAGCAACCGGCCCCTCTTCAGCTTTATAATATTATAGTATAGATAGTACAGTCACTGCTTCGCTTCTAAGGGTCGCAGCGTAATGTTACATTGCCTATTACCTTCTTCAATGAAAACTCTATCCAATACAAATAACAAATAATTATTATAATCTGTCTGATAACCTCAAGAACAGAGCGTACTCCCACCTCAAAAGCTGGCAACACGCTTGTGACTCTGGATTTGCAGGTGTACCCGTGGGCAGCGGTAGTCACTTACCATCAGGTGACCCGTCTGCCCCTTATCACTATCACTACATATTATAAAACAAAGTCCCCAGCCGCGTCTGTCTGTCTGTTGCGATAAACTCAAAAACTACTGACTTCACCAATAGATAGAGCGATTCACGATGAAGGTTAAGGTATATAATTTATTAAGGTTGTGTGTAAATTCGTTGAAATATAATGATGATTATTGTAGGGCTTGTCGTGGGAGAGCCATGCTTCGGCACGTATGGGCCGGCTCGAAGCAATGATTGCATTGCTTTTCGCCGAGTGAGTGAGGTTACCGGAGGCCCTTACCCTTCCCTCTCTCGTCCTCTACCCCTCTTACCCCCTTCCCCTAATCCCACCTTAAAGGCTGGCAACGCACTTATGACCCTTGAGTTGCAGGTGCCCATGGGCGGCGGTAGTCATTTACCATCGGGTGACCCGTCTGCTCGTTTGCCCCCTACACCATAAAAAAAAATGTCTCTGCTACCCGTGCGAAGCCGGGACGGGTTGCTAGTAGGAATGTAAATTCATGTAAATAGTTAAATCTTTATGTTTATTAAAGATACACGGTTTTCCTCCCGTGTGTATTTCGTTAGCCAACCTACCTACCGTTCCCTTTCAATATATTCCCAATTTTCCCACCTTTAATTCCCAAAGTGCCCGATTGGCGGCATTAGACTTGCCCTCTTCGTGAGTGCGAACAAATTATAGGTGGCAGTTGAAAAATGTGCATGTTTAATACGCCTCTGATTACCTATACGTGAGCCTAAGTACGTATAGTTCGTGGATGCCGGACTAGTGTCTGGCCTGACTCTTTATTAAAGGATGAAGGGACTTGCCGCGTCGGTGTAAAGCTCAACACACACTATACCGTCACGGTAACGGCACGGCTCCAACAGAGCAATTAAGTTGTTATTCAAGACAGAGCGTTAAAACTTGGTCGTATAATATATTTTATAATGTCAATATGAAAAAGCCAATGGCGGGCAGTAAGCGCGCTTGCTGCAACCGTACAACTCGACTCACTGCCGGCGCGCTGTAAGTTCGCGGTCAGCTCGCTTACAGCGCGCCGCTGACTGTGAGCCGCCAGCGAAAAAAAATCGCGTCGTGCCGCACATGAAGACGATGAAATTAGCTTGCACCTCGCCGGCGACGCGTGGTAAAGCCTGGCGGCTAGCGGTAGCCTCAATTTCAGGCGGTACCGTGATGCAGCTGTGCCGTTGCAGTGCCTATATAGTGTGTGATGACCTTAAAGGCCGATTCACACATATCAGTGCAGTCACAGTTCCGGCACAGTACCGCCACCGTAATAATTATTCTTTCATACATTCTCTATGAACGCACACACACCTGTCAGTGTCAGTGACGGCACTATCACTGAGAGCACTGTGCTTTATGCACTGTGCACGGTACTTTGCGGGACTGTGCCGGAACTGTGCCTTCACTGATATGTGTGAATGGGCCTTAAGACGTGAATAAAAACCATAATAATATCTCTTTAATAAGTATGAATAGCACTCGCGTTAGTTTTTCTTGTAATAGTTACACATGTTAGGAATCGGAGCAGTTAATTTACGTAAACCATATGGTTCATAAATATACATTTTCTTACTAATTATGTGGACTGTGCCTCTGTTCTTACGTTTTGTTAAAGTGTAATATGTATGTGAGAATTATTAGCAGTCTTAGGGTTCTGTACATGTGAAGAAGTAACGGAACCAATAGAGAATAACTCTTCTATGTCTGTCATAGCCTGGTAGTCAGTATTCAATTTTCAACTGATATAGAATTGGCAGGCAATCGGGAACCGCTGCAATAAGTAGGAGAGTCATGCTTCGGCACGTATGGGCCGGTTCGACCAGAGTGATACGACGGCCTCACAGAAAACCAGCTTCATAGCAACGATTGCGCTGTGTTTCGACGAGTGAGTGAGGTTACCGGAGGCCCTAACCCTTCCCTCTCCCCTTTCTCCCCTTCATCCCTCCTCTCCCCCTCCCCCCTCTTCCCCTACTCCCACCTTAAAGGCCGGCAATGCACTTGTGACCCTAAACTTGTAGGTGCCCATGGGCGGCGGTAGTCACTTACCATCAAGTGACCCGTCTACTCGTTTGTCCTTATCCCATAAAAGTAAACACAATTTTATTGGAGACACCTTAGTTTATATTAATAATGTACATGCATGCAACCACTTGTGTAAATTTATTTAAAAGACTCTTTCATGCAAAAACCACTCAACCGATTTCGATGAAACTTGGTATGTAGATAGCTGGAGACCTAGATTAACGCATACGCTATTTTTTATCCCGATATTCCCACGGGATCGGGACTTACGCGGGTGAAACCGCGGGGAGCTGCTTGTTTTGAAATAAAAAGAATTTGAATTTGATGTACACAAGAACTCGATCAATTATTTACTATGTTTAAGTGAAACCCTATATAAGGGCTGAATTGATAACACTCGAAGCAGTGACATTTTACAACGACTTCGACTTAATTAACCTTAGAGTAAATCCCAAGTTAAAAAAAACTGGGTTTAATTATTGGTACAGCACCATCTTAACGTGAGACTGGTATCTATTATTACGTAACACCAAGTTTATGTTAAAAAAAAGAGAGTTTATAGCAGGTGCCAACACAATAACTGATAAGAATCTGAAAAAAAAAGTGTAACTACTTCACTTACACAGTATATTCAATCTCAGGGTGGATTGAATCTTCGGTTCGTACAACTGATTTCTGAGCAATTTTAGGTCATCTATGGTTTTTGGCATTTGGCAAAAGATCAAGTGCTAGAACGCGAGTTGGCCATTTAAAAGCTAGGTCTGAGAGATTTTTCACTGCTTTGAATGGCTGGTGGTAATGGGCACCTGTAACACACAGACAGCTGTAACAATGAGATGTTGTTATAAGGTGTATAATAAATGTCACTTTCAACGTAGATATTATTATAAATTTCTCGTTGCTTTGTTTCACACCCCGATTTTAATCGAACGCGTTGGCGGAAGGGAATTTGGATCTTCTGGAATCGGAGATTTTTCGTATATTATATTTCTTTTCTTTATTAATCGTTTTATATTATAAAGTATTTCTTTTTAATTCGTATCGTAGACGCGGGAATAAGTTATGGTGCCAAAGGATTTATAATACAGAAGCCCTATTTTGAAACTGAAAATATAAATTTGAATTATTTATCTGTAATTACCAGAAATATCAATAAAAAAAATACAAAAAAAATGAAATTTACGTAAAAATTCACAAGACGCTATTTACAAAGAGCAGTTGCACATTGCATGAGGAGTGTCTTCGAAGAAAAAAAACAAAATCCTTTCGATGGCTATAGACACTCACAATATCAATGGTGACCATCCATAATTGCGACCCTAATGATCCAGCTATGGCACTGGCCGAAATCCAGAACTACGTTTGTGGAAATTTCTTAATTTCTGGTGGCAATTGTACTTTTTAACTAAGAAAATACAGATAAATAGAATATGTCACTACTACCTAAATAGATCTATTGAAATGTAAGTCTACGTTTATCATTTATGTAGAAGTATAGGTTTATTGTATCCCTTTAGGGGGCGATGAGTCGATAAGCTCTCATCAGTCCGTCCACATCCACGATCATTGTAATTAATCGAATTGTGTTGTAAGGAGGTAGGTGTCTGGATGTAATTAATTTATAATTTGTATGTATTTGAAAATATATAATTATGGTTATCAGCAGTCTCGTTATCATAATACAGGCTCAGCCTAGTTTGGGCCGTGAGTGAGATGTGTCAAGTTATTGTTATTATTTACGGTATTAAATATGGTCAATCCTACATATTCTACTCTTTCTATTATTCTAATTGTATATTTATTTTTATTTAATAGCTAAACTGGCATAGGCGATTTGCTTATAGTGCGACAAGGATGTAATATTATGATCTATCTATGCCATTCTTTTTTTAAATGTACATATAAAAAAGGTCTAAAGTACTAGGTCCGGGTGCGGTTGAGTCTCACTATTTCTCCTTCATTTTTTATTGTCCAACGAATAGACATATAGTCAGTCGTCTGAACTTTTTAGACGGAAACCAATTGGCATTGAAAATCCGTCAATAGGCAATTGTGTGAGACTGACTTCGTCTAATCTTATTTAACTTAAGGTCAATGGCACGTAGCTATTTTTAAAATATGAACACTTTTTTTTTAAATATATTACTTTTTTCTTTACAAAGACGCACTTCTGGAAAATCCTTATTATTTTTTGTTGTAGATCATGTAAAAGAACCTGCATATAATTTTATTAATTTATTACTTAATTAGATATTATATAAAATCTAGTATTTAGAGCGCATTCTTAGAATATGAATATTTTGTATTGCATCCCCTAATTTATAAAAAAGAACTTGTAAGTACAGTGAAAGGTCGCCCCGTAGTCGATATAAAAGAGACCTGCACAAGCGCCGCGCCTCCGACTTGCCGCCATGACACCGTACGCACGATTGGTACGTTAATTTTATTATTATCTATTTTAGTAAAAAAATTGAAATGAAACTAAAAAAAAAATATTCAAATTTCAAATACTTAAATTACTTTACTATTATTATTATTATTCAGTAATTTTTCTGTCAATATGACATTAATGTATAAGTTTTGTTAAGACTAATTTCTTGGCTTTTAATTCTTATGTTACCAAAAAAATACATGACAAATCTTTACTAAAATGTAGTGCCTTTAACATTATTATTATTTGTTCATACAAACAATTATTTTTGTGTAATTAAGTGAAAGTTATGAGTTTAAACATAAGTGATGTTGCGGAATACCCCGTTTGTCTTCCAGTTAACAATTAACCAGTGACGTGTTGATAACAGATCGCGAAAGTGTCAGTGATAATTATCATTTTTGTTAATTGTTAGTCTAAGTGTAGTGATATAAAATTTAAAAGTGTTAATTTACAAGTGGTTGTAGCAAGACAAGTTTGGTACCAACAAATGTTTAAAATTGAGAAATATCCACTATTTAGAAGTGGTTTCGGAAGTGTATTGAAATGAGGTCTAGAATTCTAATTAATAGGGGCAACTGTGACTTCGAAGTGGTTGAGAATAGACTAAAGCCTAAGGTTAAAAATGACTATTTTAAGTAGAATCGAAAGTATAAAAATCATAGTCGAAAATGCAATAGATATTCTGAAAGATAGATTGCTAGCGAATGTTTTCTCGTTTTCATTGTGTTAATCGAGTTCATCAGGTTTCGATAGAATATTTTTCACTGTTATATTCCATAAACAAATACAAAAATTGTAAATCGATTTTAATGAACATTTAATGAATGCCTGGAATGGTAGCCTCGTATACGTTTCATATTAATTTGAATGATTTTTTGATTGCTTTAAAATACTAATTTATTTTAGTTTATTTTATTTATATTATTTAGTTATTAACATTCTCTTCTAATGCTTTGGTTCTTGATAACAGAAACACATTTTTTTTATGTAAATGCGTTCTTATTATAGATAGAAAGACGCAACTTTTGCAGTTACAGTTGAATGCGAAACAGTCCAAAAACAAATACTTATAAAATATAGAAATAAAAATCAGTAAGTTAACTTAACAAAACACTAAAATAAAACCGAACAAAAATTATCACTGATAGTGATCAGGTTTGTTCAGTTGTTTGCAATAAAGCTGTTAATATTGATCTGTGACATACCAGCGGGTACTACCGGGGCTGCGTGAGCGCAGATTGCCATTTTGTAAAATATAAACAGTAATACAACTTGCATACGATAGCTAATAGACAAAGTCATAACAACCTATTGTTCCAAGCGTTTATAAACCTTTTTCGTTGCTATTACATCCGTTTTAAGCGATACCAATTGATTCGTTAGGTTATTAATAGACTAGTTAAATGCCTATACTCTTTTGCGTTTGTGCCGCACAACGAAGTAATTGAATACAACAGAATACATGTTTTTTACGATGTCTTGAATTTGGTTGGTTTTAAATAGGTTTAGCCTTACATTACATGATAAAGTGAGTCATATTTATTGGCCGCTGTAGTAGATACTGTGTCAATTGATTGTTTGATTTTCAGTCATAGTACGAAGAGAGAACTGTAGGTGTATTGCTCTTTCTCCCAATAAACAACGAACGATAGCATCCTAGTTCGTTAAAGCCTTTTTAACATACGTATTTTGTACACAAACCCATTAAAATTACAAACAACGTGTCTCAGTAGAGGACTTCTCATCGGTCTTGGTTATTCGTAGAATCTCTCACTCACTCATATTTCTTATTCACTCATATTTGCAAAGCGTGTAGACCCTTAAGTTTAAAATTGGAGGAAGCTTTAACTTCTCGTATCTGATTACTTTTCGGTGTCTGTCTGCTTATGTTCCTGTCAATTGATTGATGAAGTTAAATATAAAACCGGGATATTGGCTGACCTTTATCATGACCTCGTCAGATACTTCACTTATTTCGGAACAGTCACATGTGCACATACGAGTACAAGTACTTCCGCATAATTTGAACATATATACATATACACTATCGTAGAAATTCAAAACTCAACTTTGTGAGTTTTACACAAAATTCAAATCTGCTTAACAACAAATAGATATATAAGCAAATAAAATATCTCAGCTGTCAAAGTTATATCACAATATTTTGACTTTAATTGTCAGCCTTAATCTGAACACAACAAAGATTATTATTAAACTTGATTTAGTTATGTATGTACATTATATTGTCAGGTCGAAATTTTTGTCTGGATATTCCAAGGGCGTAGAGGAGTGGTACTACTTATTTATCTCGACTGTGGCCAGTGAATGGACCGTGGCCTCTAAGTGCGACTTTCCTATCTGGTCCCTTTGTGCGGAATTATTATAATAGTGGTCCACCTTTATAGGAAATAAAAAATGACAAACAAGTTTGCAGTGAATTTGTGCTAATAGGAATTTATGCGGGAAAGTTGATTTCTACACGCCTGTGACCTTGGTAACTTGGGCAGAAGTATATTTGGCATTGGTTCCTAATGCACAATTGCAGTTCAGCAAATTTCTGCTCATATTGGAGCCAAGTAAAATTTAACCGTGTGGCACTCGGCACTTAAATTACGCTTTTGACATACTGTTGTATTTTGCAGTTGTGTAGGGTTGCTACTTACTAGAGCTCAACAAGATAGGGATGTTTTGTGAATTTGAGAGAAAGCACCACAGGATGTGTACTTTACTCTATGTAGCTTATTAAGAAAAAGCCAGACATGTACGGGTCTGACTCGCGCACCGAGGGTTCCGTAAGCAAACAAACTTGTATGTAGATAGTACGTCCATCTCGGGAATATATTCTCGAAGACTTTTGCCCGACAAAAACTATTTTTTATGAGACATAACAACAAATTAACGACTTTCGAATTTTTTTCCTTTATTTGTGCTGCCAGATCTTGCTTCTTGCCCAATTTCATGATTCTAGGTCAATGAGAAGTACCCTATAGGTTTTGATTTACCTGCGAAATGTTTAAATTTGGTCAAATATGAAGCTTAAGTAGCCATATCCTTTGATTGCGTTGACTTAGAAGCTTGATTTTTTTATAGCTTCAAAGGACTGCAAATTTATGTATTTGGTATTAATTTCAACTTGATGCATCTACGGGTTCCTGAGAAAAAGGGTCTTGACAGACAGACAGACGGACAACAAAGTGATCCTATAAGGGTTCCTTTTTTCCTTTTGAGGAACAGAACCCTAAAAATATGGATTTTTGTAAGTTAAGTTAGTATAGTTTATATGAAATCGAAATAAATGAAAATATGTCTTCAAAAAATAAACATATCTTCTAGGTCATTATACTGAATAATTATAGTTAGGTAAAACCAAAGTAAAAAATGAGTCCTACTTTCAGCTTCAGGCTTCATCATCAGACCATCGTTACCAAGCCCAATCTATTGGCCTCGTCAAAGTGAATCATATGAGCCCAAACTCGAGGGGTTTACTAGTAGAAACTGAAGAGTTCCTCTAACCACCTCCTGGCTTCATCATTAGATCAGCTCCAAGATGCCCAATTATAGTATTGTCATTCACCACACACGCATACAAAGTTTTAATCTAATTAGAGAATTAGAAGTAGGTTTACTTTCAAGATTTGTTAACATATTTATAAGTGAAGCTAATAATAGCAAATTTTGCAAATAAATATTATCTTATCTTATCTTAATAAAAATGGTTAGGGGTTATCCATTAATCACGTGATGTTTTCACCCCCCCCCCCCCCCTCCTCCCTGGTGCTACGAGGTGAAGTTTTAGACTAACCCCACCCCTTTAGCAGAAATCACGTGTATTTTTTTAAGTTCAAAATATATTTAAATTTTTTTAAATATTATCTTTAAATATAGATATAATCGCACGTCGAACGAAAAAAAAAATACACGTGAAATCTCACTACACCCCCCTCCCCCTTGTGCTTTTTTCGAACCCCTCCCCCCCTTTCGAGCCTCACGTGATTAATAGACAATCCCTTACATTGGTTGTAGATTTTTGTTACCATTAAGCTGGGATATATGCCTTTAATCAGTTCAATAATTAGCCGGTAACTACATACCATTTAAACCAATTATTTGTTCACAATATGGGTACATATAAAGGTTACATTTTAAAAAAAGTGAGTAGCCACATATTCCATGCATGTGAGAGATAAATTATATTTAAAATTAAAATAAACCTATTTATTACACTTTTAAGAATCATATAACGAACCAATACGTCATTTTTAAAAAAAGTACTGACAAAGATATCAACAGAAAATTAAATTATTACACACTAGCAACCCGCCCCGGCTTCACCCGGGTACAAATTATACACTAAAACCTTCCTCATGAATCACTCTGTCTATTAGTGAAAAGCGCATGAAAATCCGTTTAGTAGTTTTTCAGTTTATCGCGAACAGACAGACAGACAGACGCGGCGGGGGACTTTGTTTTATAATATGTAGTGATTTATAAAACTATTTGTACCGGATTTGACAGTCGGTACTTGAATTTGGAAATAAGTTAGTAGTAACCTGTGTACTGAACTGGATTTGCATTTTATATTTTTTAGGATTTCGGAATAAAACAAGTGTAACTTTGAAAAAACCAAGTCAGTGTGTCTAATGTTTGAAGTGAAACTTCTTTAGAGTCGTTGTGATTTGAAATTCGATGAAACGAAAAAGCTACAGTAAAAAGAGACATACCTATTCATAAATAGGATTTAGAGATAGAATACAAGTATCAGTGTTTCCTATAATCTTTGTCTTTGCGCCTGCTTGGTGCCTTTAGAAAATGTGTCAATGTCAACGTGGTGGCATTTTTGTGAATTTGCGTATTAAAATTCGTTGGTTAACTAATTTCTTTTAATTATTTAATACATCTGTGTTAATTTGCCCAATAACTGTTACATAAATTATATTAAATATTTTTTTTTAACATTAGTAAATTATTTGTGTTGTTTTTATATTTTATTTCTCATTCTCTCGTAGGCTACTTTTCTGAAGTTTCACTTCTGCCGTGTGTGAATTGCACACACACACACACACTTGTTTTTATTCTTACACCGATCGAGGATAGTGGGGTTAAGGAACAATATTCGATTCGATTTATAAAAATTCTTTAGAACTAGTAATTATCTATTAAACAATTTGATAGACATGGGCTAGCAAGTCTCTTGTATTACCCCGTATTGATATTAGGGAAACTTAGTGTACTTCGATTGGGGGCGTGATACGTTTGTAAATTCAATCATCCCACTAATATTATAAATGTGAAAGTTTGGATGGATGGATGGATGTTTGTTTGTTACTCTTTCACGCAAAAACCAATGAACCGAATGCGATGAAACTTGGTATGTGGATAGCTGGAGACCTGGATTAACGCGTAGGCTACTTTTTATCCCGATATTAGCACGGGATCAAGACTTACGAGGTGAAACTGCGAGGCGCTGCTAGTAGAAATTTAATGTTAACGTTTAAGTATAGATTAAATTCCGACTTCAATCAATACAATACAAATAATTAAAATTGAAGTGTCTGTTTGTAATATCAAAATGATATGTTTTCTTATGCTCATACACATGCTATTTACACAATACCTATGCCTATAAATCAATTTGATTTTTTTTCTGTCTATCTGTCTGTTTGTTCCTTCTAATCTCCGGAATGGGTGGACCGATTTCCACGGGACTTTCACTGGGAGATAGCTGGTGTTATAAAGAGTAACTTAGACTATTCTTAGTTTGGATAAAGAATTAGGGTTCCGGGTAAAATTTATAAATATGTACACGCCCACGCGGGAACTGCTAGTCCTAACTAATATCATGAGTAAGTGCGATGTAAATTTGTTATGTTTTTACGCCGTAACTGCTGAACTAATAATCATGAAATTTTACATACACGTTGTCAGGGGTATAGAGCAAGACACAGGGTACATTTTATTAAGAAAAAAATACTAAAAAAACAGAAATATCTATACTAATGTAATAAAGCTGAAGAGTTTTTTTTTGTTTGTTTGTTTAAACGCGCTAATCTCTGAAACTAACAGTCGGATTTTAAAAATCTGAAATATGATAGCTAGATTCATGAAGAATAGTATATGCTATGTAACATCACGCTACGACCCTTAGGGGTGGAGCAGTGACCATAAACATAACGACTAGTTGAGTATTTTATTAAAGAAACGATCAACACACGGTAAATTTTTATTTCAAATCGTTTTACTGTTGCAATAACAATTTTATTATTATTATAGTTTATCATGGCAACACTGTTATTGCATTGTTATTAACGTTACGGAAAAGGTTAAATTTATATAGGTATCTATATTCATGTGTCATAAAAATGTCCCAATTGGTACGCTTGCCTGGCTCGTTACGCGAACCCTATTTGTAATGTCGACCTTAACCTACTAAACGCTTTCAATTTATTTATTTAGGCACACAAAACAGAACATAACACAATAATTAGTCTTATAGATAGCTATCACTAACAATTTCGATCTTAGCTATGTTCCTAAATATGTGTACATAACATGGCAATGTCGGTGATACAAGACGAGACTACATGCAACTTAATAAATAATGCTTTAAAAAAAAACCGACTTGAACAAAAAAAACTATTCCATAAAAAACTTATATATGGTTTTCTCATGGATGCCATTGTCAGAACTGGACCAAATTGAAATGGGACCACACGGGAAGCACCAGCTTTCAAATCATAAAAATCGGTTCACACAGTCGAAAGTTCTGAGGTAACAAACATAAAAAAAAAATACACAATCGAATTGAGAACCTCCTCCTTTTTTGAAGTCGGTTAAAAAGTTAAATATTAACATAAAAATAAGTGTCAAATTCAAAATGTAATAAAAAATCAGGCCAATGTTGATGACAAAATATGCGTAACATTGCTTTTAAATTTACTAAATTTGGAATAAAATAAGTCAAATGTTGGGGTTCGTTTGGGGGTAATAATTAATTATAGAGACGACACATTCTAACAATGGGATTATAAAAAGAACTACATTTCTTATTCTTCACTTTACTCTTAACTTCATATCTTTATTATTCAGATGCACATAATTGAAATTATGTATATCACTACATATTATAAAACAAAGTCCCCCGCCGCGTCTGTCTGTCTGTTCGCGATAAACTGAAAAACTACTGAACGAATTTTGATGCGGTTTTCACTAATAGACAGAGTGATTAATGAGGAAGGTTAAGGTGTATAATTTGTACCCGTGCGAAGCCGGGGCGGGTCGCTAGTAATATATATATAAGTACATAAAGTGAAAATTAAACTTTCTTTCTCATTCGCTAACAAATCAGAATCTAATTTATGCATGTGTGTATGTGTTTTTATACCATTATAATATCTTTTGTATCCTTATCTGATTAATACTATAGGTGAAAGTTTGATAGGCTACTGTTTATCCCGGAATAATGTACGGTTCCCACATAAAAAATTACACGCGAAGTCGCGTATATAGGACACAGGCTACTGTTTAGCCCCGAATAATGTACGGTTCCCACATAAAAATTTCCATGCGAAGTCGCGTATATAGGACACAGGCTACTGTTTATCCCGGAATAATGTACGGTTCCCACATAAAAAATTACACGCGAAGTCACGTATATAGGACACAGGCTACTGTTTATCCCAGAATAATGTACGATTCCCACATAAAAATTTTCATGCGAAGTCGCGCATATAGGACACAGGCTACTGTTTATCCCGGAATAATGTACGGTTCCCACATAAAAAATTACACGCGAAGTCGCGTATATAGGACACAGGCTACTGTTTATCCCGGAATAATGTACGGTTCCCACATAAAAATTTCCACGCGAAGTCGCGTATATAGGACACAGGCTACTGTTTATCCCGGAATAATGTACGGTTCCCACATAAAAAATTACACGCGAAGTCGCGTATATAGGATACAGGCTACTGTTTATCCCGGAATAATGTACGGTTCCCATAAAAAAAATTACACGCCAACGAAGTCGCGTACATGGGACACAGGCTACTGTTTATCCCCGAATAATGTACGTTTTCCATAAAAAAAAATTACACGCCAACGAAGTCGCGTATATAGGACACAGGCTACTGTTTATCCCGGAATAATGTACGGTTCCCACATACAAAATTCACACGCCAATGAAGTCGCGTATTTAGGACACAGGTTACTTTTTTATTCCGGAATATGACTCGCTCAGCAGCCAGGACCACTACACACAAGACCGTAGCTAAAACTTTTGACAGTAGCTAAAAAACAATAACTCAAAACACAATATCCGATTTGCATGCTTATAATTGGCCTTCAATTGCACATTCATTGGGTTTAGTAGTGCATAACACGCATACTAAACATTCGTAGTAATAAATCGTCTTGTTGTAACTCATTTTGCGAAACAAAATAACAATATGAACAAATAATATACCTATTTAATTTAATAGCCATTATGTACCATACATATGGCAACTAAAGTAATTAAGTTTTTAAATTAATTAAATATGCAAGCAAGCTTGACAGATGATAAATGGTTACAGTGGTATCACATACCTACTCATTTTCTTTTTGGTTTCCGTACCCGCTTGAGACGGTGGCGCCGTGTTCCGCGCGTGCCTCTCTTACTGACAGGGGATAAAATCCCCAACAACACAGTGGGGTCGCCTGTTGCTGAACAAGCGGCCAAGTCTGCCAGGGTTCACAGGGATTTCCTTGTAAGGGTACACCTGAGGCCTTTGGAATATGGACTGTGACGGAACACCATGTGGTTTTAGTCGGTTCGAGTCCGACATACCACTCTACAGCTTAGCCCAGGTGGGGTGACGACCCGTCGGTGTTCCCACACGTTAGCCTCCGTTGTCCATCGGTCTGTCTATCCCATGATCCGTAATAGGTAGACAGTTGACAGTTGTAACAACAAATAATAAAAATTAAATAAAAATTTAAAGGAAGCCTCTCTACATTTTATTAAATCTTGTGCGATGGTGCAGAACTCTTCATGCGCGAGTCCGACTCACATTTGGCGGTTATTTTCTATTTTTTTTAAAGACGCACCAGCGGCAATAAGGTACTTTTGGAAGTTGGAATCTCTCAGATAATAACCGGTCGCACTGGTTTCACATTGCCCATCTCCTACAATAAAAAGCTCTCGCGTCCCTACGCACTAACAGAGAAAAAATACAACATGGTGGTATTCTACTATGAATATGACTAAATTCGTAAATACACTTACTACCTTTTGTAGATAAATCATTCACCCATACAATTTGCATACAGCCTGCAAAATGTCTATCAGTATCAAGTTATTGAACATTGCTACACTTTGCGACACGCTTGCAACAATAACTATACCTAATGTCGCATAGTTCTATGTAAGTTTAGATCAAACATTGTGACAGACTGGCCGACAATTTGGCACGTAAATCCATCAATGCGTGAACTTTCGACATTTGAGTGTGGTGCGAGTCATAGGCGGTCGACACATATAATATAATTATAAAATATTCTGAAGAAAACAAGTGCGATTAGCATTTTGTAAGGTCAAGGTAGCAAACTTGAAAAAGCCTATAAATAAAAATTATCTATTCTGCAACGAAATGAATTTGAATGAAATATAAAGGTCCAATGTAGGTTACAGAATTCAACTTACCTATAGACTGGAAGTATTCCTGTTTAACTAATCGGTAAAGAAATGTGCCGATTCTAATAGTAAAGCTAATTAGACCTAGTACGTACATAAACACATACAAAAGAAAAATTCCACACACATACGTGTAGATACACACACAGAATACCGCAAAACGATCGATGCTAGCGACATCTATGACGCCAGTTTAGTTTGTTTCTTCCCATGTCAGTAATCTAAGTGGGGGTACTTAATATTTAATTCTCAAGTTATCTGAATACAGAATTTTGTTAGACTTTACAAATCATAAATTATACATTACACATAAAATATTCAGAAATTAGGTCTTAATCATAGAATAAAACAGATTCATCACTACATAGTATAAAACAAAGTCGCTTCCCGCTGTCCGTCTGTCCCTATGTATGCTTAGATTTTTAAAACTACGCAACGAATTTTGATGAGGTTTCTTTTAATAGATAAAGTGATTCAAGGAGAAGGTTTATATGTATAATACATGCATAATATAGTAGAGAAACACTAATAATTTTAGAGGTTCCTAATGTGATGTCGTAAATAAACACATTTTTTTGCGCTTACATTGCAAACGCTGGCTGAACCCTACGAGATAGATCAAAATAATGTACTACAGTATTGTACACCTAAAAAAGGTCTACAAAAAAGTCCGCAATGGTATATGTCTATCTCTTAAGGATAACCCACAATAACCATTTTATATCCTTTCTTTTTTACGAGATATAATGACCTATTCACGAAGCGATTTTAAGCAATACTGCATTAATCCTTATGCAATTAAGTACCTTAAATACATTGTACATTTAATATAGATCAATATGGCCCTTTACAGCATGCAATTTAAATGAATATTTTCGAAGATATTACAGATTTAATCTAGCGAGGAAAATAACAATTATCACTACATATTTTAAAAAAAATCCCCCGCTGCGTCTGACTTTCTGCCTGTCTGTTCGCGATAAACTACTGAACGGAATGATTCATGAGGAAAGTTTAGGTGTATAATTTGTTAACGTTTTGTGTAAATTGATTGAAATATGTTGATGATTGTTGAAGATATTTCTGCTACCCGTGCGAAGCCGGGGCGGGTTGCTAGTAATTAATAAAATTAGATTTTTACGTTAACAGTTGACTGTTACAAGTAACTTTTCTTTCTAATAACTATTATAACAGTAAACTGTTAACGTAAAAATTATCTGCGCAGTAGAGAAAAGGACAGAAAATTTCCAGATCCCTCCCGGTAGCCATAAATGGAAAAAAATCCAACTGTCTCTATCAGTAGGGATATTTGAAACAGGGGGCGTTTCCTACCCGCTATATCTTGTGTTTTAGACCACAATGCAATAGTTGGTTTAACCGAACACATTACGGTGTAATATAACAATTTGAGTGTCAGGGGCTGTCACGCACCAGTTGTTATTCCGAAACTGTAGCGCACTGATAGACTGACACCTTCGGCCTATACTAGTTACTCGTTTTTGCTTGACGACCCTCGTGGCGCCACCAAAGTGCAGTCGACCGCAACTACAGGGGTCGCGAGTGCGATTCCCGCTCAGTGTAATTATTTGTGTAGATGAGTATTTATAATATTATGGATGTACTTACAAAAAAATTTTAATACTTACAAAAAATTACATTAATTAAATTACATTTATAAGAAAACTGTACACAAAATCTGTATTGCTTGATTTACGCAAATAAGCAAAAAAAAAACATGTATCTATGTCTAGAGCCTATAGTATATATACAACTATATATATATACTATAAATTGTATTTAAATTTATAATATTGTAAAAACTCTTGCTGAAACTAAATTACATTAGTGTAAATTAACATTAGGGTGATTACATTAGTATCGCGCAGAGTCCATAGATGGCGTAAACAGAAAAATCAACTAGCGGTCAGCATTTTTCGTTGCGCTAACACTTTTTTCCCTCCAGCTCCGATCCACCGAGCGTCTGAAGCGTAACGTGCGATATGCATTTATTATTTATTTTTGTAGCCCGTGTCATGTTATGGTGGAATAAGAAACCTTACATACGTACACTAACCCTTGAAAACTCTTGATTATCTATACTCTTTTTGGGTAGTCGTGTAAAGAGTTACCCCGCCCTAAGGGTTGCAGGTTCTACAATCTAAGTAATTCTAAGTATTTTTTATCAAAGTATAGTAATTTAATTTTAAGTAAGTACACACACACGTGCGCTCTCACACATACACACACACACACACACACGCACACACACATACACGCACACACGCACACGAACCAATGTAAGCAACTTTATTGAGAGAAAAAAAACAATAAAAAAATAAAAATCACTTCTGACTAACTTACATACTTCTATTATGACATAAGTATTGTTATAAACGTCCTTATTCATCGATCATCGTCTGAATTGTCTTTTTATTCCTCTTAACAATCAGAACCACACTCATTCATAAATACCAAAAGCGACGCATACACATAACTATTGAATCATTAATCATTTTCCAAGACATGTCGAAACATGTTAGTCAAGTGTGATGCAGTCTTCGAGCCTCTACCTTGGTAACTACTAACACAAAATTATTAGTTAAGTATTTCGCTCTTATTGCGAACACGGTTAAGTAATTCAATTTTCAATCACATTACAGTCCGGCATTCTACTGTTAAGAATCTGACTGGCCTGTTAGTCTAGTGGTTAGTGAACCTGACAGCTGAGCCAGAGGTCGTGGGTTCGATTCCGTCCCAGGACGAATAATTGTGTGATGAGCACGATCATTTGTTCTGTATCTAGGTGTAACTTACCTATAATAATAGGTATGTATTTAGTATTTATAAGTATGTTTATCAGCAGTCTGATTACCATAGTACAGGCTCTGCCTAGTTTGGGATCAGGCAACCGTGTGTGAGGTGTGTCAAGATATTATTATTATAATTCTACTACCTCCCACTCTAGGAATAATTCCTGTGTCGCAGGGGACTAACAACGGACACGAAGAACACCCAAACTCGTTACAGTTATTTTTATCTCGGTTAATTTTTGTCTCGTCTGAGAAGCAAACCTTTATATTACACCTGGATTTTTAATTAGTGTGTAATTTATTTCCAGGCCTTGCTGGCCCTAGTGGCGTGTGCCCACGCCCAAGACTACGAAGAGCGTTCACCACGATACATCGCATCGGAGCCTAAAGCAGTTTCACCGCCCGTTGCTATACTCAAGCAGATTAACCGGTAAGGGACCATCACCACCGTCAACCTATTAATATCTACTTTTCTTAGAACCAAAACGCGTGGTGCTAGAACATTCGTCTTCGGATTCGGTGGTTCGATTCCCGTTTAGTGTTAATATTTGTACGTATGAATATTTCTATTGGAAAAGTTCTGAATGTGTCTATGTATATTACAGATAGGCTATGTATAGTTTGGGTCTAGATAATATATCCCGGTATTATTATATTATTATTTTATGATAACAATAATAAAATTTTAATGCTCGCACTCAAACACAGTGTGATAACATACTTAACAGCGAAAACTTACTTCAGCGCCATCTTTGGAGGACCAGGCGAACTACTTAGTAACTGCTAATCCTGTATCGCGTAATGAAGGAAATCCCACCTATTCCTTCACAACTGTTAGTTGTAGTTACCTATAATTAAGTGAGCACAAGACATGTATGGGTTACAAAAATGATAAGAGTAACAAAAAGGAAATAATAGGGAAATTTCACACGTACAAACAAAACAACACAGATTTCTGTTAATTCATAATCTATTAAACGTTAAACTATGAAAATGAGACGAAACAGGTTCAATATCACACTTATTTGGATGCGTATTTTCCTTATCATAACACTAGTAAATTCCTGCAACAATAAATTATATAGCTATGGAACTCGATGTTAGTTCTGTCTCATTTTCTTTTACAGTCTATTAATTATCTCCTATTCATATTATCATATATTCATTATTCATATTATCCCGAAACTAAATCGCCAATTTTTCAAACTGTATGTCTGATTATACTGTTAAACATATTATTCAAATAAAATAGACTACAACTTGAGTATAATTACATTATCATTGTAATATATACGTACTTATTATTTCGACAGAATGTAGCATGGACGATTCAACAAAAAAATACGGGTAATATAAAAAAAAAATGTATTTTTTTTTATAAAAAAAAATGTATTTTTTTTTATATTACCCGTATTTGTAATTTCTTTTGTCGTATTAGTTATCTGTATCATTTGTATTGCCAACATTAATAAATTAAAAAAAAAAAAAACTTTATTATAAAATGCAGTCAACAGATAATAATAAAATGTTTTAAAAACAAATTACAGGCACAACGAAGATGGGTCATACACCTATGGATACGAGGCCGGTGACGGATCCTTCAAGATCGAAACTAAATCTCCCACAGGAGAAGTAAAGGGCAAATACGGATACAAAGACGATACAGGAAAGGTGAGAAGTACCAAAATTCATTAAAAATTAAATTAGAAATTATAAGAAAGAAACACAAGATCCTATAATAAATAAGGACAGTTCGAAACCTCTTCTGAAACCGAGATTGAATTGAGGCAGTTCTATCTTGTCCTGACCTGAAACTATCTACAGGGTATTACAGAAAGGTGTGATCATATTTTAGGATAGTATAATAGACCCCGTAAATATAGTAAAGTGGTAACATTTTTAAGAAAATTATTGATTTTTAATACAGACATTTTACTTTGAAACTGACAAATTGCACTTTAAAATTGATTGATCGGTAAAGCTAATATTGCGCAAGATAAAGGGCTGACATTAATAAAACTATGGGTATTTAAATACCATATTGTGTAGCTCGAACTGGAACGATCAGTTTTTCTGAAAATGTTTGCAAAAATGAAACAATGTCATTGAAATTGACCTGAAAATTAATAATATGTTGTTTAGAAATGTCTACTCTACACTAGGAAAAGCACAATCCGAGAAAAATGTTTTTTTTTTAAATTCAGTTTTTTCATGCTAAAGCTATTTGTCGGCTACAAATTACGCTCATAAAATTTGACCACATCCCTGTATACTAATGTTATAAAGCCATAGAGTTCGTTTTTTTTTTGGTCGAACGCGTTTATCTAAGGATCTGCAATCGTTTTTTTTTTTTGCATTTGATAGCAATTTTTTTAAAATGTTTTAGTATCAATATCAATCCCACTAATATTATAAATGTGAAAATTTGGATGGATGGATGTTGGTTACTCTTTCACGAAAAACTTGGTGAAAGAGTAACTTAAGATAGGTACATCTCCTAAAACTAAGCTATATGTTTAGAATTTGAAAACTGTTTCACTCTGTTAGCATCTCGTTTAGTTGTACCAGAATAAACATATTTTCTTTCTTCCTTTTTTTTATTGGTTTTTTTCTTTTTTTACATACATACAATTACTTACAAAATCTCCTCGCCAAGGTACACAGCTTGTTGGCGAGTTCTTCTTTCTGTCTTTCAAAAATCACTAATACGATTGCGTTGAAACTTAGTATGTAGATAGCTGGATACCTGGATTAACGCATAGGCTACTTTTTATCCGGATATTCCCACGAGATCGGGACTTCCGCGGGTCAAACATATAACGTCAAATATGATAAGAACAAAAAATTGTCAATAAATTTTATTTCAAATTCCAGGTGCGTGTGGTTGAGTACGGTGCGAACAAATATGGTTTCCAGCCAGCCGGCGACGGTATCACTGTCGCGCCACCCACCTTGGTGGATGAAACTACCCGGGACCAGCCCCCCAAACAACAGGTACGGGAGACACAACACTGAATCTATCAAAGAGACGCTGTAAAAGCTAACTGTGTACAGTACAGTTTATTTAGACAGCTTAATAACTGTCCTTTAAAGAAATTACAGTTAAAAAAGGGTGTGTGTACTTATGTACGCACGTAAGAAGTTATACTTCTTTGGCGTAACAAGATAAAAATCTTTCTAAAAATTTTATCCTTCGCGTTATCCTACGTTTGTAGAAAAAACGACAATAAGAATAGAAAAAAAGGGTATTTAATGCATTTAAAGTTTCATTATAACGCATTATCTAGTTAGATAAAGTTTATTTAAATATCATTATAAATATATCATAAACAAACTGTTCATTCTTATGAACCTAATAAATAACAAGCATAAATTAAAAGCTTAAAATATCTGCGATGCCACATTCCTTTAATGCTTAGAAAAGACCTGGGCATCGAAGGGCTGAAGAGATTCTTTTGAATTTTAGCTAAGAACGTTCCCGATCAAGTCACCTTTCAAACAAAGAATACTAAATCAAAATCGGTCCATTCGTTTAGGGGCTATGATGCCAGAGACAGACACAGGGACACAGACACCTTTTCGCGTTGGAACAAAAACTTCCGATCGTTACTTTTATTAAAGCAAACAATCTGAATAAAGTGATAATTACACAAATTGAAATATTTTTTTAATTACTATAATGAGTCTTAAAGTAAGTAAATTAAGCTCTATTTTCTCACGCAGGGTGGTCGCTCTCAATATCGCGCTCAAGACTACGACTACGAAGAACCAGCCCCCGCCCCCCGTCCCGCTCCCCGCCAGCAGCCCTACAGGTCTAACAATCAACCGCAACAGCAATACAGACCTGCCCCTCAACCCCAGCAGCAATACAGACCCGCCCCCCAACCTCAGCAGCAACAACAATACAGACCTGCTCCTCAACCACAACAACAATATAGGCCTGCTGCTTCAGGCCCCGCTCCTCCCAAGGTGAGTTTAAATTGTATCTAATATGGTACTTGACAGTCAAATCAAATCAATTTGTCTTTAGTCAAATAAAATACTTTTCCATACATTGATTTACGACAAAGTCAACTTACCGACCCCAAAATATAAGTTTGTAATCACAAAAAATATTTTTTGTGTGTGATATAACTATAAATTAACGACTTTCCGAATGTTTCCTTCACTTGTGCTGTCAGACCTTGCATGTGTCTTGTATCTGGGTGCGATTTATCTAAAATATAATATAAGTAAGTTTATCAGCAGTCTGGTTACCATAGTCTAGCTTCTGGATAATTTGGGATCAGACGGCCGTGTGTGAGGTGTCTCAAGTTATTATTATTTCGCTGGTTTGCGAGAATATCGACGTAATTCAAAATTCAGTCGAATTGAACTAAGTATGCCAAACGATCATAAATCTTTGATATTTTATGGTGAACAGAGATGCAACGCCGATTTTGTGCTAACGTTCGTTAGAAAGCGACAAGTTCAATATCTTTATTTATCAATCTATTTCTCTAGTTCAATATATTTCTTATCAATATCTTTTGAACAAAATATTCTAGCGGAAATCACAAAACATTGCCATTCTCTAAAATCAATAATTTTTAGTTCCGTCGCTATTCTCGCAAACCAGCGATTTGTTGATGTATACGCAGACAATATCGACAATCCGAAACTTTACCATGACATAACAGTATTATTTTCTAATAGTATGGAATAGATATACAACTAAATCAGTATTTATAAAGTAAATCATTTTATGTTCAGGGGTGATTCTTCGTTCTTTTTACATCCGAATCATTGCTTGCAACACGAAAATCTTTAAAAATTTTAATGATCTCTTAAAATAAACTGAAAATATATAAAGCCTTATCATTATGACACGTACTTGATTTAAATAATATAGTATTTTAGGACAATTACCAACTATGAATTATATTTCTGAACGAGAAAAATGACGCAGAAAAATTAAGAATTGAAAAGAACGAATATTCACCCTCAGACCGGTTCAATAGATAATATTCTTACATCCGTTTCCATAGATGGTAGACCGTTTACAACTAACAGTATCCTTTCAAAAGAATAGAAATCGATAAAGGAAAACAGAATTCCTTCTACGTTTTCTTCGCCAGCCTATATAATTTTCCATCTATAAATCGGACGGTTGCAACATTGCTTACCAAAGCACTTAGCCTTATTATCATCACTGCGTAATGGTTTCTAAGTTATCTAAATCATATAATAATATTTTTCAGCCTGCATTTTTCGCCGGTGCTGCCCCCTCGCCCGTATCAGACAACTTCTTCAACCCTGAACCAGCTCAGCCGAGGCACACTCAATACAAGGCGTCCAAACAGGACTTCCGGCCAGCTCCATCCTTCCAGCAGTTTGCTTCAAACCAAGACTTCGACGCTCCCGCTCCTCAGAGACCGGCCTCTAACTTCGGCCAGCCGAGAAACACCCAGCCGTACTCCATGCTCGACGAACTCCTCAAAGAATATGCCTTGCCCAGTAATGGAGCTGCCCCCCTACACGATATCACATTCGGATCCTATTAGTTTAAGAATAAATCTCAAACTCATTTTGTAAATATGTAGATTATTTTTTTAATAATTAAAACAACAACTAAATTAATTTTAAAGAGCGTATTTTGATAAATTACTTAATAAGAATATTGTCCGCCTTAAAATAATTTTAGGTCCTCTTTTTTTAAGAATAGGTAAGCAGCCACTTTTCTCCAAAAGAGACCATCTCTTGGAAAAGATACCTTTTTGGGAAATGCTTCCTGTTACCATAGTACAGGCTCTGCCAAGTTTGGGATCAGACGGCCGTGTGTGAGATGTGTGAAGTTATTATTATCGTTTGACTGAGTCTAACCTGGTGAAAACGTTGCATATTACACTGACCGTGGTCATAGCCTGGTCACAAGTTGACTAGACCGTCAGCTTGTGACCACACCGGCCAATGTTGCTAATTAAAACGTCAAAAATTACATCAGCCATAATCACAGGCAGTCAGGCGGCATGACATATGGAATTAACGAGACGCTTGGGTATATACATGTCCTTTAACTGCCTCACATTTACACCTGGTTACATTTGCCTTAACTGACTTGACTGGCCTCTTGGTCTAGTGGTTAGTGATCCTGATTGCTGAGCCAGAGGTCGCGGCTCATTTGTCACGAGCATGATAATTTGTTCATCATTTGTTGTTGTTAAGTATTTATCAGCAGTCTGGTTACCATAGTACAGGTTCTGCCAAGTTTGGGCACAGTCGGCCGTATGTGAGATGTCTCAAGCTATTATTATTATACTCTGACTGAGTTTAGTAAGCTTGTGACCACGCCCGCAGTGCTGCTGATTGAAACGTCATAGGTCAGATCGACCATACTCACAAGCTGATTACTACTTGTAAAGGTGAACTATCTGTCGATGGTAGAAAATAATTGTAATGATGATCATATACAACTCATCAGAAATGATAAATAATTACAATCGGCACAACACAAATAAATAAACAAAATCCTAAAACTAAGAGACTGAATATCTCGACCAATTTCCTTAATGGAGGCCCTCACTTGGCTTGGCATGGCTTAAGTAGACAATGCCTTTCCTTGTACATATGTACCTAAATCGTGCCATGACGTAGGGTTGTCGTACTTAAAGAATATTAATGTTCGATTTAGAGAATGGATTGGGAATTAAAAACCTACCTAAAACAGGTAGGACTTGGTAAATTTCCAATAGATTCAGGTCCAGAAATACAAACTACTAAATTGACTCTACGGCTGGATACCAAGACATTCATTTAAAAGTTGATATTCGCAAACTAGAAAATGAGTTGCGAACTTAATAGATTTAGTTCTCATTTGCATTACGGAGTCTCCAAAAGTATCCGGTAGACGGTAGGCTCGCCCCCTATTACGTGGTTCATTTTTGTCGAGATAGTAAAATTCCTTTGTGTTTCTGAAATCCTTCATAATTTATTTATAAACTACTTTGTTCCAACAACTTTCGGTCTGTAAAGTATGAGGAGTATCTCTCTTTAGGAATTGCTTAAGAAACACGTTTCGAATATTAAAGCCTTTTAAGACCAGCTCCAAACTATCAAACCGAAATTATTGTAAAAAAAACTTGTTGTCATTAGACGGGTAATGAAACCCTATACCTAAATCTTGACAACTACTACCAGCCAACGGGAATGATGATGTTGGAAATATATTAATCCTACCGAGATAGCCACCTCAGAAGGGGAATGTCACATACCTACATAGATAAATTCACGCATTTCTAACATTGGTGTTAAGACAACCGCCCGCTACTTGTTTTTATCCTTTCAGCAAGCCCGCCGGTTTCGGGAACTTCTGGCCTGCCTTGTCTTCAGAATATCTCCGATTTGTTCAGCCTATGTTCTGGGTGGTAGACTCCTAACGGCCCTCCCACTAACGCTTGCCTTATATACTTGTTTAGTCATTCATTCCGCACTCATTCTTTCTATGGGCCCAAACAACCTCAGTTTACCCTTTAAATTTTCGTCACTAAATCCTCTTTCAAGTCACTGCCACATCATTATCCGGCTCTTTTTCCCAATTTCATTTGGAGTCGGCGCAATGAGTGATACTGAAATCTTTTTTATATCCCCTAATATTATAAATGTGAAAGTTTGGATGGATGGATGGATGTTTGTTAATCTTTCACGCAAAAACCACTGAATCGATTGCGATGAAACTTGTTATGTAGCTGGAGACCTGGATTAACATATAGGCTACTTTTTACCCCGATATTCTCACGGGATCGGGACTTACGCGGGTGAAACCACGGGGCGCTGCTAGTTATTTATAAAAATGTATCGGGATGGCACAAAGGAAAAAGGTAAGTTGGGGTAAGGAGAATGGATAAGGCGAGCGAGGGTAAGGGAGACTGCTATCGCTTACCCGTATGTCCGTCCTGTGATTGGAGAGGCTAAGACAGGAATATCAACTGACAGAGCCACTGTTATAGTTAGATATTAATATCGACACAAGCAGGCCGTAGATTTTGGTGTTTTCACCTAATTTACCTCAACAATCCAGTACATGCTGTGGCGTCTGTTTGCGTCGATCTATGATTTTTAACAGTAGCTTCAATTTAACGTTCATAAATGTCATTTAGTGTCTTAATTGAATAAATGATTTTGAATTTGAATTTGAATCAAAGACCCTTTCATTTTATTTGGCGCCGACTGGTGAGTGAAGTGAGGTATTGAAGGTTCCTCAGACACGTGTTCTATTTCTCCCTAACTGTGAATTGTCTTTACGTAGAGGTAAAGCAAGACCTTGAAACTTGGTAAACTATAAACACTTATTGAAAACTCATACATACTATTACACAATATATTACAGTATTGAATACGAACAGTACAGGCACTTGTCATTCGTGCAGTCACATCGGGGACGTGGGATCGGTTCCCATCATTATACGCATGGGAATTATTTGTTCGTATGTGTGTTATTTCTTGAGAATATTGCGTAATTTAACTATTGTTATGTATTACTTTAGAATGTAATGCGTTTACAGGTTTGTAGATTAACTTCGTGGATGTTTTGTTTTTTTAAGTTATTGCATTTGTTAATGATGAATTAATAATCCCTTCTAATCCCCTCTCCCCTCTTCCCGCTCTTCCCCCCTCTTCCCCTATTCCCACCTTAAAGGACGGCAACGCACTTGTGACTCTTGAGTTACAGGTGCCCATGGGCGGCGGTAGTCATTTACCATTAGGTGACCCGTCTGCTCGTATGCCCCCTATACCATAAAAAAAATATCATATTAATATTTTGGGACATATAACACCGGGCTATGTATACCGAAATTTAGCATAGCTTTTACTGTGAGTTCTAGCACAAAGATAAACATATTAAGATTTATATTTTTTTACATATTAAACATAAAAATGCATAGATTAATGTAAATAGACATTTATAAGAAAACAAATAGTTGCACCAAGCGGACGTCGAACCTGCGACTGCTGCTTTACCACCGTGCCACCTCGATCGTCAAATTTATCAGCAGTAAAACGTCCATCTTGACACACAGTACTCTCAAAAACTGAGTAGAAATCTTTTTATATACAGCCTATTAATCACACTGATATTATATGCAAAAGTACCTATCTGCCAATCTGTCTATCTGTCTGTCTGTCAGTTACGTTTTGATGACTTAAGCTAGTCAACCGATCATCTTGAGATTTTGTATATTGTCAGGGATACAGAAAAATACATAGGGTACATTTCATTCTGTAAAAGTATTGTTCCCGAGGAATAGAAAAACAAATTGAACACGGGCAAAGTCGTGGGTAAAAGTAACTTCGCTAGTTATCCATAAAACCAGTTAATTGAAAAAGACATCCACGAATTAATCACGCATTCCAATATAAGATTTAATAAAATTTATAAATTTAATCTCTACTAAAGCTCAACAGTTTTTTTGTTTGTTTGTTTAAATGCGTCAATCTCTGGAATTATCAGTAAGATTTTAATAATTCTTTTTGTATTGGATAGAGTTTTTGTGGAAGGTTTCAGGATATGTAACATCACGCCACCACCTTTAGGAGCGGAGCACTAACCATAAACGCAAGTGGAGCTGCGTAGAATGGCTAGTAATTTAATAAAATTCATCAAATCATTCAATGACATTATGCATTTTTTTATATTGATGTAATATTAAAAAAATCAATACCTCTAGTATTTATCTTTCCTGATTTCCTGTCTAGACAAGTATAATTGTTTGATATTTAATTGCGTTTAAAGTCCATCGCTGATAAATATAAAGAGATATACATCTTCATCGTTTGTTTATTGACATTATCTAATACTTCTTGTTTACGGGACGCGCGACTTTTCAATCGAATTGCGCCGATGGCAGTCACGGGTGAATTTTCGCTAGGTACCATTATGTATTCTGTACTTTTGCGTAATAAAGTATAATCGCGATAGTAAGAATTAGTCAAATCGTCGCGATTTAGTTTGAAAAAAAGAATTGCTTTCTTAATGTTGGTGCACATTTTTAAAAAACATATTATGAATTTTTAAATTTACGCGTTCCATAATAACACGTTTATGATAACAGAATTACCGCGATTACATTTTAAATACGAGATCGCGTTAATTCCCATCAAAATAATTATAAGACCATATTATGAATTTTCATGTTGATTTCAATAATTTTGTTTTTTATTTTTTATGCAGACATTTTAAGAAAAATCTTGATTCATTCCATCAACATCCTCAAGTCAATCGATCAGGCCAAATTGTCAGTTCCAAAATAAGATTTCTGTATTAAAAACCACAATTTTTGAGGTGTCAATACGACCCTAAAGTATGGCCACATCTTTCTGTAACAACCTGTATCCACATCTCTCATGAAAACATCCTTCATTTTAAAGTCGGTTAAATTAACATAGCTAGGCTAACCCGGGTGGGTTAACTAGTTATGTTTTTAATTGACCCTCAATTAAGCTATCTTCGAATACAATTTTTATTACTTTTTGTGTACAACGGGATAGTGAGTTTGATATAAAATTGATCTGTCTTTCCTCTAAGCATCATTCTGTATTCAATTTAGTTCGTGAGGTGTCAAGACGAAATACGACACAGTGTTTTTGCTGTGTATTTTAATTTGTCATAATATTAATTGCTATTCGTATTTTATTACATGGCAAGACCTTTGGTTAGAAAGAAGACGAATAGAACAAGAAGAGAGCAAATATTTTTTTAAGGAACACGCAAGTGTCGTTATAAACAACAGTGTAGATTGTGTTTCATGTGCTATTCCAAGGTCTTCTTTAAACGGGGACATTTGTCCTTCAGACAATATCAGAGTAGGTAGTGAGTGTATTAAGAGCATTACAATTATAAATAAATAATTATACCCCTTTTTATTGTATCACTAAGAAAGGTATATGTCTTGTTTACCTTATGAGAGACTAGCTTATGCCTATTCCCTCGGGAAAAGTACTTTTTTTGGATGAAAGTCTCCTATGTTCCTTTATGAACCCCGGAAAACGCGTATGCCAAATTTACTGGCGATCGGTGGAGTAGTTAAAGTGTGAAAGCGTTAACAAACTAATATTTTAATTTTCTGTTTTCATATCTAGACAATTATAATCATATCGTTTGATATTTAATAGCAATTAATATAAACTTTATAACATACCTCCATCGCTGATAAATATGAAGAGATATAATCCTTTGTCGTTTGTTTATTGACATATAATCTTCTTGTTTACCCGTTTCGATCGAATTGCGTCAATCGCGGTCACGGGTGAACTTTCGCGTCAAACATCAAAGTATAATCGCGATTTAGTCCCGATTTATACAGAATCTTAAAGAAAAGTTTAGTGAAATTTTAAGAGCACTATGTGTAGCCAATAAATTCTTGATTTAGCTTGAAAAAAATTTCATATTGAATTTCTTATTCTTGCGGAATTGCTTTTCTTAGAGTAGGCGCACATTTCTAAACAACATAATTATGAATTTTCATGTCAATTTTAATGAGTTTTTTTTAATGCAAATATTTATAGAAAAATCCGGATTAACTCCATCAACATCCTCAAGTCAGTTTCTCAATTTCAAAATAAGGTTTATTTATTAAAAATAACCAATTTTCCAAAAAATGTTAGTCTAACCCGGGTGGGTCAACTAGTTATGTTTTTAATTGATCCTCAATTAAGCTATCTTCGAATACAATTTTTTTACTACTTTTTGTATACAACAGGATAGTGAGTTTGATATAAAATTGATCTGTCTTTCCTCTAAGCATCATTCTGTATTCAATTTACATCGTGAGGTGTCAAAATGAAATACGACACAGTGTTTTTGCTATGTATTTTAATTTGTCATAATATTAATTGCTATTCGCATTTCATTACATGGCAAGACCTTTGGTTAGAAAGAAGACGTATAGAACAGGAGGAGAGTGAACATTTTTTTAAAGAAGATGCGGTAAGAGTCCAGAAACACAACAGTTTGGGTGGTGTTACTCTGAATTCAGTATTCAGTGGGGACAGATGTGTTTCAGCCAATGTCAGAGTAGGTATGAACTGTATAAAGAGCTTTCCAATTATAAATATATAATTAAGCCCTTTTTTATTGTATCACTTACAGGAGTATATGTCTTGTTTATCTTTATATAATACTGCGTTGTTTAAAATAGTTTGATAAATAACCCATAATTTTTTTGTAATATGTAAAAGATAAAAATGGTTACTGTGGGTTATCCTTAGGAGATAAACATATACCATCGCGGACTTTTTTATTGATCTTTTTAAGATATACAATTCCGTAGTACATTAATTTGATCTATCTCATAAGGTTTAGCCAGCGTTTGCAATGTAAGCGCACAAAAATATGTTTGTTACGACATGACATTACAAATCTTTGAATTTCTCGACTTTTCTCTACAATAATATGCATGTATACTACATATAAACCTTCCTCTTGAATCATTCGGTCCATTGGTGAGAACCGCATGAAAATCCGTTCAGTAGTTTTTCCTTTTATCGCGAACAGACAGACAGACAGATGCGGTAGGGGACTTTGTTTTATAATATGTAGTGATAATATATATCTGTGCCAAATTTCATTAAGATCCGTTCAGAAGTTTTGGCGTGGTTGAGTAACAAAAAAATACCTGCATTCAAACTGTGGCATGTATAATAGTAGTAAGATGTATGTAGACATAATGTAATTAAATTGTGATAACCTTTTTATTATATAGTTTTTATATGTCTAGTTTACAGTTGGTATTACAATTATGTAAATACACAATATAACGTGATCCACATCTGAAATAAAAGAATGGCTTACCTCATTCATTTCCCAGGCTGCGGAATTTATACATAATAAGTATTATACATAGTTTGGTTAGTTCCTAACATTATATACGCTGTGTTTTCATTGAGATATGTTTTAACCTTCCTGTATCTATACACAATACAATAAAAAATACCACATTGTTTGTGGTTCAAAACATACGAGCGTTAAAAAGGCGACGGAATTTAAAAGAAACGTTAAATCTTTTATTTAATATTTATTTTAAATTTCGTCTCCTTTTAATGCACTTTATTTTTTTTAACTTTCGAACGGAAAGTTTAAAAAAATATTGGTGTCTCTTTATGTTAATGGCTCTATACCAGGAGAAGTATTATATAGCTAGAGGCGGGAAGGTATTGGATTCCCTGTATGTGGGTTGGCAACGTCGGTAAAAAGAGAAAGAAGACAGCGATTTACATGTATCTCTCTCGCACCTCTTCGCTAATTAGTTGACTCGAAGTATAATTAAGAGTAAATGTCATCAGAGGTCCAAAACATACCCTATGCACCCGTATGCAGCAGCATTACCATGTGGTAGTTATTAATAGTTTTTAAGTAATTTCCAACATGACAGAAAAGCTGTTAAAATATATACAATGTATAGAATCAAAGACTTGACCTCCAAAAGAAGCAAAATGCATATTTGATGCGGTTATCCTATCTTCCTTACCAAACGGTTACTCATAAATACAGAAATATTAAAGATAAATCAGCGAAGAGGTGCGAAAGAGATGCATGTAAACTGCTGTCTTCTTTCTTTTTCTATCGACGTCACCAGTTCGTGGCTAGCCCCGCCTCTAGCTATAATACCTCTATGCTCTATACCGGTAGAAAACTGTTGAAAAGATTACTTTTATTGTATAATTTTTTTACCGTAATTCATTCAATGTAATAGGTTCCAATGGTACCGCTCGTCACCGGCAGGGGGTTAAAAGGAAAAAAAACCTACAAACACTGAGTCTGTAGGGAGGCCATTGACACTCAGTGTTTGTGGGTATGTGATTATCAAAAGAACCAGCATTAATTGATAGTGGAGGTAACGCGCAAGAGACAAAGTAACTGTTTAGCATCATACGGGTTTTTTCTTGTTGGCGATCTTAGTGGTATAATTATAGCTTAGTTAAACTAAAGAAAACATGCATTAATGGCGATCCGAATAAAAAAGTAAAAAAATGTTCTACTATTCACCTCCTGCCTTCATCATATCACCATCGTTACCAAGCCCAATCTATTGGACTCGTCAAACAAAACGAATCATAGCCACTGAAGAGTTTCACTATCCAGCTTCTGGCTCCATCATCAGATCAGCTCCAGAATGCCAAATTATGGTATTGTCATTCAATCTACATATACATACAAAGTTTCATTTCGATACAACGATTAGGAGTAGGTTAAGATTGACTTCCAAGACATGTTTATTTACATAGTTAGCTCCAGCCTCCAAGTGAAGGCTCAGAACTACATAAAATGGCTATTTTATTTAAATAGCTCGCCTCCATACCCTTTAATTACCATGGGAAATATCAACACGCGGTTTCATTAGCAGTTCCACTCATAAGTCTGGCACGCATATTGTTCTGTTTCAAGGATTTTTCCCAAAACATTAGCAGCATATGCATTAGCTGAACAATAGCTAACCTTCACGGGTGCGACTCTTGGCACACAAAGGGGGTAAGCAGGTAAGCAAAACAGTTGTCGCAACTTGGTAGAATGTATGAAATTCTTTGCGTACCCTTGAGAGTGTTTAATTGTGTCACAGTTTGTCGAATACAGCTAAAATACGGTGATATATAATGATATGAATGAAATATATTGATAATGAAAATGGCTACTTACCATTGTCAGTTTGAACGTTATTGAACATACAGAAAATATGAATAGTGTATGATATTCGCAGTGTTAAAGTAAAAAATTTATGAGTTACTAGTAGCGCCCCGCGGTTTCAACCGCGTAAGCCCCGATCCTGTAAAAATATCGGGATAAAAAGTAGCCTATACGTTACTCCAGGTCTCCAGCTATCTACATACCAAGTTTCACCGCAATCGGTCGGCTGGTTTTTGCGTGAAGGAGTAACAAACATCCATCAATCCATCCATCAACTTTCACATTTATAAAATTTTCCTGGTTTGTGCACGATTTCTCCAAATAAACTTTAAATACTAAACAATATACTTATGTTGTCTATATTCTTTTCTACATTGACTGTTCTGTACAGACTATTTACATTGTATGGTTATAAAATTAATTACTTTAATAAATTATATTATCATTGACTGCACGGATGACGCACTCGGCGTGTCGTAGTGGCGAGTTTACCACTTAAGCCAACTCGCCACTACGACACGCCGAGTGTTGTTTGTTCAAATCCATGTTTGATCCACAAATGTTGTCCCGAGTCTGGGTGTTCTTTGTGTACTTTGTTTGAATGTTTGTGAAGCCCCCGCGACACAGGAATATTCCTAATGCAGGAGTTGTCACTTAAAAAAAACTTACTAACAGAATTTCGATTATATATTTCACGATACAATCTATGCCTATAAGGAATATCTCTTGCCATCCATTATCTTCCCTTTTGACGTAATAACGTCTTATAAATCGATGAACGCCGGCTGCACGCACGAAAAATTGTCACGTTCCGCCTGAGCCGAGCGTGCAAGCGAGAGCACGGAACAAGCTATAGAGAGGCACGATCGGCCTAAGCGTTCGTTTATTGACATTGATTTGATTTAAGTTTATTTCTATAACTAATTGCTCGTGATTATATTTAAACAAATTATTTAAATTAAATTTGCAAAAACTGTAAATAATATTTGAAAATTAAAAATTTATGTTTTTAACCAGAGTTTTAAAAATATTGTGTTTTCTTATGACGTTATCATCTATCATAATTTTACATTATCGTCCGTAAACCGACTTTACAGTTAACCAATATTTTTTATCCATCTTTTCTTTTCAATATACTCCCAAATTGCCGTTGGCTTGTCCGATTACTTAAGTGTATATTATGTAAGTGGAATCAAATTATAGGTTGCAAAATCTGGGTGTTTATTACGCCTCTGGCTAGCCCCTCAAAGAAACAGGCGTGAGTGTATGTGTATACAATAATCAAAAATGCAAAAAAAAACCGAGTGTTTTAGACCACACGACTGAAGTAAAACTTCATACGAAACGTAACTGGCTATGAGAGAAAGAGAGAAAGAAAATGTGTGCTCGCACCTCTCTCTCTTGCCCCTACAGTAATATACGAAACGTAACTCTCTCTCTTTCTATCTTTACTAACTTATATCTCCGTCTCAACTTCCGTTCGCCTCGCCTGATCACACTTTTCGTAAAGCATTCACCAGCTTTTCCCGTTCGCCTCGCCTGATCACACTTTTTGTAAAGCATTCACCAGCTTTTCCCCTTCGCCTCGCCTGATCACACTTTTCGTAAAGCATTCACCAGCTTTTCCCTTTCGCCTCGCCTGATCACACTTTTCGTAAAGCATTCACCAGCTTTTCCCGTTCGCCTCGCCTGATCACACTTTTCGTAAAGCATTCACCAGCTTTTCCCGTTCGCCTCGCCCGATCGCACTTTTCGTAACGCATTCACCAGCTTACTCCCCAAGTCAAGCGTGCGAAAAGAAGTTTTCCTTCAAAAATCTCTTTCTCATAGATTATACAATTTATCATTTAGCGTACCTAGCTTTACGAAACGGAATTAGTTTGATACGGAGGAATTTTACGGATCTTTACATATTCATATTATTTAGAAGTCCTTCATGGTTTTTTTACTTTAATTAATTAAGTATTTCGTTGTGCATATTTTATAAAAATAATTGAGAGAAAAACACTTTTTTTGTTTTATTATACAATTAGTTTTCCGAAACATTTATTATTACATGAGACTCAACAAATAGTAGCGCCTTAAAGTTGTAAAAATAAATCTATTTTCGAGGTGTTGGTTTGTGTGGTGTGTGGTTTCGGTGTGTGCCTGTGCAGAGACAAATATCGCCAGGAAGGAATTCTTTCACATTTTAATTTGTTTACGTCATTAAGCCAAGGACGGAATAAAGCGGTATATCGAAGTCGGAACCCAGAAAACCAAAACGTTATCTATGACATCAAACTGAATTAGCTCGTTATTTGTCGAAATTAGTTTCATTACAAATAAGACTGAATCGATTTTATACTACATTTAATAGTAAACCTTTTAAGTGAGATACAATCCAAAAACAATGTAAACATTAAGGTACATCAATCGGTGGTCTTGTCGCTCACGGCGATCTCTTCCAGACAACCTGTTTTTAGTCATTCTTTCACAATTAGAAAGCTTATTTAATTTTGTTATTTCAGTAGATGTATATTACATCTATAGGTAAACTCGAACGAAGCCACGAGCACACCCAGTAGCTAAGATTCACATTATTATATCCGTGCCTGGCGTGAACACGTTGACATGTCGACTTGCATGTTTTTTTTTTATTGGCGTAATACCTTCTACGCATTAGGAATTCATATGAAAAAAATTATAGTTTCAAAAATACATAAAATTTGGAGAAATCCACTTTGGAAACATGTTGACATTTCAGATTTTAACGTGTCTAACTTGACAAAACCTCATGTCAAATTAACGATTCACATGATTTTGTGAATCGTTAATATACGAACATTGATATTTTCTTATATCAACTTACACTCGATCACCAAAAAAATATTCGTTACTTGAAATCTCAACATATACATATAACGTCAAAACTTAAAAATGGCCACCCTGAAAAATAGCAATTTTAGACATGTCAACATATTCACGCCAGCCACGGATATAAACTATGTATGTGTTTATGACATCTCAGTGCTAAGTTCATTGGCACGCGAGGGCCCAATCCTTCTTTAGTTCAATGAAAAATAGCCTCATATAATTTGGATTTCTACACTACACTGTAATTAATAGCTTTTATCTGTTATTTATTGCTATTGTAAAAATCACGGAATGCAACTACGCCAACAATGTTTCTCACACCGTTTCTTCTCTGTGAAATAAACTAATCTGAGATGAACGTGGCGACAGAGAGTGGACTAATAAGTGGGCTACTAATTCTTTGTCAGCTCAAAGCCGGTAAGCAGCAGCGTCTCCTAAGCGTTTCAGGAAGGCTTTGCTGCTTCTGTTGCGCAAGGTGCATTGGGAAAAGGTTTTAGAGCCGACCAGACTTGTATTTATCGTAATAGCTAAGGAATCAAACTTGCGATCGCGTGGTTGAGGGTTCCACCTGGTATACTACCACTCGTGAAATCAGTCTTATCAAAAGCATTTAGATTAACTTAAGGGGTTAACAGGTATACTGATATAGTGTGGCCAAAGTTACTTGTATTCTTTAGGCAAGTTACTTATTTAAAAAAAAAATAACAACAGTCATGACAAAAATTTTTTGAAAGTGTCATTCGGGATGATTTAAGGATTCTAATAATAACCTTACATCAACATCTGATCAGGCATTTAGAAGTTATGGTGGAATAACAAAACTCCCATACGTAAGGCGATATTGATCGATAAGGCCACCGTCTGTACATTATTGATGCGATACATCTCCTGTCTCATACTCTCTGTAAAACCCTGGTGTACAAATAAAGTATAACTAATCTATCTACATACATACATGAACCCTGAAAACCTTACCTTCCTTTTCTGGCCAGTCGTGTAAAAATATTTGCTATAATTGCGCTTTAAACCTAGATAATGAATGCCATTATTTTTATTTAAGATTTCTACAAACAGAGGACAATCAAGCTGTCTGTTCCGGCGAGATGTGGGTACACATTGCGCAGTGAGAGGATGTTACGATTCTGTTATTGTGTTGCACATATAATAATTATGATTCTGCGACAATTCTTAGACTTGCGGTAGTGATGTACTTGCTTAACCACCGTGTCTATCACAGTGATATTAGCCTTGCCTTTATTACACATGTTTCTAACAAGTAAAAAGCCATGCTGTTTTCTTGTAATATATACTTATAAAGATGTTTGTTTTGAGTTGGTTATTTCAATGCGATAATCTTAGATTTTTCTAGTTCGATTTCTAATGTTCTTTTTGTGTAAGACAGCTAGTGTGTACATTATTTTTATATTCTAAAAATGCTGTTAATTTTGCTGATAAAATACAGATATTTTTAAACAAAGAAATGAGGTCAAATTTCAAAAGATAAAAAGACTTGGATGTGAACTTTGATTTGTTGTCCTGCACAGAGTCGTTCGGAAACAAAGAAAATATTTAAGTAATTAAGTCTTAGTTACGGTGCCTGCTTTCATAATAGACACCGTGAAATCAAACTACAGCAATTATCTTTAAATCGTTTCATTACCACAAAAGGCACATAAAAAACTATTTACATTACATGAGTATTACTTAACACAAATTAACTTAGAAAAGAATAAATACCTCAATGCCTCTTCTCATCCATGGGATGCTGTGAGCCCTCCTCTCCAAGGATCTGGACATTCCTCACCTGCTTCCTCGCAGGAGCAGCGGTAGTCAACTCGGTTGGCGGTGCCGGCGTGGGAGCGAAGTCAGGACTGATCGCCAGTATCAGCATCTTCAACAACAAAGCCTCTCTTATTTCTGGAGGAAGAAATTCTGGCATCTCTTCGATATGGTTCGAAGAAGATCCAGCCGTGTCATACGGTCGAGTATATAACCTCCTCCTCGGAACATATCTCTGACTCTCATACTGATTGTTGTAACCCTGGTTTTGATACTCCTGTCTGTACTGATCGTACCGATAGTCGTATCTATCATCTTCTTGATACCTCTCCTGGTAGCGATAGTCACTTTCTGGTTGATACAGACGTGATGCCGGTATCATTTGGTCCATCAAAGCTTGCAATCGGTTTTGTCTAAGAATCAAAATATGGAGCAATCGTCGTAAATCTCTAGTACTCACAGGCGTAGCAATTGAGGACATCTCATCTACTGGGGTGTTGTACCTTGGCTGGAACAACGGAGCCTGAGGCTGTGGTCTGTACGGGTTGACGAATCTTGTCTGGTATCCTTGGAGAGGGTTTCCTCGTTCATCTACAGGTATTGGTATGATTCTTGCCACTGGTCTTACTTCATATGGTTCATTATTTGCTTCTGCAGCTTTAGGTATTTGCTGCATTGGTTCCTTTACATATTGCGGCTCCAATACTTTGTTCTGATAATCATATTGAAGATAAGGTCGTTGGTTCCCTATAGGTACGGCAGCACCAGGATTGTCATTCAGGTATTCACGAGTCCTGAAGTGAATTGCCGCTGGTGGCCTCCTGTAGATAGGCTGCTGATAAACCCGCTGATCAGGCTCCCTCTGTGGTTGGATGTGAACAATTGGCACTGGATTGGAAGTCACTGCGCTGTCTTGGTCAAACACACGACCTGTGCTAGCTTCGATAGTAGTTTCCTGCTCTTGGATAGGCACATCCTGATACTGTTGCTGGATTTTTTGCCTGGCAGCCACTAAAGAATGTATGGGCACTAATCTTTGTCGAGGTGTTGTAGTAGTGAACAAGGGACGAACAGTTCCCATAGATAGATGGCTTCCATAAACGTCTGTAGAATCATCCCCCACTGATTGCTGCAGACTAACCATGCGAGGATTAGGGCTGGTTCCAAGTAGCTCTCGACGTATTGTGTTGGCTCTATTTGCATCACTCTCTTGATCATTCTCCGAGACATGTTCGTAGACTGGCTTCACTGTCACGGGTATTTTCGTCGTTGTTTGTCTAGTAATTAAATCATCTTTGACCATAGCTGACATCGGTTTCAAAATTTGAGTACGCGTTTTAACATCATCCACTTTTGGTTTATATAAATTCAAAATATTACTTGTTGTCTCTTCAGGTTTTTGAGATTCTGTTGTAGTGTCCACGTGCGGCGCTCTTGAACTCGAGTGAACTCTTCTTCTTGGTATGGCTTGAATTACTGTTCCTCTCGTTGTATACGATCCTCTAGTCGGGTATACGACTGTGGCTAAAGGCCGTCTGGTAGTCGAAGACACTGTTTTATTCACTCTAACGATCATGGTTGGAGGACTTGGCGTAGTGCTCGTTGTCACTGGAACTGGTGTGCTATCACTCGAAGATGTATACGTCACTCGTTTCACTTCACCGTCCTGATCAATGTACCCGAAAGTGCCTTTGACGTGGCCGAGAGCGTCTCTATTTTCAATCTTGAACGTTCCATCATCAGCCTCATACCCTATTGTATATGATCCGTCTTCATTCAACCGTCTAATTTGTTTAACTATTTCAACTTTTTTTGGGTCACCGGTTTCACTGGCTTTAAGAATCTCTTTGGTGGCATTGTTCGGTAATTCTGTAGCGGCATCTTTAGTGAAATTTGTAGCAGAAGCTGTGGTGATACAGGCGATCATGATAAGGGCGATCATCTCGCTGAGGTTACTGTCGGCATGTCGGTGGTACGGCTGCGCCGGCGACGCGACTCCCCTATATAAAAATACCGCCCCACTCGCACCGCTACCGTGCGAATCTTACGCAAGCTGAACCATTGTTGTCATTTCATTATCTGAAACGGAAAATCTTTTTCTACTCAACTAGACTTGTGCTGTAAGTTCTCGATTGTTTAATTGTCGGAATAGTTTTGTAAAACAGCACGTCTGTGGACAAATTTGCTTTATGGGGCGTTATAGATTCATCGGTGTTATTTTAATTGTTTTATTGTTTGTGGACGCTCGTGTTACGAATAATGTGTTTTGTTCCCACGACAGTCAAAGTCAAAATCGTAATAAAAGTTAGTTTTTAGGTCACACAAATGCTAATTACTACATGAGAGTCAAACCTTGAAGACTATTTTCTGGTTTGTTGTATAACGACGCAAGGTCCCTTTCAGACAGGTTTGTTAAAAGACAATTTGGATCTGTGAATGTTGAAATTAGCATATATAGTACGGCTCTACTCTTTGTCGCCAGTGGGTCATCATTCAGACGACGTGTATAGAACCATCGTGAACGAAAGAGTAATATTTAGTAACATATTTTCAAAAAAGTAAAAAATTATATACAACCTGAAGAGTTTTTCAATATACCTATTTGTGAACACATGTTACAAATGGCGTTACATTTTTAGTTAAACTATGAATCTCTATGCCCTAAGCTACCACTACTGGCGTACAAATTATAAAACAAATTAAATTCATGCGAAGATAGATACTTTGAAATAGAAGCAATATGTAATTATCATTTGCAATGAATGTAAATAATGTTCTAAATAGTACAATATGTCAATACAGGTATTGAAGGTGAGAAATCAATTATCAATAACTAATATTGTATGTACGAGAAATCATCGTACACCTTAATATGCAGTAATATGCATATACCTAAACAATAGGTCTTTGAACGTATACCGTTTTTGAAGCTTAAAATGGTTCTTTTCTATTCGATAGTTTATATTGTCTTAGTGGTTTAATTAAAAATACAGCCTAAAGGAAGACACATTACATAAGGAAAGTTTAAAATTAATTTTATTTAAATTATAACGTTCACAATAAAATACTGGCGTTGCTTATCAAGACAGTCAATGCAATCTAATTATATCCATAATGGTACTTTATCTTCACAGTCACAACAACATTTTATTCTTACACTAATAATAACTTAGAGTAACACGTTATTTGGGTAATATTTACAGAAGTCTTCTGCAACTGCAATAGATAGCAACTGTAGAGTTAATAATAATAACTTTATTTCATTATCACAGGTATACATTACAACAGTTATTGTTGGAGACTCCTTCTAAGCATGTAGAATGCCTGTGCCAGGAGCCTCCACTCCATTAAAAAAATTAAAATAAAATAAACATACATTTACAAAAAAAAACACACAAATACATATCCTAACCAAAATACACCAGACACCAGAGTTGACTGTACGGATGGCGCAATGGTTGGAATCTCAAACGGAAGAATTTGTTTGTGATCCATAAATAGTTGTAGAGCTTGAGTGTTCTGTGTGACCGTTGTTTGAAAGTTTGTAAAGTTGTTGTTGCGTAAAGAGTAAGTTGTTCCTAGTGCGGGACTTGTCTTTTAATATGAAAAATGAGAGTTATTGGCCGACCGGTTGGAGGTCAGTGCCAGACCATCTCTACTGTCTCCACTATTCACATTCGAGAGACAGCAAACCCACCCATTTGGTAAATAATGTAGCTTCCTTGTAACCGTTTATCGTGGGAGAGCCATGCTTCGGCACACAGAAAACCGGCAGTAAAGCAATGATTATATTGCTTTTCGCCGAGCGAGTGAGATTACCGGAGGCCTTCCCTCTTCCCCTCCTCTACTCCTCTTCCCCCCTTCCCCTACGTCCCCTTAAAAGCTGGCAACGCACTTGACTCTTGAGGTGCAGGTGCCCATGGGTGGCGGTAGTCAGTTACCATCAGGTGACCCATCTGCTCGTTTGCCCCCTATTCCATAAAAACAAGAGGTCCTGATGCACTAGCCTCGTGATCACGCATATGCTCGCTGTAACTGACAGACCTACGATGCTATAATTTTACTTACAACCATGAATAATTATAGACTCTTTAGGTGATTTAAAATAGATAGTTGGAACGTATAATTAAACATCTAGTACATACATTCACCTTGTAAACACTTACTGCTAAGTAATAATATTTCATATGGCACAAGACAGAGGCTTTAAAAGCTACTCTTTTAGGCGAAATATGTTCCCACACTGATAGCTTGATTCATGAATGTTAGATTAAATAATTATAGTTTAAAATATAATAAACATAAAATAATAGTTCTACTATCCATTTCGTGGCTTCATCATCGAACCATCATTACCGAGCCCTGTCTGTTGGACTCGTCAAAACAGTGGCGTAACAGTAGGGTGGCAGAGCGGGCAAAATGCCACGGCCGTAGGGGGCCCCCGGCTTAGACCTCAAGGCCCTAAGCACGCGAGGCACCAAGAGTGAACTTGTGCCCCATCCGATGAATTAGCCAAGGGCCTCAGATATAGTTACGCCACTGTCAAAACGAATCATATGAGCCCCAACCCGAAAGGTTTACTAGTAACCACCGACTTGTTCCACTATCCATGTCATGGCTCCATCATCAGACCACCTGTAAGATACCAAATTATATTATTGTCATCCAAACTACATACACATATGACGTATCATATCTATACGTTTTTTTTTTTAAGTGAAAACTTCTTTAGGCACGTTGGGCACTTTTGCTATGGGGAAAAAGCACTGAACTCGAGTGACCGTCACGCTCAGATGACATATATTGTCATGATGACATATAGATGTGTCTGTGTATATCTATGTATATTTATGTGTGTATGTGTTTTCACTTCTGACGTGCTGTCTTACGACTGACAGTTTTTTTATACTACCTCGGTGGCAAACAAGCATACGTTCCACATGATGGTAAGCGGTAGGCCTGCCATCACTTAATTTGCCGACGCCGGACAAAAACTTAAAAAAATCCGGACTTATAGGTGAAATTGAGATTCTTTCTCGGACACCTTAAAAAAAACGCCGATTCCATTTAAATTTTTAGCTTATTAATGATTCATCTAACAATTATAATTGTCCCTTGGCACAGAGTGTCCGGCTTTTACCCGGACGGTTTTTGAAAACCCCGCCCGGACGCTCCCCGGACGCCCTCTAAACTAGTACAAATCCGGGGAAACCAGGACGGATGGCAGCCCTAGTAAGCGGTCACCAAAAGCATAAAGACGCTTGCAATTCGAGCGAGGAAATTCTTCTGAAACCGTACCGTGCGCTACCATTTAGGTTCTAATGTGTGAGGATAAATGCCCTGCCGGGGGCGAGCGCTGTGGTGGTACAATACGGCCGTGGGCATAATATCAAACAGTTCCTCAGAGCACAACCCATTATACAAGCGGTAGAACACGCACAATTAGAAGTAGATTAATATTAAGTTCCAAGATTTGCTTACATAGGTCCTTACGTAGTTAGTTCGTTACTTAGTTACAGGTGAAGCTTATAAAAAGTGTGTTAAAATGCTTTTTAACCGACTTCGAAAAAGGAGGAGGTTCTCAATTAGACTATGTTTTTTTGGGTGATGTAATCAGCTTGTATCTAGGATCCCTCCTATTTTGTAGAAGGATATAACGTCCCATTTTATATTCTATATTTTTTGTCGCTATCGACGGCAATTCTACCATTAAGATGCTAAACGAATACATACTTCAACACACAGAGTTATTCGAGAATGATTAACTTCAGTCCACCTAAAGTAAGAGTTGATGGTTTCGTTATATTTGCGGTTTAATCCGTATAAGTACAGTTAAAATTATCTTATTTTGATTAAAAACTCCTTCACAATAAGTTGTGTATATTTGCAACTATGTCGTGGGAAGTTATTACAAACTGTGTATAGTACAATCGTTATTGTTAGTGCACTGATTATTATGTTCTTTTAATAAGTCGCTGATGAGATTTTAATAAGAAGCTTATTACATTCTTGGATTGAGTTAAATATCCAAAGGGATAAATTAACTAGCTTTTTGAGGTCAACTTCGTTAGAACTACTTTCTGAAACTGATGAACCTATCTCACTAATATTATAAATGTGAAAGTTGAAATGGATGGATTGATGGATGGATGTTTGTTACTCTTTCACCCAAAAACCACTGAACCGATTGCGATGAAACTTGGTATGTAGATAGCTGGAGACCTGGATTTACACATAGACTACTTTTTATTCCGATATTCTCACGGGATCGGGACTTACGCGGGTGAAACCGCGGGGTGCTGCTAGTAGTCTATATATACCAGGGGTAATCAAATGACGAACCGCCGCCCTATTTTGTGCGGACCTTGTAAACAGTACAATATACAGAATGTATCTGACAGTGGAACAATTACTTAAATCACTAAAAGGGCATGACTCTAGAATACAGTTACAAAATTAATTTTTCAAAAAAAACAATCCGTTGAGAAGTTATGACCGTTTGAATTTCGAGGTATTCTCACCTTCGTTTCTCGTAAAAGCAGGTGGAATGTGTAAAGTTAAAGATTTTAAATCAAACATTTTGGAATTATTCATTCTGTTGTTTTAACTGTCCGCCAACTATTTATAATGTAGGTACATTGTATTAAAACAACACACGGCTCTAACATACAACATTAACTTTACTAACGCAAAGAGACGCAAAGATATTGTCTGTACCACACTTTCGGAATCGAGGTTTGTATTCACAAATAGATTTTTTGCATTTGTGGGTCCTTTTCTTTACCTACAACAGGATAAATAAAAAGACATCTATATACGACCTCAACTACACACATCAAAAGTACATTTTTAATTATAAAAAATTATATAATTAATATTTACTAAATCTAGTCTTCCAGACTGGATTTTTACTTTAATTCCTAATGTTTAAGTTAAAAATCGCAATTTTTGCAAATTGTGGGAAATTAACCTAAGTTAATGTCATTAATTAAATGACAAAAAGGTAAAAATGAGGACTTTTTAATTTTTTATTGTAAAGGTAAAAAAAATAATAATCTGTGTTTCCACCGTTGACACGAATCACACTATCACAGCGATTTGGCATGCTTTGGATTACATCGATGCAATTTTTTTTGTTCCGTTGCAGAAATTGTAATGGTTTAAAAACGCTATTACACACTTTTATAGGATCTTTTACCCGTAGTACAGTTCAGTTGTCCGGTCAACCGGACTATGGATAAAAGAAATTATCCATGGTACAGTTAACCGGACTATGGAACATGGAATCCTGATTGACAGTTGATTTTCTATTTTAAATCAGTTTAAAGAAAATTCTTTATTTAAATAGTGAAATTCAAAGGAAAAAGGATCAATAACGATTCAAAAAAGTTAAAATAATAATCATCTATTGCGGCGACTCTACAACGTACTTGATCCCTAGACACTTTTGATGTGTGTATTTTAATTAAAGCAAAGAGTCTTGTCCGTCGATGTTTGCAAATTTTAGATTACCACCAGACTGAAGATTTAAATACTGTTGTTAAATAAATATTAGTCTCATAACGTCAATGCTTCTATATTGTTTTATAGACATAGATATCTCTATTTGTAGACATGTATGTTTCATAAATATTGTTACGATTAAATAATTACATAATGTAGTAAAAATCTGCAAGTGAACTTACCGCCTGTGGCACAGGTTTACCCTGGTACAGGCACCCATATATTTAACGCGGACGCTCTTTAGATCAGGACAGCGACACGTCCCAGGAGATGCTTCCTCCCAAAGTGGCTAGTAGCCATAGAGGGAGGTCGCGTACGCCGGTCTCAACTCCGTCGGGCTCCGCCTTCTCTGGGAGGGAGGCCTATGTCCGGGTTAGAGCGGAGGGCGAGAACGTGGCGGAGGAGGAGATTGCAGATCTCCTGCTTAAACTCCAAGAGCCGGTGGTAGGGGGTTCTGTCCCCGGAACACCATCGACCATGCAGGAGAGAGCGAACGCGGCGGTGGCCGTCATCCACAAAGTGGCCACCAAGTCCACGAACCTTAAGGGTTCCTTTGTCAGGGCCCTTAAGGACTCCTCTTCCGCCATCTCTGGGGTCGTCGAGACCCTCATTGGGGACGTGGCGCGCCTCCAGGCCGCCAACGATATGCTCACAGGGCAGGTCACCGAGCTTAGCGCTCAGTTCGCCCAATTTCGGGCACAGGCGAACTGCCCTGAGCAACCAAATCCCGTTGCCCCTCCACCTGCCCCCTCCCCCGTTCCGGATGCCCACTTGCGTCAAGTTATTGACGCAGTGTGGCGCATGATGGACGGGCGCCTCGCGGGCCTGGAGGCAAGGCTGCCTCCGGCGCCTATCGTTCGGCCACCACTCGCCGCGGCCAAGGCTAACGCCGCAACGGTCCCGACACCGCTTCCCGTCCTGGGTGGCCGTGTGACGGTGACGTATGCCGCGGCGACGTCAGCACCGGCGCCTGCAGCCACACCGAAGGCTGGTCGACCGGCTAGGGCCGCGTTAAAAGCGGTTGCATCAAAGGCCGCGTCAAAAGCGGTTGCACCAAAGGCCGGGCAACCATCGAAGGCCACGGAAGCAGCGGATTTCCCTCCGCTTCCCACTCCGGCACCGAAGGGAACTAGTGAGCCCGTGCCGGGTCCGTCCACATCAGCCCCCTCCACGTCCACCCCCTCTAACGACGGGTGGAAAAAAGTCGAGGGAGGCAAGAAGTGGTCCCGCAACCGAAACAAGAAGGCTGCCAAGAGTGCACCGTCTCCGCCGCAGGCACCATCCGTGGCAGTGACTGCCACCAAAAAGCCCCGGAAACTGGTGCCACCCAAAACGGCGGCTGTGGTTGTAACCCTGTCGCCGGCGGCGGGAGATGGCGGGCTATCCTACGCGGCTGTATTTAAAAAGGCTCGGGATAGTCTGGCCGGTGAATTTGGGGCCGTGGGTGTGAGGATGCGCCTCGCCCAGACGGGAGCTCGAGTCCTCGAGTTCCCTGGGGCTGAAGGCGCAAAGACGGCGGACACCTTTGCCGAGAAGATGCGGGAGATATTCGCAGCCACGGATGGTGTAAAGATCGCCAGGCCCACCAAGTGCGCGGAGCTGCGCATTTCGGGCCTGGACGATTCAGTGACGGTTGAGGATGTCCGCGTTGTAATTCAGGAGAAGACGGGATGCAGCGCGGACAACATCAGGGTCGGCACCATCCGCCCCGGTCCAGGGGGCCTTGGCGCAGTGTGGGCCAGTTGTCCCATGGCGTCGGCCAAGATTTTAAGCGACGCCGGAAGAGTCCTCATCGGTTTCGTGAACGCCAGAGTCACACTTCTGGCGGCGAGACCGATGAGGTGTTTTAAATGCCTCTCCACGGGACACACCCGCGTCAGGTGCGCGAGTTGCTTTGACTGCAGCGGACTATGCTTCCGCTGCGGTCGACCGGGGCACAAGGCGGCGGAATGCTCCGCCGCCCCTCACTGCCCAGCGTGTGCGGCGGGAAATCTTCCCGCCAACCATCAGATGGGGCAGGGTGGCTGCAAGCCACCCCGCACTTCTCGGCAAACTTCGGGGGCTAGCCAATCGACCCAGGCTGCCTCCGATGTCAATCCTGCGTCGTCGTCGTCGCCTATGGAGGTTGTAGAGACAGTCAAGTAATGGACCAAGTCTCCAACCTTCTTGTCCAGACGAACCTGAACCACTCCGCCGGTGCGCAGGACCTTTTCCTGCAAACCATGGCGGAGTGGTCAATAGGTGTGGCCGTAGCCGCGGAGCCCTATTACGTTCCTCCCCGTCCAAATTGGCTGGGTGACCGGGACGGCTCCGTGGCAGTCGTCAGCTCCACGGCGGCTCATTCCCCACCCTTGTCGCTAAGAGACAAGGGTACTGGATATGTTGCTGCCGAATGGGGGGGGATCACCATATATGGTGTCTACTTCTCCCCCAATCGGAGTCTGAGCGACTTCGAGGTTTTTCTCAGCAATCTAGAGACCTCGATGCGGCGACTAGCGTCTGGGCACGTCCTAGTGCTGGGGGACTTCAACGCAAAGTCCGTTGCGTGGGGTTCCCCCAGGACGGACGCACGGGGCGATGCTGTGGAGGAGTGGGCGGCATCGGTGGGCCTCTGTCTTCTAAACAGAGGCTCCACCAATACGTGCGTGCGACAGCAGGGGGGGTCGATAGTGGACCTTTCGTTCGCTACCCCTGCTCTCGCCGCACGAGTAAGGAACTGGCGTGTCCTGGAAGAGGTTGAGACGCTCTCGGATCACCTCTATATCCGATTTGAGCTCTCCCGGACCCAGGACCCCAGAAGGGGTCACGGGGCGCGGCGTTCTTCCCGCTTTCCGCGGTGGGCTGTTTCTTCGAAGTTGGACAGGGACCTACTAGAGGAGGCAGCCATCATTTACTCTTGGCTGTCTCCGCAGCCTCTGACTGAGGAGGTAGACATGGGGGCAGGCCGCTTTCGTGATGCGATTACGCAGGTTTGCGATGCGGCCATGCCCCGCATCCGAGGTCGTCGGCCTCCGAGGAAGGAGGTCTACTGGTGGTCCCAGGAGTTGGCGGACCTCCGTGCGGCCTGTACTCGTGCCCGGAGGTCCTACACTCGCAGCCGGCGGCGTCACCGTGAAGAGGGGGAAGAGGACCAGCTTCATGAGGAGTACCGAGAGGCGCGGGAAACTCTGAAGCTGGCCATTAGCCGCGCCAAAGAGGAGAAGAGAAAGGAGATGCTGGAGGGTCTCGATCGTGACCCCTGGGGTCGCCCATATCGCGCGGCGCAACAAAAGCTCCGCGCGTCGGGCCCCCCCCCTTACGGAGACTCTCCAGCCCAGCTTCCTGCAGGAAGTGGTTGAGGGTCTTTTCCCGCAACGGGCGGAACACACACCCCCGTCGATGGCCCTTTTGGCCAGACACGACGGGGAGGTCGAAAATGAGGACGTTCCGCCCGTCACAGAGGCGGAGATAGGGGCGGCTGTTCTACGGATTCGTTCCAAGAACACCGCCCCCGGGCCGGACGGGATTCCTGCCCGAGCATTGGCCCTGGCCCTCGACCACATGTCGGACCGCCTCAGGGAAGTGTTCGACGCTAGCCTGGCGTCCGGACGCGTCCCTGACTGCTGGAAGAGCGGGAAGCTGGTGCTTTTAACGAAGCCGGGACGGCCTACCGACTCGGTCGCGGCCTACAGGCCCATCGTGTTGCTGGACGAGGCGGGTAAATTGTTTGAGAGGGTCCTCTCTGCCCGCATCGTTCGGCACCTTGGCGAGGTCGGCCCCGATTTGTCGGACGCCCAATTCGGTTTTCGAGCGGGACGTTCGACGGTCGGAGCTGTGTTGCGGCCTGAGGGCCGTGACCGAAGACGTAGTGAGCTGTGGCGGCGTGCTGTTGGCGGTGTCGTTGGACATCGCCAACGCATTCAATAGTCTGCCATTCAGCTGCATCAGGGAAGCACTCCTCTATCATGGGGTGCCACAGTACCTGAGGCGGCTGGTGGCAGACTATCTTGAGGAGCGTACCGTCATGTACGAGGACCGAGATGGAGTTTTGAGTCGTCGGCCCATGTCGTGCGGTGTTCCGCAGGGGTCTGTCCTTGGACCACTCCTGTGGAACATGGGATACGACTGGGCCCTTCGAGGCGACTTCCCCCCCGGGCTGGGCGTAATCTGTTACGCCGACGACACTCTTGTCACAGCCCGGGGGGTGAACTTTCAAGAGGCGGCGCGTTTGGCTACCAGGGGAGTCTCCCTGGTGGTCGGGCGCATCGAGGCGCTGGGCTTGCGGGTGGCCCTGGATAAGACGGAGGCCCTTTTATTCCATGGGCCCCGTCGTGGTCCACCCCCTGGCGCCTCTATCGTGGTCAACTCGGTCCTCGTACCGGTTCAGGCCCACATAAGGTATCTGGGCCTGATCCTCGACGGTAGGTGGCTCTTCGACGAGCACTTCCGACAGCTTGCTCCGAAGCTGGTCGGCGCTGCGTCCGCCCTTGGGCGACTCTTGCCCAATTTGGGCGGGCCCGGCGTCGCTACAAGACGGCTGTACACGGGGGTTGTCCGGTCAATGGCACTGTACGGTGCACCGGTGTGGGCGGGAGCTCTGACCGCCCAGAATAGGGCGCGCCTCTGGCGCCCTCAGAGGGTTATGGCGGTCAGAGCTATACGCGGATACCGCACCGTGTCGACGGAGGCGGCGTGCGCGTTGGCCGGGACTCCCCCGTGGGATTTGGAGGCGGAAGTGCTCGCCGAAGTATATCGGCGAACGGCTGAGTTCCGGGCGGGAAGCAGCAGTCGGCCCCCGCCCGAAGAGGTACGCGAATGGCGTGAGGCCGCTCGCCGAGCCACCATGGCTCGTTGGTCGTCCCGGCTGGAGGCTCCACGTGCTGGCTTTGCCGCCGTGGAGGCGCTCCAGCCGGTCATCGTCGAGTGGGCAGGGCGGCAGCACGGGACCCTTTCCTTCCGACTGACGCAGGTCCTTTCCGGGCACGGCTGCTTCGGGAAGTACCTGCACTCGGTCGCTAGGAGGGAACTGAGTCCCGCCTGTCACCACTGCGACTGCAGTGAGGACTCGGCTCAGCACACGCTGGCGGTTTGCTCCGCCTGGGCGACGCAGCGTCGGGCCCTCACTGCAGTCATCGGAGGGGATCTCTCGCTACCGGCCGTCATACGCTCCATGGCCGGTAGCGACAGGAATTTTACCGCGGTCGCGACCTTCTGTGAGGACGTCATCTCGCAGAAGGAGGCGGCGGAAAGGGTCCGGGAGGACGATCTCCACTCGGACCAAATTCGCCGCCGGCGAACCGGGCGGCGGAGGCGCGCATACCAGCGCCTCATGCCGCCCTGAGTGTGGCCGCGGGTGGACGGGACGGGTTTTCCCCTCCACCCGCTGTAGTAGCCCCCCGCGAGGAGGCGGCGTCCGCGTGTGCCTGGACGTCGCCTAATTTAGACGATTTTACCCGGAGGTGGTGCCCGCGCTTTTGCGGGCAGGCGCTAGGGGGGGTCCGGATGTCTTAATAAAGCTGTTCCCGGATCCCTCCTACTTAAGGCGCAGTACGGCACACCGTGTGGTTTTAGTCGGTTCGATTCCGACACACCGCCCCGCCGAAAACCCCGGCGGGGTGACGGCCCGAGGGGGTTTCCACACGTACAAAAAAAAAAAAAAAAAGGCACCCATATATTTAAGCTAATTAATGTTATATAAGATCTGTCTCTAATAATGTGTACTAACTATAAATGAATAAATGAAATGAATTGACACAAAATCTCGTATTGAGAAAATCCATAAAAAGTTACTTCAAAAATCATGCATTTTAGTTTTTATGGATTTTCTCTCGTTGATATTATAATACTAGCAGCGCTCCGCGGTTTCATCCGCGTAAGTCTAGATCCCGTGGGAATATCGGGATAAAAAGTAACCTATGCGTTAATCCAGGTCTCCAGCTATCTACATACCAAGTTTCATCGCAATCGGTTCAGTGGTTACTCTTTCACGCAAAAAGCGTGAAAGAGTAACAAACATCCATCCATCCATCCATCCATCAAAACTTTCCCATTTATAATATTAGTGGGATAAGCTTTTGCTTTTTTTTCTCGGAAACAGTAGGTAGTTTTTTGGGGTATTGCCCGTAGTTCACCCAGTTAATCTATAGGAAAAAAAATTGCCCATGGTTCACCTGGGTGGACTATAGGAAATTATTTTTACCCTTGATCCACCTCTTATTATTAGGTCTTAACATATGTAACTGGCGTTTTGTCGAATTAGCCACGTCGATCTCAAATATCTAGCGTTTGGTTAGGAATTCCAAATTCAAATTAATTTCAAATTTAGGCGCGTGTGTATTTATTTCAAATAAATATACACGTGAGTAAAGCCGTATACTTTATTAATTGTGTATTTATGTTTCGAATTTAGTGATTTGTTTGTTTTCGCGCCCGTGGTTCACCTGCGTAGTACACCTAGGTACATAAAGTTTTTGCAATGATTGCAATCCCACAGATCTGAAACCAATATAATTAATACGTTGAAATAAACCATTTCAAATTTGATTGGAGATTAGTTTAACTAGTAGTTGGATTAAGAAAAATCTTTTTGTATTGGATAGAGTATTTATTGTGGAAGGTTATAGACTATAACATCACGCCACGAGCCATAAGAGCGGAGCAGAGACAATAAACGCGGGTGAAACTGTAAATTTTTCTCCTATGTTTTAACCAATATTCTTTATTTATTATTTCATATTATACTATTGACAAGCTTTAATATTTTCATAAAAAAAATTGGGAAAGGTTTTTTTATTACCTTTAACAGATCTTTATTGTTATGAACAATTTAATTAATTATTACCACTCCACCACTCGCTATTTCATTTTAATGATCTAGTAATCACTTTGGACCAACGCCATCTCATTTAATTAAAGCGAACTAAGATGTGAACTTCAAAGTTAGAATTGGATATAATCTGGCAATTCAATCTTAAACGTTCTGAATGGTACCGTTAGATGACGCTGCTAAAAATTAAACGAGCAACATTTCATAGCGGTTTTTATACAACTAAGGCAGCAATGCCTGCCTGATAGCAAGCGTTTATATTATATCGGTAACTATTACAGCTAGCATCTCGGTGTCTTCACAACACACATTATTCAGGACAATTTACACATTATTCAGGACATACGTCTTATAACAAAGTTACACACCGACGTACAAGCCTTGATTCTGATCGTAAAACCTACTCAAACCTCAGGGCTTCATTAAAAAGTCTAATTACATTAAATGCGTTGAGGATAAAATCGGTGTAAACCCCCGCGAGTTCTGGCAACACATTTCCAACATGCGTTCTAAAGGGGGATTTGAACCTAAAGTCACTTATAATGGTAATACCTTCTCTGGAATGCAGACTGCTGACACTTTTGCTAATTTTTTTTCTAGTGTTTTCCTACTGATGCACCAATCCTTAATGTTACACAAATCAATCCACTTCATATTAATATTTATAATGGTAATAATAAAAATATAGTCAATTTTTCTCTCTCTGACATTCTTTATGGTATTAATAAATTGAAAAACAATGGCTCTGTTATTCCTAACCATATTACCCCTAATCTTATTAAAGGTGCGAAAGAGTAATGGCTGCCCCCTTTGCCATATATACTGTAATAACGGACTACACGCGCCCGATTGCAAACTCTTTGGACGGATTAAGAAACTCTTTGGCGCGTTACGTTTGTCCCCCATACTCAGATTCGAAGTTTAAAACAAGTTTATTTGAAAATAGAGAACCATGCAAGGGAGAACAATCGTCTGTGAAGCGTTGGAAGACAGACGTCTGTGCTGAAGCACGGAACTGCAAGATATATTAATTATTTTTAATTTAAATGTTGTTGTAATTGTTAATGTAATACTTTAAAGTTAAAGTAAAGTCTCAGTTTTGTCCGCGTAATCTTTTACTTCCTCTTCCTTAGAAATAGACCCATCTTTCTCGATACCAGCTCGCCCCTGAGCATACGACAATACTTAATTTAGCTTTAAATACTGGAATATATCCCTCTCAATGGAAAATCTCTAGAGTCACTCCAATACCTAAAACTCCTAACAACGAGTACCGACCTATTGCTATTTTGTCTACACAAATATATTTATGCCCAGATTGAGGCCTACTTATGTAACGAGCAGCACGGTTTTCAAAGTGCAAGATCAGTAAATAGTAACCTCTTGACTTTTGTTGACTACATCTCTTATCGATTAGATAGACGGCAGTAGGTTGACGTACTTTATTTTGATTTCCGGAAAGCATGTTATCGGGTCTAGGCGACTTGAAGTATAATATTATTTGATCTGTGTGTGTTCTATTTACTATTAGCTGGCCTGTCGGTCTAGTGGTTAGTAACCCTGACTGCTGAGTCAGAGGTCTTGGGTTCGATTCCACCTAGGACAAATAATTAGTTCTGTGTCTGGGTGTAATTTATCTATAATATACATGTATTTAAAAATATATAAGCATGTTTATCAGCAGTCTGGTTACCATAGTACAGGGTCTGCCTGGTTTGGGATCAGATGGCCGAGTGTGAGATGTGTGAAGTTGTTATTATTATTATTATAAAGTCGACCCCTACTGGCCATCCTACTTATGTTCGCTTTTTATTATTCTTGTGCTATCATTTGTTCCGTACTCATTCTTTTCACGTGCCCAAACCACCTCACCATACCCTTTTAAATTTTCGTCACCACGTCCTCTTTTAAGTCTCTCTGTTTAATTAATTAATCTGTACTACGTCTGTCAAATGTTTCTCACTTTAACAGTAAGCTATCATGAATATCTTGACATATGATGAAAGTTGTAGTTATAAATTAAAAATTAAGAAGGTCTACTTTATTTATATGAAATTTAAAAACACGCAAATTTTTGTGTAAATCCATACCTACCACTTTTACTTCTTCGTTATATGTTGAGGAAGACAGCAATGTATGTGTATTCACGGCGAAATCTCAGCACTTTATAGATGTTTTTAGTTAGCCTTTTTTGTAATTTTTTTATGATACCATCATCTAAAATATCAGGTAACTGCAATCCGTGGCAAAATGAAATAAACCCGAGATTAGAATTAAGTTTGTAAATTGTAAGTTCAATAAGAGTTAAAGTATGTTTCAACCAGCAAAGAAGTCATTAGAAGCAAACTGGATGAGATTAAAAAATGTAATACTTACTATAGAGGAATGGAGCGTGATTTCCCTCAAACAAGAAGGGAGAATCCTGAGACCAGTTGAATTCATGACATAAGATCCTATTGTCAACCGCTGGGCGACCCCAAGCTGTTGATAATAGGCTCTTTTTTACTAATCAGACTAAGAATTTTCTGGAATACTTATCGCCACATTTATTGTCAGATTGGGCGTGAGCTTTTTGAGTAGCATAATGAAGATAGGTTGGGGTAAGAAAAATATCATCCCGAGCAGCCGAGCTGTATCTGTAACCTGTAGTAGATACTATAAAAATTGTTTTGTATAGAATAGGGAGTTAATAAGAAGATTCCGTTTAATATTTCTAACTTTTTTGTTCCAATTCTGGTTCAACTATACAATATGTGATATATAATGTAGCTACTTTGTTCAAATTTCAATCTTTTCACTTTAACGATATTAAGCATTAACTCTATGCCCAGATATTAAGTTAAAAACCATCAGAACTAGACTGCATTACTTCATAGTCATAGACACCTTTTTCTAAGAAATGAGAGACATTGGTGTCGATTCTATTGTCAGACTCACTAAACTAAAACCTAACTTAATTTCTTCATATGAAATGAACCTTGTCTTCTTCGCAACAAGGTCTATTTGTTACTGGCATCAATTTCTCAGCTCCAATAAATTTCACTAAAACCTGTCAACGTATAATCAACTTTATTCCCACGTAGCGAGAGTCCTCATTTATTCAAATGCCGTATAAAAACTTGTTCAAAACGAACTAAGATGACGTTATTTTAATCGACACCCACGAAGACGCTTACTAAAAACACAGAGCAAAAGAGATGGCATTCAACGGATAGCAGCTCTCGCTACGTGGTATTAAAGTTTATTTAAGCGTGTCAGACTTTAGTCGACAAATAAATTGCTTATTTCGATAGCGACGTATGTTACCTACTTGTTTATATTTGAAATAAGACCTTGTTTCAAAGGATACAAGGTTTACATATTGTATGAAGAAAATTTAGTCAATTATAGTTAAGAGAAGAAGAAATACAAGAGAATTGAGACCATTCTAGAGTTTATAGGCAGGTATTCAAACGGCAAACCATTTGATTGTTAATAGATTTCTCTAAAGCGGAAATCGGTGATTATCTCTCAAATGCATATAAACTAGTAAATTATGAGCTAGTTACTTATTAAGCCGCTAGACCCGATGTTGGTAAGTGGTCTTGTTATGTAAGATTTTTACTTGCATATTTGTGATGTAAGAGAGATATAGATTACTGGAAGGGACTGGATGCGGAAGGCAGAGGACCGGGTACTATGACGCACATTAGGAGAGCCCTATGTCCAGCAGTGGACTATGATAGGCTGATTGAAGATGATGATATAAGAATTTAGTTTAAAGGATGCTTGTAATTGCACAACTTAAACATAGTTGTAAAATTGAGCGAAATATACTTGGGGCGTTAAATGAGTCCAAACTTTATCATCAAAATACCAAAAAAGTTATAGTTTTAGATATTTCTGGAATATCTAAAACTGTAACTTTTGACGCGCGATGCAAGCTCTGGGGGGGCTCAAGGGTCTGTGCTAGACTCTGACCGTTGTTATAAAACAAATCCAAAGACAATGAAACAGCCTGCTTCCGCTGAGTAGAAAAACCGAACAACGACCCTTTCCGTTCGTAGTCAGGGTTACGGGTTTTGCCAAAAGTCCGAGCCAGCCCATATTCACAGCTCTGAGTAAAACCTATCTGCTTGCTTGTCGTTTCAGAGTTACACCCCGAGGAAATTAAGTCAAAAATATGGCACTACTCTTAGCAGCAAGCACTAATAAGAAGTCTCCAAAGTGAAAATGTTCTTTAGCGGCGTTCTGATGATGGTGTAAGAAATAATTTTTAATTTAACACGCTTTTATTGGCTTCACTTGTAACTAACTAACTATGGAAGTCAATTTCTTCTAACAATACTATGATTTGGCATCTTGGAGCTAATCTGATGATGGAGCTGCCAGGAGGTGGGTAGTGAAACTCTTCAATGGCTACTAGTAAACCCCTCGAGTTTCGACTCATATGATTCGTTTTAAAGAGTCCAACAGATTAGGCTTAGTAAATCATAAATCTTAATTGCAAAAATGTGGTGAATTACAGGTGTTATCTTCATCATCGGACTATCGTTAGATGGTCCGATGATGAAGATAGTAGCCAATAAAGCCGGTTCGCAAATAACTTTTTCCTCGACTCTGGAACCTTCCCCTCTCTCTGGTGTAAGGCTTACATCACCCCTTTGCCTTAAAATAATAACCCTTCTCGTCCTGACCACTTTCGACCTGTTTCTATTCTTCCCTTTCTGTCTAAGGTGCTGGAGGCCTGTGTGCACAAGCAACTCTCACAGTTTGTATACCGACATGAACTTCTAAGTCCGCTACAATCTGGCTTCAGGCCTGGCCAGAACTGGCAATGGTTGACTTTTCGAATGCCTTCAATACTGTCAATTACGTTGTCTTGCTATTCATTCTTTCATATCTTATGATCTCTTGAGAGTTCTCTATCTATCTTCAGGGGCGACAGCATTGTGTTCGCATTGACTACTTGTCATCAAGTTGGTGTGATCTCTACGCTGGCGTCCCTCAAGGCGTAATATTATCCCCACTATCAGTATACTCAGGCAAGATTTGAAAACATATCATAAGCCATTGCCGAAGTCAACAAAGACTAAGAATTTATAAAATGCTGGTCGTCGAGGTTTGGCTTATCTGTGAACCCTACCAAATGTCAGGCGATCGTCGTAGGGACCAAACAGATGATAAGCATAAGCAAGGATACTATGTCAATCCCACCAGTTGTGTTCAATGGTTCAATTTTACCTCTAAGCCCAGTGGTTAAGGACCTGGGTTTACTCATTGACTCGACTCTTGACTGGCGAGCTTAAGTTCTCAAGCGACGTGAGTCATAAAGTCACTGGTCCCTGCGAACATTATATCGTCTTAAGAATTTCCTGCCCCCTAAAATTAAAACTACGCTCATGCAGCCCGTGTGTGTGTGTTATTTTGACCTGAACGCAGACCTTCTCAATAAGTTAGATCGTCTTCTCAATAACTGTATTGGATTCATTTTCAATCTTCGCAATTATGACCATGTGTTTGCTTAACGTTCCCAATTAAAATGGCTACCTATTCGCCAGTGCCGTAATCTGCGAGCACTGACTTCTCTTTTTTTTTTCTCAACTCTCCATCTTCACCTTATTACCTAGCTCCCTACTTCCATTTCTTGTCCTCTAATCATGACAAAAATCTTCGTTCAGAAAATAATCTGCTTATGTCCGTCCCACAACTTGGACTTGGTAAAATCGTCTTGGTAAATTCTCCCCTGGCATGCACTCCCTCTCGAAATCAGAACGTCCACAAACCGTTTTATATTTAAAAAGAAAGTACGTGATCTTCTTCACAATGAGATGGCTGAATGAGTTGAGAGACTCTGTATTTCAGTATTAATAGTGTATGAATATAATGTATGTATTTTTTTATATAAATGTATGAATGTGTATGTGTTGATCTGAATATATATTATTATTTTATATTCATTATGTACCTAAGTAATAGTGTGTACTCTTGTTTATATACTGTGTGTAACTCGTATTGAATTAACAGATTATTATTGATAATTTCTTATGTGATTTTTGTGCACCAACCTTATAAGGTTTCTACACCACCGCAAGGCTGACTGGTAGAAAATGCCATCGGCATTAAGTCCGCCTTTATACATATTGTGCATGAAGATTTAAATAAATAAAGTTTGTTTCTTTTTAGTATTATCTACTAGACTATAATTATTTGTAGATAATGTTTTATATTATATTTTTTCTTTGATCGATTCGATATATCGATATTTACATTTAAATAATACAATGACCTAAATTATTGGACATAGGAAGTATGTTATTATATTCTGTCTTGGGAGCATTGGATGTATTCGATTAAAAATAGAAAGAATGTTATCAAAATATAATTTATTATTAAAACAAAAATATTACAAATTAATAATTTGCAAGTTTTTTCCACAAAACGCGCTTCAGGGACTGATGCGCATGAAACTCATTCGATACGTTTTAATATTTTAAACTTATCGTACTATTTACTAAAATTACATTAAAGTACTGATTAGACACAGCGATTATGTACACGGGGCGGGGGCGCCACTGTCCATCCATAAACACTAGCTTTAAGCATTCACACTTTCGCACTCGATGATACCTATCGACCAACCGAAGACTTGTACATTGCATATGGCCTTACTTCGAGAGACTGGACTAATTGGTCGATAGTGATTAACTAGCTCAGCTATGTTATTTAAATACACTAAAACTGAATGCCGTGCCCTCTGAGGAAGGCATCGATTTGTCCTGATGATGCGGATTCTCCACGAGGAGCGACGTAGTAGAACTGTGCTGGTGCCTCCTGGCTCTGGGGTGAAACGGTTAATCTCTGTGCCTGGGCCCTGGCTGCAGCACGATCCCTCTGCAGTTGGCTCTGCTGAAGCTGTTGCTGTTGAGCAAATAGCTGCTGCGAATTCTGATATTGGTTCTCAGCTTGTTGTCTCTGGTAGACTTGTTGGGGATTCTGAATATTCTGAAGTTGGTGCCTGTATAGAGGACCAGAAGGAGCGGCAGATGAAGGTATTGAAGGTAGTTGAGGAGAAGGCACGAAGGGTCTTGGCTGGGCCTGCGGGTTAGCTACATATGGCTGCAGCCTTTGGTTCAAATTCAACTCTCCCTTTGTCTGAGGTAGTGACTGGAACAGCTGGGTATCGTACTGTCCGCTTGAAGGATCATAAACAAGCTCGGTGGAGTACAGCGGGTTTCCACTTGGAGCAGGTGCAGCAGGAGGCGTTGCTTTTGTGGGGTTGGCGATAGCAGCGCTAGTTGTAGACTGCCGTTGGTTTTCACGGTGGAACTTTGCAAATTCAGCGGCAAAGTCAATTGCTCCAGGTCTGAGGGTCGTGCCGATGGCGGGAGCTGGAGAAGGTGAGTAGTTTTGTACAGGAGACGGGGAATAGTTTGGTGCAGGACTGTACTGAATTTGTTGCTGGGGTTTAGCAGTCACTTGGACGTGCTGCGGCCTGTATGTGGTCGCTGGGGCCAGAGTTCTTGGTGAGGTAACCTGTAATGGACGGGGAGTAATGGCAATAGGTTGAGGTTGGTAAGCTGGTCTCCTAGGTGCTGGAGTAGGACGCTGGACAACTCTTTGCCTGATGTGCTGGAGAGGTTCCTCTTCGGATTCATCATCGTCAGCGTCGCGGAAGTCGTTTTGGAAGAAAGTCGTAGGTGGTCGTGGGGTCGTGGGTCTGGGGGCTGGTCGTGTGGGATAGTTTGGTTCAGGGTCATCTCTTTCCGCGGAGTCTGGAGCTGCGGATTCTTGGTCCTCATCGTCCTGCTTGTTGGGGTCGCAGGGGTTGCCGGACACGTAGGTGAACTCACGCTTGTTACCGTCGGGGTCAACGTATCCATATTTGCCGCGTACTACGCAGTCAGTTCCTCTGGTTTCTTCCTTGAAGGAACCATCAGCAGCTTCGTAGCCGAATGTAAAGCTACCATCATCATTCACCTGAAATAAATAAAAGATAATTTTAAAGCAAATTATTATCAAAAGGAAATTATATATTATTGATCTGTAGTTATAACGCGGTGGGTTTACAATTTACGTCACACTCAGAATATTTAAAAATATAATATAATTTTCCTGAACTCCTAGACTAGTTTATATCTGAATGATAAAAAATTCCAAACACCATGTCGACATCCCAACGAAAGTTAAAACTTATAAGAAAAAACCTGATATACTGTGGTATGTCTTTCCGGTGATTCTTGAGTTGAGCAGCTTTGATTTGAGCTGAAGTTTGCCGTCCTGTGTCTTATCCTGAGCAATACGTAACGCACTGCTATGTCTATGATAAATTTAAACCACACAATTCAAGACTCTATTTTCACCTTATTGTAGTTTCTGATGGTCTGAACGGGCGGTTGCTTTGGTGCTTCCTGCGCCTGCTGCTGCTGTTGTTGTGTCTTAAACCTAGAGGGTATTGGCTGGCGCTGCAGGGCTCTGGGCTCGTATTCGTCGTCCAACCTGTCAGTTGTTCTGTAGAGTCCCTCGTATTGGTCTGCTACCAGGACCACCTGAAAGGTTTTTAGGAAGTCTATTAATACAGGATAATTTTTACTTTGAAAACCTTGAATAAAGGGCTCAGGGACTAACCACACATTTTAAAATTTCAAAGAAAACTGCCGCATATTCAATTGTGGAATTGCCATGATTGTCCCTGATGATTTTTAAGGGATCGACAACACGTGAGCTATTCAACTTCATTCAAATTTTCTGATGAGAAACAGGATATAGGCCCTCTGACATTAAAGGAGAATCTTCCGATTAGACTAAGTGATTATGCCAGCCGCGGCCCAGCGATTGGTGTTGTGAAGTTGTGATATCATAATCATTAAGCGATGCAGGATCAGAAGTTGCTAAGTACTTCAGGTGGCTTTAGTTAGATGGCGCTGATGATGCAAAATCAAACGTTTTTGTTTCATTGGGGTGTTTTTGTATACATGACGCTGAGTATGTCGTCATACGTCCATAGTAGGTACATAACGAGCTTTCTTTGTCATCATGATCAGATCAGGTCAGATGCCTACCTGGTCTCCAGCAGCGCGATTCTGAGCTTGAGGTTCGTAGTCATACTCATCAGTAATGGCCTGTTGGTAGCGAGGTCGTTGGCGGGCACCTGCTGCTGCTCCTATGCACAGCACTAGACACAGGACCTGGAAAAATAGTAAAACGTTAGATATGCTGGATTTTTATTTTAACCAAGTTTCTCGAAAGTAGTTCTGTCTCCAGGTGTGTGCGTTAACATGTTCATGACCCAAATTAAGCATGCATAGCTTGTACTGGACTGGGCTTGTAATGGGCTCTGGATTTCTAAAACACCATTGAATATGCCAAGATATTTTTTTTTGTAAATGTCTACATATCATACATACATAGAAACACAGAGTTCAATGTTAGTAGATATTGTGGCATCGGGACCTCCTGCGAACATTCAACCTCCTTCTAGCGGGGCGAATACTCATTCAAGGCACGGAGGTCCTGGATTGGAAATGGTAAAATACAAGCACTGAACGGGAATCGAACCCGTGACCCTTGAAGTTACAGTCGAATGCTCCACTGTCGCGGCACGTACGTTTGGTGTTTCAAACCTTGAAGAGGTTTATAAAATTTGTAGATTTATTAAAAAATATTCTTTCTTTATTGAGCATGAGAGCATTAATAAATTCAATGCAATTATTTTTATTACACAATTCTTAATAAAAATGATTGCATTGAATTTATTTAAATTGAAATATTCAAATTGAGTGCACCCAATCGAAATTAAATAAATGTAACGAGCTGCATAATAAGTTATATAATCCTGAATTATCGCAAAACTATTCATAATCAACAGGGGTCATCAAATGGCAGACCGCAGTCCGGATCCGATATTTTGTGCAGACCTTAGATAAACAGCACAATATAGTATAACAGAAACTTATTTACATTAATCATATATTTCTAATATACTATTATTAATTTTATTATAAGTGTATTATTTAAACATACCCGTTTTTTTACAGCACCGTTCATATTATTTAAATAATCATACATTTAAAATTTAAAACACCCCCGCCTCGAAAATCCCTTCAACGATTACAAAATGCCTTACATTATTTTGGAAAAGAGCTGATACTCTTACACTGCTGGACCGATATTAACCAAACATTGCTAAGAACTACCGCAAGGAAACTGGCTTTCAAATGAAAAAAACCGCATCGAAATCGGTCCATTCGTTTGAGAGCTACGATGCCACAGACAGACACACACACACACAGACATCGACGTCAAACACCCCTCTTTTTGCGTAGGGGGTTAAAAACGGAAATTGAAATTAAATTAATTGGTGATCCCAGGTCTAGAAGTATAAAACCGTTTTTCAAAACTTTGTCATATGGATCATTATGTCAAATGATCTCTAATCTCAAAGGCCTTCAGACGTAGATAACAAAAATATAAATTAAAGTAACTATTATTTCTTCTTGTATAAGCTTACACTTACTTTCTGCTAAAAACATTTTTTTTTTGCCAGTAAAATACAGTTAATGGCCATTGCAAAAGAGCGGAAACAATTTTTATTTGCAAGTTCTTTTCTCAGCGACACTACAAACCTGGTAATAAATTTAAAAATAAAAGCAAACCTCATTATTAATGCTAATGAGTGTTACCATGTGACTTAGAAAACAGAAAAAATCAATTCGAATCGCTTTCGTTTTTTACGGGAAGATAATATACCTATAATAGTAGATTTTTAATGTTGCTTATAACACAAGTTATGTCATGTGCGTGTTACCAACCTTATGAAAATAAATGTTTTATATCCTCCTTGACTCTTTCTTTTTTAAGTTTTTGTACATAGTAGTTTTTGTATTTGTATACTTTTTTAAGATTTTGCCCAGAGGGAAGAACAGTGTTCCATTTTATCAATTTTAAATTACCAACACAAGTTTCATCCATAAACATTAGTTTAATCGTTCTTTTATGCATAGATACAACTTACTTGACCGTACATGTAACTCATTTAATTATAGTTGAGCAATGTGTTTCACAGTTTGTGGCCGTAATAATGGAAGTTACGAAATTGCATTCTTGTGGTCAGAAGGTTGATATTGGCGGAACTGATTGTGACTATACTGTGGTTTATTGGTGCTGGTTTCGCATTTTTTATTGTCAATAACCTGGATCTATTGTTGGATATTATATTGACACATTCTAAGCGTCGGTAGCGTAATGGCTAAGGCGTCGGACTTGCGATCAAGTGGTTGCGGGTTCGAACCCCACCCAGTGTACTACCGGCGTGAACCCATTCATAACACAAGCATTTAGCTTAGCTCGAGGGGTTAACAAGAATACTAGTAATTTGTGACCCACGTTACTAGTATTCTTTATATAAAAAATCGAAGAGGTAGGCATGTAATTCCCAGCGGAAGAGTAATCTTACTATTATGTCACAATAGACGTAAGAGATGGTAGAAAGAACTGCCAGGAGTGTTGCCTGAAGACAAAAATAGGCCGTTGACGATCAGCTGTTCGACGATCAGCCGACGAGCAGATTCACCAGTTTTCTTTTATTTTTTACCACACGGAATTACAAACGCAACTTTTCCTACACGGAATTGCACGCACAGCCCTGATTTTGACCGCGTGGTAACGGAGTCAAGACACATGCTTTTCCAGACATCATACTTGCAGACAATCATATTACGATGCGGTAACATTTCTACCGATCCTGTCTTTAAAAAGTCTACCCTAAAAAGCTACACCCAAAAATTTTTGCTCAGAAGAACAATCATAGACACATGACCATCTATATTACAGCTGTGAATACTCGCTACAGATGAACTTTGTTCTAATATCTCTTAAAGTTATGAAGCTGTATCATGTAACACTGAGTCTCATAAGCTAGCCCTTCCTCGGCAATGACCGCGGCAAGGTTGTAAGGTCAGCTCGGAGGGCATTCACCTCGCTTACGTAATCTTTATTATAACTATTAAGATGAGCTAAGTTGGAGATGAGCTACGTAATTACTTGAAACCTTATTCGTTGCGGTGGTACACTTAAATATAACCACAGAATTCGTTTTACGTTTTTGTTGCTGTGTGTTTATTTTTTCTCATTATTTTGATTTTTATTTTTTTGTTACTACTAAATCCTATTCTTAACCATTACCATTATATCCTCTGTCTCTTTGAGTTACTTTTTTCATTTCATTCATTAGGAATGATTACTCTGTCGCAGAGCACTTTACAAACTACGGAACAACGGACACAAAGAACACTCAGACTCGGGACACGCGATGTGGGAATCGCAACCATTGCGCCATGCGTACAGTCAAACTGACTCGGTGTCAGTTGCCGAGTTAATATCCTTCACATGCATGAACCCAAACGAAGTGACAAATTGAATTAAATGTCATGGCATTTGGTTGGTTATAAATAAATTTGATTAGTAAATAATGTATTTATAAAAATAATTAGTCCAGTCGCCTTGACTGACGCCGTATTAGTTAACCTGAAAACCGACCCCAAATTATTTTGGAAAAGGTGCGGAGAAGGGTGAATTAATCCAGTCACAGGAAATACAGGACATTCGGGTACACGACCTCAACGTTTGCGAACTACTGCAGTCTAAGTTCTTTTCCCCATCCGAGGCTTGCGGTATCTGTTACCCTGTTTTCCTCTCTCTACTCATTTTTCCTTATACAAATTTAGCAGAACCCCAATTTCATGTCTTAAAACGACTACATTCCCAAGGAGTGTAGAGGCAAGCGGCAGAAAAGGCGGTAAAAGGAACCACCCCAAAATATTGCAATATTTACACATGGCACCAACCCAAATGAAAATTTGGAGAAGGGCAGGAAGATGATGATGATGATGAATATATATTTACACAAAAAAAAATCCGCAGATTATAGTATGCGGAATAAGTTAATAAGCTGTGATTTTATTTTTATTTTTTTTTATATTATAGGGGGCAAACGAGCAAACGGGTCACCTGATGGTAAGTGACTATCGCCGCCCATGAGCATCTGCAACTCAAGAGTCACAAGTGCGTTACCGGCCTTTGAAGGTTTGAAGGTCGTATCGGTCCGGAAATACCGCAGGCGACAATTTGTTCCAGAGATTGGTTGTGCGAGGCAAAAAAATTCTGGAGAACCGCACAGTGGTGGACTGCCAATTATCCAGGTGATGGGGATGAAAGTTTTGTCGCGTTGTACGATGGCGAAACGTTGCGGCCGGTATAAGTCCGAACAATACCTCGGAGCACTCCCCATGATACATGTATTATCTTAAAGTATTATAGATAAACAAGCTTTCTTTTACTCTCAATAGCGTAAAAAAGTGTGCTAAGAAGTAATTCAATAACATTATGATTATACAATTGCAGTAATGTATATATGTAATTACAAAAGTTGGCCGCATTCCGTTGCGTTTGCGCACGTAACGCTAGGGCGGCCATGACGCAAGGAGAGCAAGACATGATTTTAAAACTAACATTTCAAATTTTTACATAAATGTGAAAGTCGTGAATATACAGTAACTTATTTTGTGTCAAGTAAGAATTGTAATAAAATATGATTATAATTAATAGGTCACAGAATGAGCACGCGTAAGTCGCAAGTCCGAGAACCGATGGCCGTTGGAGCAAACGGGTCTTAGAATGGAGAATCGGTAAACGAAAGGTAGGTGGACCCCCAGCCAGATGGACCGACGACCTGAGGAAGGTAGCTGGGAGGGACTGGATGCTGAAGGCGAAGGACGGGGTGCTATGGCGCACATTCGAAGAGACCTACGTCCAGCAGTGGACTACAATAGGCTAAATGATTGATTGACTAAAGTACTACAGGTATACAACGGATGTTAAGGATGGTAATTGGTTACTAGCGATTGTAAACATTTATAACATTAGTGTATTTGTACCTAACCTTTTAAATAAATCATTTCAAAGCATATGCATTAATAGAAATAACTAAACTTTAGTTTAGATACCACTAAACCATTTAAGATACCAACTAAAACTAGATAATTATTATAATAGTACAACAATTCCATATTTAGAGTGCCTAAATTATTCATATCCTTGATGAATCACTGACCACAGCTTTAATTAAACTACCCATGTACGGATTAACAAAAAGTTTCTCACAGAAACTACTGACACCATAAATACTAAATTAATTAGGCAACCTAGGTAACTGATTTGAGAAGAAATATACCTTCTAACTTCAACTAAAGGAGACTAGAGGCTTTATATCTTCATTTACTAAACGTAAAAGCCATAAGTTATAGACAGAATAATATTGCATTTGAACACCTTAGCAAAATTGCCTCTGTATCAATTTTATTATCGACATCTATTCTAATAATAACGCTGAAGCGTTTTTTCTTGTTGAACGCGTTCATCTTTAGAAATGCCAGACGGGTTGAATAAATGCTTTTAGCATTTGATAACCCCGTGCGAGACTGCGGATAGCGCAGGTCATTTTTATTTTTAAAGGTTTTTAATATAACCTAATAGTAGAAATATGCCCTTGATGAATATCAATTAAACCACGAGACAATGACCAGAAATCAGGAAACTTAGTGGGAGTACACAGAAACACTCGTTAATCTGAATTTATATTCAAATCGAACCCATACGATTAGTTGTACTACTCCAATTTAATCAGAAATATGGCTAGTACCGCACAGCCCTGGTGGGTGTCCATTCTTTTTGTTAGTGGTGAGATCGCCAGATTTCTATGATAGGGAAATGTTTGCCAAATGTATTCCAGGGGTTCTGCCCCTGGGATAGTACTGTATTTATACTCGTGAGTAGATGATCAGCGAAACACTGTACACTGCAAGTATTACAAAGGATTATAGATACTGTGAAACGCTTATCCTTCAAAGGGCGGTGTGTTTGTTCATTAGTATGGTTATAAATACTATTTTTGTACATATGTAAGGTAGAAAAAGGTGTTTTTCGAGTTGGAGATAAGACCTTTTTAATGTACACCACGTTTTGAACAGTAATTAAAGATAGATAAAAATAATTGATATAGGCGGTAAGTACAATGGCCTGACTTATCGATAAAAAGTTGTCTGCCAGACATCTTGTCATCCTGTCTTCCAGAATTATGAATAAGTTATATTTATACTATGCCAAGCTCCACATTTTATATTCATCAAACTAGTGGAGTTTCTAAAGTCCTAGACGACCGATCGTTCAGTATGGTTTGCCATTTACAAAAACAATCGGAAGTATAAAACGTTGTATTTTAGTTGCGTATACAAACAATTATTTTACAATTTTAATTATTATTTAATTATAAATTCATGAGATTTAAGCATAAAATACAAATCAAGGAATATCCTAATTTTTCCAAGTTATGTGCACACTACAACGAAAGGTAATCATAGGCAACTGTCAAAACTGATATTATTTTTGTACTTACATACTTGCGTTTACCGCGAAAGTTTTTAATGGTGACATAAGACCTTAATAGTTTTGATAAAGTAATAAAAAAAACAATTAAGAGACTAAGTATTTAATTTAAGTTTAAAGAAACTAAACTTAGTAGGGAAAATGATAAGGCATATTTTGTATTAAATGTTGACTTCTTTTACAGGGTACCGGGAAATATAAGTGGAACAAGTGTACATGTCGGGACAAAGCAAGTTTGCTTTCGTTTACGCCCACGGTTGATCTTTTGTTTTTATTGTTTGCATATTTGACTTGCTTTTATCTAATAAATATGTATACATTTATAGGTACAAAATGAAGTTTTGTTTTTTTATTTACTTCTATGCGTGTCTATGCTATATCTATCAAGCGATGAAGATGTTCATGAGTTGGCCGCCAGGATAAGTTAGTTTAATAATTACAAAGAAGAGCCTTTATGCACATTCATTATATACTTAAAAGCAATATTTTAATAAGTGATTAATAGGATGTTTATTTGCATGAAACGTGGTTACAGTTACAGAGAGTCCAGCAGAAGGAAGCCATTTAGTTCACTAGCCTCACGATACTTCGTCTATACCTTGGTTACATCCGCTGGGTTGCCCTAAAACATGATTTATCCTTTTATTTTTGTTTGTATATATATATATATATATATGTTATTTGTTTTTCTCTACGTTTGTTTAGTAATATCAATATTTAATAGTATTTTGAACGCTTATAATATCAATGCAGTATGTTAATGTGTGTAAATTTGATGTAGTGCTGACATTATAAAAATGATATAACTCAGACTTGACTGTCAAACACACCAACAACTCTTCAGCAAATTTATGACCAATACTTAAAAACACAATTTTGTTAAGTTCAACTGAAAGTAAACCACTTAATTGACATTAACTATGTAAATATATTTCGGAATACATTATAAATGTCAGATATACTTCTTTAATTTACTGAATAATTATGTACGAGTATTTAAGAGCAAACTATTTGCTAATCAACATATTTAATACTAGCTGTTCAGGGTGTGACTTCGTCTCGTATATGTATATTTTTATATTTTGCGCTGAACCTTAATTCTTTTTCCAAAATAAATATAACCTAGATCACTTCTTATAACGTCAGCTATCCACCAGTGAAAGTTCTGTGGAAATCGGTCACCCGTTACAGACAGGCAGATAGCAATAGATTTTTTGGGATAAGTACCGTGTAAAGATTCAGATGTATTTCGTAAAAATCTGTTATTATGACATTTAAAACAGACTTCAATTTAATTTATTTGTATGTATGTATATACATATTATATGAATAGGTATAGATTGATCAAACTAGTTAAAAAAAAAAACAAAATTGATTTGACACCACTGTTAACTTGACAGCTATGTTAGTTAAACAATATTTAGATCATCCTTTCAGAAACCGGGTGTTAGCTTAAGTACTAAGATTATTAAAATATTCTGTTTGCTTGCAATTTTGATCTCCGCAAATTAAAAACCTTTACTCAGATGCAACTGTATCTGATAGGCAATAGAAGGACATATGCAGTAATTATACGATTACGCCATAGTGCACACGAACCTTAACACGTCGTACAAGGATAACGAGTCAGGCCTACGGCTAACGTGGGAATGAATTGAACCGATTTAATCGTTTAGGTACAAGGTTCGGTGGGTCGGTTAAGACTGATGGTTTAATTGGTGCATCAATTAATAACAGTTTTCTGTTAAATCGAATTTTTATCTTCATAGCCAAACTACATAAAAATACTCTCATATTAGAGCTTAAATTTCGTGATAGAAAAACCCAGTTCACAGTGTAGTTTCGATTGAACTGAAATAATAAAAACACTGGATACATAAAAGAATAATTAGATATGAAATAAAAATCTTTACATACACGAGAGCATATGAATACATCTTTGGAAAAAGTGTCACAATAACCTTTTTTTTTTATCAATAGTTCGTGAGACCACGGGCTTTACAATTTCCAGTTTCTATGCAGTTATGATGAAACGTGTGTCTAGACGTTAAGGCTACATGCAAAATATATTTCTTACAACCAAAACCCTCCGAAAACATTTCACCTGCAATCTTTACACAATTAAAAAACATTACGGGACTATCGTCTTCCCCTTAGGGGGTAATAAACAAACCCATGTTTAGAAAAGCAAACACATTAAATTATTTATTACAGTACCAAGTTACTCAACTAGCGAAAGTGAGTTCGCGGTCGTAATATTAAATAGATCTCATTGAATAGACTTAGGTGTGTAAAAACTCTGTGAATAAGTTGGATTGTGTAATTCAATTATTACATTTTTTTATTCTTTGTTCCAGGTTCCAGAGGTTTTTTTAAATTACCTGCCTTAAAGAGTATAAACCGCCTCAGTGTGAAGCTACGTTCAAGAACTAAATTAAAAAAAAAAACAATAAAAAGCAAAAGACGATGGTAATTGCTACGTGGGAGAGCCATGCTTCGGCACGTATGGGCCGGCTCGACCGGAGTGATACCACGGCCTCACAGATAACCGGCAGTGAAGCAATGTTTGCATTGCTTTTCGGCGCGTGAGTGAGATTACCGGGGGCCCTAACCCTTCCCTCTCCCCTATTCCCATCTTTCCCCTCTCCCCCCTCTCCTCTAATCCCCCTCTCCCCTCTTCCCACTCTTCCCCGCTCTTCCCCTACTCCCACTTGTGACTCTTGAGTTACAGGTGCCCATGGGCGGCAGTAGTCATTTACTATCAGGTGACCCGTCTGCTCGTTTCCCCCTATATCATAATAAAAAAAAAATTGTGTACTGGTTAGAAAACCTTGAAAAATTTCAATTGGCCTTCACCATGTTAATAATATAATGGGAACGGGAGAGGACAAGCACTCTCACCCCAAGACGCACTAGGCACCAGAGAAGGCAGAATGATCTCCGACCTTCATGAGCGCTGGCCTGAGGGTAGCTAGCAGAAGCAGGCTTGAGACGGTGACGCAACGTGTTCCGTCTCTCTCTCTCCTTAAAATAAATACCTTCTCAACTTATAGGATAGTCTTTTGATTTAGTCAGTTTGTTTGTTCAATTGAACGCGCTAATCTCAGGAACTACTATTTCGAATTGAAAAACTCTTTTAGTGTTGGATAGCCCATTTATCAAGGAAGGCTATAGGCTATATAACATCACGCTACAACCAATAAAGGAGGAGCATCAATTAAAAATGTTGCAAAAACGGGGGAAATTTACAAACTCCTCATGAAATAAGACCGAAACCTTTGATTCGTTACTATTCTGTCTTCTGTTACTAGTCTGTTATTTTTTTAATTGTCAAACAGAGCATTAGAAATAAGGTCTTTGACTATAGCAAAGTTATGACGTCACAAGTTGTTACGTTATTTTAAAGTTTAATGAAGATCAACTGATTTGACACGCCAGTCAACTACCGTATTATTTAATTGTTTCGTCTTGATGCCATTCTAGGAGGCAGCCTTATGCGTTATTTGCCCTTTCATGATCGACCATGCGGTTCCATCTACAGATAATTTATCTAAGTTCTAACAAGACATTGCTAGTATTAGCGCGTTGGGCAACTATGTAAGGACGAACATCCTTTCTAACGATTTTCAAATCGATTTCATACCCTTAATGCGTATTGATCGAATAAAATTTAAATAATACTAGTTTACTTAAGCATTTATACCAAACAACAAACATCAAATAGGGCATAAACAGTATGCAATGCGAGTTTTGTACCCCTGATATTGCATGTGACCGCTTACTATCAAGCGAGCCGATTGCTTGTTTGCTACCATGTTGGTAAGGGTGTTGCGATCGAGGGGTTGTGGGTTCACCCAGTACTCGCTTATTTGGATAGGTGTCTAATAGTATTATTAATGTGTAGCCCAAGTTACAAAGTCTTTAAAAATAATTACGAACGAACGCGAGTAAGTGTGAAATCCGTCTCAACATTTAAAATAGATGTTGAACAGATAATTTAAACCAGATTATATCTGGTATTTGGTACTCGGTACTATAGACCAGGTACCATTGACTCATAAAGACATAATTAGTGGTTAAGTAACCCACGGTCACGACTTCGAGCCCCCGCGGCGACGGACTGTGACGAAACTATGATAAATGTCTTGAGATTTTCTTAAGTGATAAGGCCCTTCTTTAACCGACTTCAACGAATTACGGTTTACATTTCGACTGTAAATTTGTGCATCGTATGTATTTACGTATTTTCGATTTTGAACGGAATTAAATTATCATTTTTAACCTATCCAAATAGGTTAAATCCCCAGAGAGATTCCTTAAATTCTGTAGCAAAAAGGTTCATTTAATATAGACGCATTGAAATCAATTAACCTTGTTAAAATATAAATAATTTTGTAATAATTGTATTTTTTATAATACTATTGTGTTATTTTGTTATATTGTTGTATGTTTTTTTTTGTTTTTTAAAAGACAACTCCCGCATTAGGAATGACTCCTGTGTCGCGAGGGACTTTACAAACATACAAACAACGGAAACACAGAACACCCAGACTCAGGTGGGAATCGAACCCACGACCTATGGCGTAGCAGTCAGGGTCACTAACCACTAAGCCAACAAATGTATTTGATATAATACTAGCAGCGCCCCGCTGTTTCACCCGCCTACGTCCTGATCCCGTGAGAATATCAGGATAAAAAGTCTATGCGTTAATCCAGATCTCCAGCTATCTACATACCAAGTTTCATCGCAATCGGTTCAGCGGTTTTTGCGTGAAAGAGTAACAAACATCCATCCATCCAAACCTTCACATTTATAATATTAGTGGGATAAGTTTGTTTTCAATTCTTTAAATTACCAGTATTTCTTCTTTAAACTCGCCTATAAATACTCTTGAAGTATAACGGTGTGTATTGTTTCTTCCTGCGACTTACACGTAACTGTATGCTCGTTGAACCGTTGCAGCTTAGACTTTAATATCGTATTTTATCGTGAAAATATATGCACTTATTGCGTATTTCTTAAAACACCTGTTGAGCTACAAAAAACTAGACCAGACATCATATAAATTAACTCATTGGAACATCTCACTGTAATATGGTTATATAATGTATGTGTTATTTTGGCTAAGTTTACTGCATGCCTCATTCAATAGTGTCGACATTGCACCAAATTAAATGTCTTCCAGCGAAGTTGAGTCGCCTACAGAGAAACTTGTTATAGAAAATAAGTATTTGCAAGTATAAAACAAAACTGGCCAAGTGCAAGCCGGACTCGCGCATGAAGGGTTCTTCATGATCGTATAAGATTTAATACTTTAAACCAAAAAAATTGGTTGCCTGTAAAGTCGGTATACGGGCGAAAGTTTTACGTGACAACGACTTTGAGTGGTAAAATAATTTTAATGTGAATATTCATTCGTATAGTAGGAAGAAGGATGAAATAATAGTAACAATTTAAAACATTTATTTATACAAAGAATTATATTTAAAACGCGTGCCTCTCACTCGCTCTCATTGTGAGCGCATAACGTGAGCGGAGCGTAACGCAGTTTCTTGAAGTGTCACCCGGCAAACCAATTTATAAGACGTTGTCACGTCAAAATACACGTTTCTAGTAGGGGAGCCCCCTTTAATTTTTTATTTATTTTTATTATATGTTGTTACAGCGGCAACAGAAATACACATTCTATGAAAATATCAACTGCCTACCTATTACGGATTGAGATGCAGCCCGCTGACAGACAGACGGACGGACGGACAGCGAAGGCTTAGTAATAGGGTTCCGTTGATTACCCTTCGGGTACGGAACTCTAAAAAGATTGACAATAATTGTCGTGGCATTTAACCGTATCAAGCAATTTATTTCTCATATAAACTTATAAGTAAGTATTCAAAATGTTGGCATATATCGTAAGGTAACGGATCCAGGCTAGACAATTAAAATGATATGATTATGTATTCACACGGGAATTAACGCGATCACGAAAAGGTGTTACATACCTCTGAATTGCCTGACGTTTCGAGCAGGTTGCACTGGCCGTGGCCACAGGCTGTTTCAAAGGTATGTAATACCTTTTCGTGATCGCGTTAATTCCCGTGTAAATACATAATTATATCTTGGAACGCGAAAGTTTAAAAGTTAATTAAAATGATATTATTAAATAACAATCACGTCAAATCCAAAACGGATTTACTTAATATATCTCTACGGAATTTTATGAATAATATGTACGTTATAAATTGTTTTGCTGCAGTCGCATAAAAAGCTGAATAATAAGATAATAATATATGATCTGCTTCACTGAATATCTCCCAAGGTTGCTGTAGTAATCTCAAGGTACTAATTGCAAGCTATACTAATATAATAAAGTTGAAGAGTAAATTTTTTTATTCGCTTCATTTGTAAGTACATAAAAAAATCTTGGCGGTCAATTTTAATCTGCTTCCAATTGTCGCATGTCGTATCGAAATGAAACTTTGTATGTTTGTAATTTGGATGATAATACTATAATTTGAAAGAATGAAGAAAGAAAAAATAATTTACAGCAGGTCCTCAATTCGACCGTACATAAGTATATTTTATTATTAGTCAGTTAATCAATTTGTTGTTTGGTGTCGACTCAAAATAAGTTTATATAAAATTTGATAGTTTATGTAAATAAGCTCAATACTTAAGACTTAAAAGGTTTATTTATTTTTTGCTTTTTAGTTCTTTTCGTCGGTTATTTTCTACTTTTTAGTTCGGTTTGCTATTAAAACAAGTTATTTTAAACTATAATTTATTAAAAAATGAGAGCAGGTACTAATCTTTTCATAACAAGTAATACAGCCTAGTATCATAATTATATGCGCCATAATTACAAGAAATGCCAACTTCAGGTGAGAACCATTAACGTCGAACTGAACTTTAGTTTGAGTTCAAAACTTACATGTGTAATACACATGTCGAAAGTCGTCTGTCGTCGTCGCCAACAAACGACAAACAAATAGCGGTAATCAAATAACAATTTCTGATACTTTCGACATTGTTGTATTGGTGTTGAAAGCGGTCATTAAAAACTGACCGAACTATGTAAAATATTCTTGACGCTTCAGTGTTAACTACGAATGACTTTCTCTAGATCTAAACGAGCGACGCGACGAAAGTCTAATGAGCATTCGACTGCAACTTCAAGAGTCGAGGGTTCGATTCCCTTTCATTGCAAATATTTGTATGCATGAATATGTCTGTATTACTTTTGTCTGAGTGTTTCTATAAATATGTAAGTATCCTTCTAATCTTACTAATATTATAAAGGTGAAAGTTTGTGAGTATGGATGGATGGATGGATGTTTATTACTCTTTCACGCAAAAACTACTGAACCGATTGCGATGAAACTTGGTATGTAGATACCTGGAGATCTGGATTAACACATAGGCTACTTTTTATCCCGATATTCTTATATAATATGACTTTTTACTACTAGTGTAGCAAACAAGCGTACGGTCTGTCTGAGACTTTTTAAAAGTGAGTGTGAAAACTAGTTAAACCTTCTATGGGGTTTGTCACTAGGTAGGGTACGGCAGACTCCTAAACGAATTTGAGTCGCTCTACTAGGATATTATCTTACTAATATTATAAAGGTGAAAGTTTGTGAGAATGTTTGCTACTCTTTCACGCAAAATTGGTTGAATGGATTTGGATAAAATTCGGCACAGAGATAGATTATAATCTGGAACACATAGGCTACTTTTTATCCAGGAAAAATGTAAGGTTTCCGGGGTATAGATTTCACCAAAACTTCCACGAGAACGAAGTCGTGGCAACAGCTAGTAGACTACACTCTTCAGTACTATAATTTTATTTTGGTTAATTGTACGACTTAAACTATTTATTGAAAACTAGAGATCGCGTGGTGGTCGAATTTTGCCCATGGTTTTTTCAATGGCCAGTATAACTTGACCTGTCGTTGTATAGACTTCTTAAGATGACAGGTAATCACATATACTGAACGCGTGTAATTTCATTAAGCCGTTTTCACGTAATTTTTAAAGTTGTAAAACATATTGTTTAAGAATTTTAGCTTTCGGTACTTCTTCTATATATAAACTGTAAGTATTCCAAAATTTACGTTACTACGTTCGCGAAATTTCCTTAAAAAGAGGTACCTACAAAAAATTCTCTTCACTTATTAATATAATAAATATCAATGTGTCGTGAATATCAACAGTATCTCTATAGCATGTCGCGAACCCATCGCTCTTATAACTCTCTCAAAAAACACATCTGTTTACTAGACTTTTCATGTAAATTTTATTTGACACATTACAAAACAGACAATTCCGCCATCTTAATTTAAACGTCAGCTTGACATTAATTCCGTCTGAACGTTTGACTCGAAGCACGATAAAGCCATTTTATCTCGCTTTACTTCATCTATCGGATTTATCGACAGTAAATATCCACGACCGTTCAAAATTACACCTTTTAAATTGCTAAGTAGCTTCCAGACAAATGCTGTGGTATTTTTGGGGCTGAACAGTAAACAGATAACAGTCGTACACTCGAAAACGTTAGTAGTTAGACTAGATAGGATTTTCCGTAAGGATTCCTTGGATTTTCACTATAGAACTGATAGCTATCTGAGAATCAGAATAAACACTTGAAAAGAAGAGTTATGACATTATCACTACATATTATAAAACAAAGTCTCCCGCTGCGTCTGTCGATCTGTCTGTCTGTTCGCGATAAACTGAAAAAACTACTGAACGGATTTTCATGAGGTTTTCACTAATAGACAGTGATTCATGAGGAAGGTTTAGGTGAATAAATTGTACCCGTGCGAAGCCGGGGCGGGTTGCTAGTTATTTAGATAAAGATAAATGGCCAAGATATTTGAAATAAAGGCGGGAGAAGAAAAGTATTGATAGTTGTCAAACCTGTTGATTGTAATTCGGTTATATTAAAAAACAATCATAGTTTCAAATACCCCGACTCAAAAATTCCTTTAACCATTAGAAAAGAGCTCCTGATCTTCGAATGGCTGAACAGATTTTCTTCAATGACGGCTAAAACACTCTCGATCAAGGCACCGTTCAAACAAAAAATACTAAAGCAAAATCGATCCATTCGTTTACTATGATGCCACAAAAAGACACACAGATAAACACGTTAAACTTACAACACCTCTTATTTTTGCATTGGAAATGAAGAACTGCTGATTATCGAACGTCTGAACTGATTTTTTTTATATTATAGCCAAAAAAACTAAATCAAGTCACCTTTCAATTAAAAAAAACCGAAACAAAATCCGTCTATCTATTTAAGACCTATGCTGGTACCACAGACAGACACAGATACACAGACATACACGTTAAACTTACACAAAACACCCACCTTTTTGCGTCGGGGGTTCAAAAGGACCAGGGTTTTATGTGAATAGTTGACTAACATAGTATCGCAAGGGTCGAACTCGTGACCTCTGACGAAGTAGTACAATGCGCTACCGCGGCTCCACATGGGCCGTCCATCCGTCAAGCGGAAGTAGGGTTTATAATCATGATAAATATTTTTCTAGGAAATAGGATCACGTTTTTATAATATTTTGTCATCACTCTTACTCTTAGTGCTAAAAATATTTTTTTTTTTTTTTTTTAGTTAAATGTATATATTAATATTATGATATTCATAGAGTTTATATTTGTCCAAACATGTTACTGTTTGATCGTGAGTGGTAAGTACTTATCTATATATTAATACGTGAAGCGAAAACTTCGGATCCCTTTTTACGAAAATTGGGCGGACGGAGGAGTATGAAATTTCGCACACTTATAGTTTATACAGAGAAGAAGTGACGAATGCTAAAATTTTTGAACAATATTTGCTACAAAGTTAAAAAAAAATGCAAAAAGGGGTACATACAGCTATGAGTGTCCAGTATATATTTTGCCCTGTCATGGTACAAAAGTCTATACAATGACAGGTCAAGTAATATTGGCCAATGAAATAAAGCATGGTCGAAATTCGACCACCACGGGATCTCTAGTATTTATTAAAGACCATTTGAATCGACTGACGTTGTCTTGTCAAAATTAGAAAAACCACTCCCAGTTTCCCTAGATTTTTTCCATTTCCTGGGCAATTTTTCTTTCCCTAAAACCCTAATTCGTAATATTACTATTATTAACATAGGTAAAATAAAAATCAATGTATGTTTGTTCATCATCAACCATCATGAAATTTTGCATACACGTTGCCAGGACATAGGGTAACTTTCATCGAGAAAATAATTACTGTTCCGGAGGAAGGAAAAAATTACTTTTACGTGAGCAAAGCCGCGGGCCAGCGATTATACTCCTGTGAATATTTCGAGGACGCTCCAATACTTTTATCAAGAGGTATCTTGATAGTGAAAATATATATTTTACCTTTACCCTCTGTAAATGAGGAAATTCTCACATTCAGAAGTACCATCGCACGATAAACATCGGAAATTAAAAGTAAAACATGCTATTAAAATTAAGCAATCAATCAATTTCCTGAGAATGTATTTATAATATCCAAAAACAAACTAGAAAATCATATTAAATACATATTATTATTACATCTACCTGATGGACCACATTACATACGTATGCAAAACCAGATAACGCGTAATAAACATGACCACAGACCAGCTGATTATGTAGTCTGTGAGCTCTGTGACGCATTAAGAATTAGCTACGGCCATTTATGACCACGTAGCTATGACCACATTATTTAGCGGACACGGTGAACTGTTATTTGGCACGAATGGGTACTGTTGTTACATAGATTTGATTATAAAAATGAACTGTTGTAATGTTTTAATAAGGTATTATATAATAATAAGTGTTAACTAATAAGCACATAAAATCAAAATCAATCCAAAATCATTTTCTTCCAGAATTCCTGGTCCTTTTACGTTTTGCTTCGCATAGTTTAAACAGACCTATTCGCCCCTTCAAAGTCAAAATGGTTTTGTTCGCCCCTTATTACAAAACATATAAAAGTACAGTCATGTCAATTGTTGTTAAGCTATTAAATTCACCATAAATTATTTAAAGAAATATACTAAATAAAACAACGTCCATTATAAAATATATAAGTTTTGTTTTTAAACCATAATGAAACTGACAATCAATCATTAATAAATATTATCATACATAGACATAATATTTATTTATCCAACAAATCACAGGACAGATGACATTTTCTAAATGTACACACATATTTGTAACGGATAAATAGTTGTTGTGTTACAAATCATATTTTTAAATTTTTTTTATATCTAACCATTTTTTACGTCTTTTTAATTTAGTTATTATTGCATTTGCGTTTCGAGCTACTTATTCAAAGTATGTCTAATAGTGTAGATTGGTTAATTCAGTTAATAATAATGTAATGGTTCGAGCAATAGTATTATTAGCGACTGTTAAATCCACGCTGGTGTTTTGTGTATAACATGTCTTATTTTTAGAATTTCGTTACTGACTGTACTCTTACTGATGTGTACAAGGGGGCCTTCGTAGCAAGGGGCGATTGGATACTGTAATAGGAGGTGAAAGAACCTTTTAAGGTAATGGGGTCAAAACTTAAAGGGCGAACGGGTGTGGGACCGAATTCCTCCCGGTCCAAAATCACGTCTAAAGTCTCATCTTAATGGAACTAAAAATATAAAACTAAAGATAGCAAAATGCCAATCCAGTTAGGAATAGATTAGATTAGATTATTATTATAATATTATAAGTGGGGACGTGAGTTTGTGTCTTTATTTGTTTATTACTTAACTACTCAGCGATCTTCATGAAATTGTACTTTCACGTTGGAAAATTGAAAAGAACATAGGATACGATCCATCCAGAATAAAAATACTGTTTATACGTAAATTGATCGACAACATCTACTTTAACGTGAGCGAAGCCGCAAGCTAGTCAAATATTAATTTAGTATTACAACCTGGCAAAGTCCAGAAAATTAAAAAAAAAACGTAATTCTTAGAATTCGTTTAGCACTGACCATTGGCAGTGAAACGCAGCTTTCTACCGCGAGACTGCGCGCGCATGCCTAATGGACGAGTATTGCCCTCGCACCGGACGCGGAACTCTAGCGAAAGTGATATTTATATATAAAATCAATGTAAGCGATTTAAAGCTATTCATTTTATTCATCAAGCAAGTGGTGTATAAGGCTTCATTAGGAAGATAGCTGTCAATATTGCTTCGCATGCTTATGAATTTTGCTAACGATGCAAGATGACTTTGTGACATCCCCACATGATACTAGTGTCGCTTTTTTATTCTGTGGAAACCCCCACGGGTCATCAGCTCACTGCGATTAGCGATGAAGTGGTATGTCGGAATTGAACGGACTAATACCACGCGATGTTCCGACACAAATGGGTCTATTGCTAGGGATTCGGGTATACCCTAGGACGGAAGTCCCCAAGAAGTGTGGCTTCTTCCTATCTATAAATGTTATGTTGGGGAACTTTGTTCAATTCACAGACATAAAAGTCGTGTCTTCTCGAAATAGCTGTTTTTGTATTATGACACTTTTTTTGCCGGAAGGTGATATGTATTAATAGTAAAAATATATTTGCCGTGACGTGGTGAGACTCCATTCAACCGCGTCAGTATGTTTCTTAGCACTAAAAGGTTTTATGGATTTAATAATTTATTCGCCTTCCTAATTAAATAAACCGTTGTGTAAATAATGAAAATAAATATTGAACAATTCAGTCGTAACTACACATAAATACTGCGCAGAACTGCAACAATTTTAACTCAGACAGTATAAAAACATAATTAACATAAAAATTATACGCGGAAATGTGCAACAGAGTCAAAAATTATTCATGTATCGTGTTTTGTTACATTACAAAATAACATAAACACTATCTTTGAGATTTGCATACAATGCTGCGTTATTTTAAAAGATTTATATCTCAAAAAAGAAGCGTTTTTATGATTTATTGAGGTTCCTTGTACGGTAATATGATTTATTATGAACTAGTTTTTAAAACGTAAAGACACTCAAATAAATCTAGCTGTAAAAACTCGTAATACTTTAAATTACATTGATATATTACGTATACAGGAATAAGAGAGTATGATTATCAGTCTTTGGCAAGATTTTTTTTGCAACCTAAAAAAAATGCAATGAAAACAGAAGATTCGGATCCTAGAGCTTTATATATGCATCCATATTCCGATGCTTACTCAACGTACTTCGTAAAGTAAGTAAAATGCCAGTCAGGGTTGTTCCAAATATTAGAGCTAGACGATATGAGAAACACAACGACATTTTGTGACATGATTGAACATTAAAGTACGCTGGTCATAGTAGATTCTGCCCTAATTGCTTTCGCGTTGACAAAACTTGAGTTGTAGTAGATTAAAGGCAACGATTGTTTTGTGCGGTATTGTGTTTGTTTGACAATCATGCTATATATATTATTTTAATTGCGGGGGTCAGCGCCAAAAATATATTGCAACTGGAAAGATTAACAAGATTACTAGTAATGTATGACCCATATTACCAGCAGTCTTTAACAAAAATACAAACAAAATCCTTTGCTCTACGGTCAGAAAAAAAACCATTAAATTATACCTGGTACTTCTATTACAACACTGATGTTGCAATGTTACGCACTATTCATTATGCGCATGATCGATTCTACTACTCGTTTGTTTTTTATCGATGTAATCGACGTGTGTTCCAAATTCAAATGTTTGAATGAAGAATGCGTTTATACGCATGTTATTTGACTCATTGGCGAAGGTTGACGATTTGGTTTAAAAAAATTATATATTTTTTTTTTTATTACAACTAAACAAAATAGGCTACAGACCTATAACCAAACAGGCTAGAATCTTGTTGTTCTGCATCGTTTTTATTCTTTTTTTTTTCATTGGATGCTAGGATATTTGTATAGAGGCGGACAAACACAGCCACTTTTGACACTCAAATAGACTACATACTTGGTCGTGATATTGTCGAAAGTTTACGCGAATGTTATACATTGAAATAAAAATATTTTTACTTTGAGATAACTTTGCACTTCGATACATGAGACGACCACCATCTTAGTCTACCCGTGACCATGGCTGCTGAAAAGCAACTGAAACGTCGGAATCAGTGTAAATAGTAAAATAACACCAAATAAATCGCGATAGTATCCGTTAAAAATAGTTTTATTTCAATACATACTTGGTCGTCTTTACTAATATCCTGATATTAGCAAAGACGACCAAGTATGTAGTCTAAGTGCCCTAAGATCATAAATATTAAAAATATATATAAATATGGTTGTCACTTGGAAAAGGCTGAACCCTATATCTATATGATAACATGTTTAACGTACGTACATTATCGATTGCGTAACTAATAAAGTGTTTAGGAAAAGTTGAAAAAGGGAAATGTGGAAATAGTGGAGAACAAAAAAGGATTTCTTCTGTGTTGATCTTCTCTTCTGTGGCCAAGAGAATAATATGTTCTCTGCTGGATTTAGATAAAGGCACTCAGAACATTGGAGAAGCGTTGGTCTCATCACAGTAGTTAATAAAATCTTGTAATGATTTCTCATCATGCAATGCAACGATTTATTCATAAATTAATTTGTGAATAACTATTAATGATGATTTGAAATTGCTGATGCCAATGACCACATACTTTCTCTTCATCACAACTGACCTACTGGTAAATACTTTTTAAAATTTCTATTTACTTCAGATACCAAACGAAACAAAATTGTTAAACAATATTCCATTGAAGCTAAAATAGTCTATAACAAAAAAACTAATTGCGATGCAATATGATTTGAACTTGACAAAATTACACACATCCATCAAAATAACAGTTTCAAGGGTGGTCAGTTAAAAAATGATTGTCTTTATGTATGTAGCATGGCAACATTAATCATTTCGTGAACTTTCGATGCTCGGCGAGGTTATATCTATGTTCACCTTGCAGAGTATCCAGTTTAGTTTAATTCTTAGAACATAGTTGCGAAAGATACCAAAAAACTTATTGTTCAATTAATTCTAAATTAATAAATTGCTGTGTCTAACATTGTTTTCGGCAGGCGAGTTTAAAATAAAGTTTGAAGCCGCGTCCTGGGAAATAAGTTTACAGCCGAGTCTGATGTCGCACTAAAATGTCACTTGTGCATTGCCAACTCTTGTCATTGTAGCTGTAGTAAACAAACTCACGCTCAGAAAAACAGCACGATGTTATAACTACAAGTTGTGTGTTTTTTTCTTTTTTGTAGCTTTTGTTGCTATTTACTCTTTAATTTATTAGGAACCTCATTGGAACTTCGGTTTGAAAAGCGGCGCTGCTACATGGCCGCGCGGATTAAACTGATTGTTCTATTTGTTCTTTGGGTAGGTTTTTTTTGTTTTTTTTTTTTTTCATGACTTGGCTTCGCATGGCTTGTGCTTTTGCCATTACATGCAAGTTTCGTCAATAAATACCTAACTAAGGACGCAAATTAGAAGTCGAACTCAATGACTAATAAGTTTACCTACCTAGTAGTTTTTTGTAAACAAATTGTATGCCATCAGTTATAAGTTGTTTGTTTGTATAAAATATTAACCTTTCTTTATATAAATACCAAACCTATGTTTAAGAAACATGAGCGTTCTAAGTTAAAATTAAATAAATAGCTTTGCGTGCATTACTACAAACACACTTCAAAATAAATTGGCTTTGTTCTCAGCTAAATCCATTCTAGTTAATTTAAATCCCATTATGATATAAAACTAATCGCTATAAATAAAGACCTCGACCTTTACCAAATCAATCGAAAAACAATATCGGTACAGACAATCGCACCCGTTCTCTTCCCGCCAAAACTTTCACATGACAGCTGACCTTAACAGTTAGCCGCCATCTTGTAAAATAATAAATGTATTTTTTTTATTAATTGTTCGGCCATGCAAGCGGTCTATCAATGGATGTTAACAGATGCTAGTCATGGCTTTGTGAGTTTTATTTATGAACTAATGATAGTGCTATTATTTTCTGTTCTTAAGTTCTGTAAAAAATAAAGACTACTAAACACTATGGTTGCACTGTCATGAAATTTTTAGTTCTCTAAATACGGGAAGCCCAAAACTTTCTCACCTACCGTTGGAATAGCCATAGCCATAAATGAATTATTATCGATTTCGTAAATGAAATAAATTTAAAAAATTTACATCATGTTTTTCAAATTAAATTATTAAAATAAATTATTATTAAATATAGAAATTTCAAATAAATATTTTAAACATTTGCTTAACATAATTATAGGAAATAATAAAAAGTTCAATCTACGTAAGTGTTCAGAAATACATAATTAAAGAATAACTGAGAAAAAAAAAAATTAAAAGAGAAAAAAAAACACGTGATGTAAAAACGAACAAGATGACAGAGTTTTTGGATAGTGTTCTCCTACATGAATAAAAGCTATAACATTCACATTTACCTATGTAGATATTTCTACTTAAAAAAATCTGTAGTTGATTTCAATAATTGTATTATTGTCTTGTATTCTCTATTCTGTATTGTCTCCACCCTTTAGAATTATGATACTACCGTAATCCTGTGACTTTAATGCGAGCAAGATATTTGCTGTGTCCTATCTACTTTTAAAACCCAAAAGTAAGTATTTTCTATTTTATGTTTCCACCTCAAAACTACCTTAAATCAAGTCTGTAAATTGTAATATGTACCTCTTAATGCTGCTCTCGAAAGTTCACAGTCATTTACCATATACGTAATATCCACACTCCACATACATATGCGGCAAAGTTTAATGCCTCCTGCATACGTTATTACACTCGAGTGAGAACAGGTTCCGAGTCTCAAGGGGTCAAGATCTAGCGAAAGTGGCGGCATATGGCGGCTCATTAAATAAATTATATCGATCATGATATTTGATTGATTGAACAAGTGGAAGATTAATTCTAATGGCTCATTGTAATATGTGTTTGGTGGTGTGGAATGATACTAATTTGAAATTTCTGGATATTTATAGTGTGTTGAGAGAAGTCTTTTACTACTTGCAGGTACAGTAAAACTCTAAAATTCGATGCCTATGTATTTTGAAATTAATATAATAACTTCTGTGAGTGGTATTTATAAAGCTAACCAGTAGCGCCCCGCGGTTTCACTCGCGTAAGTCCCGACCCCGTGGGAATATCGGGATAAAAAGTGGCCTATATGTTAATGCAGGTCTCCAGCTATCTACATACCAAGTTTCATCGCAATCGGTTCAGTAGTTTTGGCGTGAAAGAGTAACAAACATCCATCCATCCAAACTTTCACATTTATAATATTAGTGGGATTACCTATTGTGGCATTTGATAGTACCTGGAAACCTGGGTAGGTTTTTGTGTATTGTGTAATTAAACAAACTATATAGTGTAACTAAATAAGAATACTGTATAGTTTTTTCCATATTTATGACAATAGATCTGACAAGAGACAATCTATATACCCACAGACATAGACAGAGAAGCATTCTGTCTACGCCCACAGATTACCACAGAGTACAGACTTTTTAATCCGACCATAGATAAGGCTCATTTCGTTTTTTTTTTAATTTGTCATTTGCTTTTTTTCTTGTATACATGTTTTTTGTTTAATATGTCTTGTGTGCGTCCAACGTTTGTGCAAAATAAATATTTTTTTTTTACTTTCTCTTCCTTTTCAATAAAAAAAATATTATTAGATAAACTTTAATCCCAGTGGTATAAAGGTGGAATTAAAGATATACGCTACGACCGATGCGACGTGGTATTACTTGCGCAGTGTTGTGGTTCTGCTAGTGAGTAGGACAGGCAGAGTTGTGTTCGCAACGTGTGAATAACAGTAGGAGAGGTTTGAGTGGTAAAAGGCAACGGCGACCGGGTTATCATCATGAGGACCGTCTGTTGTATAAACAAGTATAAATTTAATAATCATAAATTTAAAATTCAAAACACCTCCGACTCGAAAATCTCTTAAACGATTAGAAAAGATTTAAAAAGATTTTCTTGAATGATGTCTAAGAACACTCTCGATAAGTCACCTTTCAAACAAAAAAAAAACGCACTTAAATCGGTTCATTCGTTTGGCAGCTATGATGCCACAGACATACAGACACACAGATACGTCCAACTTATAACACCCCATATTTTTGCTTTGGGGGTTAAAAATTAAAACATCCCCGACTCAAAAATCCCTTCAACCATTACAAAAAGGCTAATGATGTTCGAATGGCTGGACAGATTTTATTGGATAATAGCTAAGAACACTTTCGGTCAAGTCACCTTTAAAATAAAAGAAATCATTTAAAAACCTGCCCATCCGTTTAGGAGCTATGATGGCACAGACAGACGCATTGAAATATACATTTACCTTAGATATAACACAACTCCTTTTTGCGTCGGAGGTTAAAAACGAGAACCGACGCTTTTTAGGTCCCTAGGGTCCCTAGGAGTTATATTTTATCAACTAATACTAAATTGAGCACAGAAAAATTTCGTCATGGGCAATTTATACACTTTCTATAAATTCACAATTATATTTTTAATTTATGTATCTATTACATAAAAAAAGCAATTACATTATACAATTAAAAAATAGAACAATGTGAAATTAACGCGTGACCGCGCGTGCGCATAAATCCGCAGAATATAATATGCTTTAAAAAGAGCAAGCGAAAGTAAACATTTTCGCTTTTCTTAAAAGTGCTATCATTAGATGAGGTAACGTAAGAAAATGGTATATTATGAAGGTGAAGTGTTAGTTTGTTTGTTTATATGCGGTAGAATTTGAAAAAAACCCTTTTTATTGTAATATACTAGCAACCCGTCTCGGCTTCGCACGGATAATAGAGACATCATCAACAATCATTATCATATTTCAACCAATTTGAACAAAACGTTAATAAATTATACACCTAAACCTCCCTCATGAATCACTCTGTCAATTGGTGAAAACCGCATGAAAATCCGTTCAATAGTTTTTCCGTTTATTGCGAACAGAAGACAGACAGGCGCGGTAGGGGACTTTGTTTTATAATATGTAGTGATTTATAATTAGTAAGTTAATAAGTGGGTATACTAAACGTAAAACAATTATGCCTACCTCCCACAGGCTAATTCAATTCAATTCAATTTATTTTTTGCCAAAACATTGTACCATTTATAATGTAGATCTTAAGATCTTTACTTATGTAGGTATATTCAATTTATCTCTTTAATCGGATTATAACTAGAAACCTCACTGAAGTCTTTTGAGTAGTTCTGGTTGAAAAAACAAACAAATAGTACATAGAATTTTACAGCAAATATAAAAATTACAAAAGTAAATCTAATTTTACATTTTTGTCATTATCTTTAGCTTCGTCGTATTCAATAAATAAAAAAATAAAAATAGGAAAAAAAGAAACGTGCATAATCAAGTCATGCTACATTTGTGACAATTTGCATGAACTGTAACGCGATTGCGTAAGCGCCGTCATCGCGAGCGTGAGTGCACACGGATGTGTGTCTGCCTGCGTTCCGTGACCGAACAACACGCAAACATTCACTGGCAGCGGGCGCCTGGGCTACTTATATTAAGTAGGTACCTATTCAACTTATAAAGTCGCTAACACAAAATTTGAAACGCTAGACAATAGGGTCACTACGGTGCAGAGATTTGAGGCACACAATTTGTAGTATGGATAATGTATAAAATGCTTTATTGCTTAATCTCTTTCAGGCAACTTCAGATAAGACCAAAATGGTTTTAATGAACAAATATAATCGTTGGCAAAAATCAACAAAGCATATTTTCTGTTAGACTTACTAACATACACAGAAGTATATAGTATCAGTGTAAGAAACAGTCTCACAGCCACTGATATAAACTATGAAAATCACTAACTAACAGCAACTGCCAAGTTGTTCGTACCTCTATTCACACTCAAGTCAATAGTTCTCGTCTTATTCCTACCCTTTTATAATTCCACTATTCGTTAATATTTATCAATCGACCAATAGTATTGCGTTACCGGTATAACCAGTCAAAATAATGTATATTAACTTATTTTTATTAAATAGTGAACTGTGTTATCATCTGTTATAGTTTGTCCATATTTTTAATAGACTAAATAAGAGTTTTTAATGTGGCGACAACATCAGATAATACCATAATATATAACAAATGCTATGTTGTGTTTGAAAAAGATTTGAAAGTAGAGATGATTAGAGAAGAATTACAGTTGGTTGCAAGAGAAGACATGAAGGCATAAATTAATCTTATAAAAACGGTTAAAGGTCTTCTTACACCTCTTCCGACACTTTCGAATTATTATTGATATATTATGTTATTAATTCAATAATTCAAGAAGTCTTTTTAATTTCTTAAGTCTGTTTTATTTGGACACCGATTAGTATTTTCATTTACATAATAAGAAGTATCAAAGAAATCACTGGAAACGTTTTGATACTTTCTTTTCTTCTAATCGTTGCTAATACACGCAAAGACAAATGATTATATTATGACTTTGTAAAATCTTATCTTACTTATATTATTAAGGCGAATGTTTGTGAGGATAGAGGATAGATGGATGGATGGACGTTTTGTTACTCTTTCATACAAAAACTGCTGAACGTATCTAAAATGAAATTTGGCACAGAGATAGATTATAGTTTGGAATAAGACTAGTTTGGAATAGGACATAAGTAACTATTTATCCTGGAAAATGTACGGATCCCGTGGGTCAGATTTCACCAAAAATTTCCACGCGAACGAAGTCGAGGGCACCAGCTAGTGCACAATAAGAAGTGAGAAGAAACATAAGAGAAAAGCGAACGCACTATCAGACAAGGATGCAATACCAGACAAGGCTGCAATACTATTTTCAGTTGGAAAGCCATGCTTCGGCACGTAGGGGGCGGTTTAACCGGAATGATACCACGGCCTCACAGATAACCGGCAGTGAAGTATGGGTGGCGGTAGTTACTTACTTACAGGTGACCCGTCCTTTGCTTGCCCCCTATATCATAAAAAAAATACCAGACGAAGTTGCAATACCAGACATTTCTCTAGTTCCAAAAGTTGGTTATCACATGTCTCTGACTAGACTGTTCCTTTGGAAGAAACGAAACGTATGTGAACGTCATGCAATTACCAGTTGCAAATGTAGTTTTAGAATTTAAAAAAAACACGTTCGACAGAAGTTTAAGGATTTGAAAAGGTAATCAAATTCTAGTTTTCTGAGAAAAGAGATTGAAAAGTTAATTATATAATACAAAAATGAAATAAACCCACCACCAGCAAAAAATCTCAGCCTTTTTCAAAAGGACAAACTATCGTCAGATTGTTTTGACAAGGACATATGAAATAAAAATGTGTTGTAGTTAAAATACATTAATCAAACATAGTTTATCTACGTAAATGTATACTGATCACCCTGAACGAAATAAAATATGTATTCATATTATGTCGCTAAAATGTCCTAATAAATAAACATGAAAAATTTATTAGGTACATAATTTATCTTATTTGGTGCATATAATTATATCTATACTGATGTATTTCGAAATGGCGAATGACTTTTTTTATTAAGACCATGAATTTTGAAAAATTTTGTCTTGACTTATCTAATATTATTCTTAAGCCAATATTAATACTAAAATTGTAATGTTTTACTCCTGAGATATTTGTTGGGGTTTATCCCTGCAGAGAACTATTATTTATGTGTTTCCTAGATAATTTATTGTTCTGCGTACGTGTGTCCTTTGTCCTATAGTTGTATATTTGTACGTTTTCATTGTGTGATTAACGCTAAACTGCAGTTAAAAAACCACATCACTGGTATCCCTTGTGAGTTGTCAATTCCATTAGTGGATTCTAATCCCATGGAAATCAAATGAGTCTTAAGTTATCAGCAAAAGAAGGACTTTACGCCAGACACTTCTTCTGTCAAGATGGCAAGTCGAGCAATAGTTTGGATTTCTCACCCGAATTTTTACCTTTGAACCATATAATAATATTAACTTGACACATCTCACACACGACCGTCTGATCCCAAACTAGGTCTGCCTAATTTGGGATCAGACGGTCGTGTGTGCCTGTACTATGGTAACCATACTGCTAATATTTCTAAATCTATATCACATTATGGATAAACTAAACCCAGACACAGAACAAATGATCGTGCTCATCACACAATTATTTACCCTGGGTGGGAATCGAACCCACGACCTCTGGCTCAGAAATCAGGATCACTAACCACTAGATCAACAGGCCAGTCAACTTGTAAGATCAAGAAATAACAAATACATAGTTCGTTGAATAACCTTGACCTTTTTTTAACGTATATTCTTAGCGGGCATGTTTTTAGTTCATTCAGAGGTGGTAAAATCTGACGCATGATCTACCTATATATCGCCACCCGACAAAAAAAGTGTCATAATACAAAAACAGCTATTTCGAGAAGACACGACTTTTATGCCGGTGAATTGAACAAAACAGCTCAGTGAAAAAGGGAAATTTGTTCTCTTTTTCACTGAGTTAATAACGATGTTTTTACAGCTGATCAAATGCAACATTTACTGTTCAATGCTATAAAAATGTCAACACGAAACGACACTTTTTTTTTGATATGACACTTTTTTTGCCGGGTGGCCATATGTAAAAATGAATCCCTATTTCCTTTGGTCACGCCATAACTTGAGAACGACTTAACCGATTTCATACATCTTTTTTTTTTATGTTTTCTATTACTTTGTAGAAAGTTCTTAAGGAATGAAAAATTAAGAAATTTGAGCCGAAAATCGGTTCCCGTTGAATAAAGAATAAAGTCACTGACACTGGCTTTTTCTACATAGATAAAACAGTTCAAAATCGATTTTCTTTATTTGCAGACGAGCTTCAGTGTCAATTTATTTTGTATTTTTTCGTACCTTTACCGGAGCTTTATTGTTCAATTATTGTATCAATAGTTTAATGAATTGACTCGAATTTCGATTTCTAGACGACCTAGTTGATTCCCAACTTGTTGTATGTGCTGTGTTGTATTTTTAAACAAATAACAGGTAACAGGGCTATTACAACGAGAGGCAAGTCTCGAGTTGTTCGATCTATAAGTACGTAGGAATGGCATTAGAAAGGATATCTACAAGGTTGTAGTGTGTCCGCTATCGCATTGTGTGGTGCTGTATCTCTCAACAGGGTATAAGGACCATGTATTAATAGTCTTATAAGCAGATATCAATAAACGCATCTATGTTCTTCATGATTTGTTCCAAAAGATTTAAAATTGACTAAATTGTCTTGTATATATGAATGTGCTGTGTCGATACGGTGTGCTGGATATACTATAAGTGTATTTTGCCACTCTAAAAAAAGAGGTACGGCAGAACTAAAACAGAACTTGAGGTAACGGAGAAGTTTGTTTTACTTAATAATAATAAGGCTGAAGGGTTTGTTTTTAAATATTCTATCCAGGCTTTACAGCCAACATTCACTTTAACCCGTTTTGAAATAATATGTCGCTTCCGAAAACTTACCTGCAACAAAAAAATTACAATTAGTAAAATGAAAAAAATACCAAGTGTGTATAATGTGCATAATTCGAAAATAAAATTTACATAAATAGAAAGTTCTCCTAAAGGTGATTCGTTTTTTAAATCAAAATAGTTTCTGAAACGATTCCTCTTTTAAAATTTGTACTCTGAAACCAAAAATAATAGAAATCTAATATCGAGATACGTTGAAATATTAATTATCCTGTTCATTACATCAGTAAAGACTATGATTGAGTTCTTTATAGCGGTCAAATAGTTTAGGTAGCATATTTTTAAACATAAAAAGAGTTATTGATTTAAACCACAGTTTTGTCCTGTACAATTTGGTGACTGCCAAATATGCAGAGCTGATTGCCAACCTTCATTAATAGGAGAGGCACCTAAAGAAGAAGTCTCTTACTATAAACGGAAATCTAACTCCATCATTCAAGGTTGTTGAAGAGTTAATCTTATCCTGAAAGAAAAACTCGTTTAAGGCATGGTAAGGTACGTAAGTAAACCACATATGACCTTCCTTCGAGTTGCTCCTACATGGTGAGGCTAAAAACAAGTTTATGGAAGCAATTTAAAATGTAAATGAGCTTGCAATTAATGTAGTTTACTACCTGACTTTGTAAAAGGCCATTTACACCGGGAAAATTGTAGAAAGTACTGGGAAAAAGTATTTCGATTGACGCGTAAACCTGCATAGTAAAGTAGCGGTAAACAATAATTAATTTATCGTTCTCATCGTTTAGTTTATGTTAATGAGTGTAATAAAACTGACTAATCTTTGTCTATGAGGAATAAAAGGAAGAACGCATAGAATGCCCCTTACCTCTACCCCTTACTTGATAATAGTTGTATGTAATAATTTAGATGCAAATGCGAGTTTGTTTGTTGGATAAGCATTCACGTCTTATCTAAGTACTTTATTCCCACCCAGGACAAATAATTGTGTGATGAGCACGATCATTTATTGTGTCTGAGTGTAATTTATCTATAACTAGCTGCGCGCGTTTCACCTGCGTAAGTCCCTAATTTTTCTAACTTTCCTCATTTTTTCTTTTATAAAAACCTTCTCTTGACAATAACAAATACAAAAAAAAAAGAATTAGCGAAATCGGTCCAGCCGTTCACGCGTGATGCCGTGACCAAGGGAAATAGGGTTTAATTTTTATATACTCGTATATAGACTTGCTGACCCGGGAGACGTTGTCCTGTTATTAAATTCAAACTGGAATACTATACGCTGGGTAAGGGTTATAATTCGTTCTTAATGGCGACAGTGGATTTCCATGATGAAGTCCTTGATTCCGACCGATACAACTAATTAACGCAAAGAGAATATAACGCTACGCTAGAATTATGCGAGCTGTAAACGATATTGGCGGCGTACGATCTGTCTCTTACTGTCTCTTACGGTCAAACAACTGACAGTTATTTCAAATGTGCTTAGCAAAGAGTATATAACGCTGGGACTAAGATTACACTAAAAAAGTTTATAATAAAGGTAGTCATTAAATTTTCTAAGATTCTGCGAAATTTTCTTAATTTTTTTAATGTAAGAATCTGCTACGAAGTATAAGAAAACATTAAAAAAAGATGAATGAAATTGGTAAAGCCGTTCTTAAGTTATAGCTTGACCAGGAGAAATAGGGGTTCATTTTTATATACATAGATAATAGAATTATATAAGTATTTTATCAGCAGTTTGGTTTCCATAGTACAGGCTCTGCCCAGTTTGGGACCCGACAGCCGCCGTGTGTGAGGATTCTTAAGTTTTTAAAAACATAAAAAAAAATATTCGTTTATAAGATCAAGTTAAAAAGAAAACAAGACGCGGCCCGCGTAATCGCAGGAAGTTACCGCTCCTGTAAACACCAGTAGAAAAGTGTGTTGACAAACTCACGGGTGAGCCTCCCTATTCACCAGTAAACAAGGTAAGGTACTGAACCAGATAAACATCTCCAATACAATTTTAAAAAGTGCATAATTTCATTTCTTATACCGTTACATTTTAGCCGCCCAAACATGTTTGTATTTACAAAAGTGCTTACAATTTTGTTTTTACTTGTAAGACAAACGTCTCACAAGTAAAATAAATTTAAGCACTTTTGTCACCAATAAATTCAAAACCAACCGGTTTTGGTCCAAACTCATAAACTCGCTATGAAAAAATAATGATTACAGAGTAATTCTTTATAAAATTAAAACAGATATTATAAAAAAAAAATATTAAAAAAAACAAAAACTTAGTTACGTTTTATCAAAAGTGAATTTGTTTCAGTTCAAGTGTTTAAACGTACAAACTAATTAGCAAAATATTGCGTTAATTTTACGACGTAGTCAAGTAAAAGTGTAGCATATTTGTGTGTAATCTTTATCCTTAACCTTTCCGAAGTAAATTGGAGTCACTGGACTACTAATTAGGCCAGTCTACTCATCAACTTTTGCAACACATCTACTGTATTATAGAGGTACACTAGTTGTCATAGTATTAAGAGCTGCTTGTCTTTAATCTTGTTTTATGAATGTCTTAATTATAATCCAAGGATTTTCGCACAATTACACTTTAGTTATGTTACTAAGAATTTTGAAGTGATGATAATATTAAACAATTTGTTGTTTTTGAATGTTTTTGCCTGTTTCGGGAATAAATTCAAAACTTAATGTTGAAAAGTCATACCATTGATCCTCAAACTAAGATGTTTAGTAAGTTTCTCGATGTTATTAATATTTGGAGTCCAATATCTTTAGATTAAATATTTCCTTTTTAATAATATTATATTTGAAATCTGAAATCTTTGGAGGTTATTTTTTAATTTTAATACGAAGGACATTGAAACTTAATCTTTAGATAAAAAATAAATCTTTAGATGTTAGATTACATGTTTATTAAAATATGTAATTATATGGAGTTTATTTTTTATTAATTTTATTCACAAAGTCATCAAAACATTTGACGGACAACTCAGAATTATTTTTTTAGATGTAATTCATGCATTATATTTTATTATAATATTTTTATTATAGTTGCTTACAAATTATGCTTTTTTTTTCTTTAATTTATGTCAAGATATAAAGTAATATATTCTACAAAATTATACGCAGATGGACAAGGAAGCTAAGCGTAATTGGCACTTAAGCTTTGTATGCAAAGTGGCAAATTCTTTAAATGATTTCCTAGAATAAAATCTTCTTAAATAGGTAATATTTGTGTGTAATACACTAAAAGAGAAATCAATTACAAGAAATATAAGTAGAACTAATTTATAACATTGAAATAAAAGGATAAAGACAAAGAAGAAACTGAACAGAACAAGCAAGAAGAGACAAAGGCAGAGCGTAAACGTCGCCAATTCTATGTTAGGTACATTGTCCTCCGATTTGGCTTTTACTTCTAAGCAATGTTACCAGAATATTGTAAAAAAAAAACATGACTAAAAAGAGCGTCCTTGGAGGTTCCTGCCTGTTCTTCTCCATAGGATCTATATATCGGAACAAGCAACTTGCTTCACGACTGACTGATTCTGACTGACTCCTAAATCTAACAATTAAAAATACCTAAAATTAGTTTAATTGAAATAAATTTTTCACTCTGTTCTGCGGTCAAGACCAACGGCAAAACCGCAAAAAGCGTTTGAGTAGAATAATTAGTATCGGACACTCCTCCAAATATTGTTGTTATTTTATCTTTAACTAATAAATTGTAAGTATTAATATGCAGAAATACAACAGTTCAAAACAGCTTTGTACAGGTCGGAGAAGAATAGAATAGAATAGAATTAAACTTTATTGTACACCAATTAGAAATAAATTAAAAAGAAATCGCAGTAAGTGTACAATGGGCGTCCTTATCGCTAAAAGCAATGTCTCACAGGCAACCTTTGGATGGACAAAGACGAAGAAGAAAGAAGAAAGAGAGTTGTTGACTTTTGGTGTAAGTTGCTGGAGTTTTTTAAGTAATCATACTGTAATAAATTTATTTGGGCAGTGGGCAGTTTCATGTACAACATTCAGCCAGTTACAGGTTTTTATGAATTGCTGCATTGTATAGTCTGTTAGTTCATATTCAAGCCGAAATTTACCTTGCCATGCCTTCGAGAATATCTATTGTATAGGTACATACATAAGTATTCCTCGAGGTATCCTCGAATTGTTACGAAAATACACAAAATATATTGTTGACATTACTTTGAGAAATTCATTCTTCTCTAATTACAATGAAGTACTAAACATTAATTAAGTGGCTTTAATGTGTTAAATTTAGTATGATAATGTTAATTGTTGAGACTCGAGGCTATTGTTTGAGAATTATCTCAAATATTAATGTTTCGTTGTAAAATAGTTTTGCGGTGCAATCGGTACGTGTTATCCCAATGTTTGGGGTAACATTATTTGTAATGGCAATTTTACCTTTGAAACCATAATAGGTCTTAGTGTTGTCAACTAATAGTAAAATATGTTGAATGCTGGTGAATGCCGTTTATATTTTTTGTTATTCAAATGTATAATCTTTTCCTGTAGTCTACAATTCTCTAGTGATATGAATGCATTTTCAGTTTGTGAATAATTTAAGAAATAATTAATTACACATTCAAATTTTTTATAAATTAACTTTATTATTGTTTTATTTTGTGGTATTATATAACTCTAATGTCCACAACTAAAAAACTGATTTCAGTGCGCCCAAATGATGCTTGTATAAATTGTCATAATTTATTTTTAAATCTTCATGGTTGGATTATTTCATTATATGAATAAAATAAATATACATTATACGTACAATTAAAACACTGCTTAACAAATTTAATTTGTAAACATTTTATTAATTAACAAATTTAGAGATGTTTTTCAGCATAATATTTTGCCCAAGGCTTCGCACGCGTGGGCCTCCTTCACGTATACCATGTGTATGTGATAATCCAAGTCATAAACTATAGTTTGTGCCAATTTCATCCAAATCCGTTCAGCCGGTTTGTGTAAAAGAATAATAAAGTGTGGTTTAAAAAACTAAAAAACAAGGTTTAATAGCAAATCGAACTAAAAGTTGAAAATATTTTTTTGATTGTAAAAAAAAGTGGGATGCTTTACATAAAATGTTTAAAATACTAACTTTTAAACATTCGCGTTCCATGATATAATTTTGTATTTACACGGGAATTGACGCGATCACGAAAAGGTATTACATACCTCTGAATTGCCTGACGTTTCGACCAGGTTGCACAGGCCGTGGTCACAGGCTGACCACGGCCAGTACAACCTGATCGAAACGTCGTGATCGCGTTAATTCCCGTGTAGAGACATAATTATGTTTCAAATACTGCATTGGTAGCTATTTATAAAAATAGAATTACTGTAATAAATTATATTATACACGCTTTAATATCCAACCAGATTGATACAAAAAGTTCTACTATCCATCTAGGAGATGGATATCATGGATGGATCCAGCATCAGAGCATCCTTACTAAACCCAATCTGACTGAATCAAAACGAATCAAATGAGCCCAAACTGGAGAAGTTTACTAGCAGCCACTGAAGAGTTCCACTATCCAGCTCCTGGCTCCATCATCAGATTAGTTCCAAGATGCCCAAGTTTCATTTTGATACGACAATTAGAAGTAGTTAAAATTAACTTCCACGTTTACATAGTTAGTCAGTTATTACAACTGAATCTAATAAAAGTGTGTTCAGAACTTCCATCCATCCATCCTCATAAACTTTTGCGTTTCTAATATTAGTAAGATATGTAATTAAATCGTATGATAACAAAGTATCAAAAGAACTTCTGGAGCTCAAAAGATACAATACCTGTGCAGTAACAAGAGTACAAGTGTCCTCACCGGACACTGTAAATTGAAAAAACATATGTTCAACCCAAAGTTGGGCGAGAACTCAATATGCAGAATTTTTCGAGAGGCAGAAGAAACTGCAATGCATATTCTATACTCTTGTGGCCACTAATGCGGCACCGAAGTATTAACCTAGGGTTACACATCATGCCACCGAAGGAAATACAAACAATCACTGCTGATAGGATCTGAAGGTTTTTCTAAGCCATAAGTCTAAGCAGTGAACTTTAAAGCAAGAGTGCGCTACAAAAGATCATAAATGGTCGAGGTAGCACTAGGCAATTAAAATAATAATAAATAGTAATTAAATCCTAAACTTAAGTTTTTTTTCAAAGACTGATGATAAGCAAAGATTGCTTATTCGCTTCAAAATTACCAAATCACCATAGACAATTGTCTAACTGATTTTTAATTATATCGCTTTTGTAAGATATCTCAGGGTGTGAGTGGTCCCTATTTGTGAATATCAAAACCAAATACTGAAAGTCTTTGTAACGGCCTGTGTTTAGCAATGAAGGTCCTACGACTGGAATGATGATGACAATACAAATTATTACACAACACTGATTAGCATCTAAAACTCCTTCTCATCAATGAATCTCGTCTACAAACAAAAACTTTCGTGTCTCCAAGCCCAGATTGCAGTCAGCTAAAACAATAACAGTATCCGTAGACAAGGTCACGTGAATGTGATGAAATGAGTCGTTACTACCAGATGACGGTGTTGCCACACTTCGTGGTAATAGAAAACATGTAATCATGTAATATCTAACGTGTAATTGTTGTTCTAGAAATATCTATGTTGGTTATTTGGGATTGTTGCGGAAAAGCATTGATGTATTTTGATCTATCGCTTTTACACATATGAGCGACACTACATTTGAGTTATAAATATTTATCAGTAGGAGGTGGTTAGACTTACATACATGGGCGTACCTTGGTACGTTTTCGTACCATGGCTGACTTCTATGCTTACGTAGTATTAACTTTATTAACGTAATGTTAAAGTCAAAGTTTTGATTTGTTCCCCCAGGGCCAAAAACTAGGCATACATACATAACCTCACGACCTATTCCCACCTGGGATAGGCAGCTTTTCATCAGACCTCATTCATCAGACGCTTATCAGTTACTTGAACCTTTTATTTTTCCCCTTTTCATTGTACTGTGGATCTGGACAGTATACGTCTTTCCGGGCTTTCTAGCACCGTCTCGCCCACTGACACTGACTGACGGACCTTAATTTGGGTTGTTTAGAATAATTATTATATTTGGTGTGTAATTCGGGACCTAATCGCGATAATATTTAAAAGGTACAATACCTCTTGGTTACCCGACGTTTCGATCGAATTGCACCGATCGTGGTCACGAGTGGACTGTCCCCTCGTGACCACGACAACCGAGAGAGAGGTAACCTAATATGTATCAAAGACGCGAAAGTTTAGAAACAATTATTATATTTCTAGACAAGTTCACCTCGTCTGTGTCTTTATGTCTATTTGAACGCGATAAACTCAGTAATTACCGAACGGATTTTCATACGCTTTTCACCAATAGACGGAGTGATTCATAAGGAAGGTTTAAGTATATAATTCATTTAAGTTTTGTGTAAAATGGCTGAAATATGACGATGATTGTTGAAGATGTCTTAAAAATCAATTTAAATGCTCTGCTACCCGTGCGAAGCCGGGGCGGATTGCTAATACATACATATTATATGAACAATCATCCATAATAATACAATCTCCCACTATTTCACTATTCATTTGTTGTTTATTAATTAATAAACAAATATCTATAAAACGCAATATTCACGTAACAAATTTGACATTTTGTTAGTAACTTTTCAACAATAGAAATTGTGGACAAATGTACTAATAAGGAAGTCGTAACAAGATTTTGTTTACATTCAACATTAAATATAGTGAATAAAATTGGAACTTATGTGTACGTAATAAAGTTTAGTTTACAGGAAATGTACGAGGAACAGTATTGTACGAGTATATGTTTGTACAAAATGTTTATAGTTATGGCACAATGTGCGTAAGTACTTTAAAAATATAATGGCGCCTCTTTCTCTGAATCTTTAAAGAGGTTAGGCAGAATAGATTTTGACCAATTTTAGGTGACTGCGCAAGAAGGCGGATTATTCTTATAAAAGACTTCACCTCAATAAACCAACACTTCTGGTTTACTTGTGATAATAGTTTTACAGTTGGTAAGTGACAGGAGTTTGGAGTTTGGAGTTTGGAGTTTAGAGTTTGGAGTTTGGAGTTTGGAGTTTAGAGTTTGGAGCTGCTTTTATAGGCAGCGTATGTGTACTGTTATAGTTTTGTGACTTATGAGTACTTATGACTTAACTCCGTAAAGAGATTTTAAACTATATTAACTTTACTTACAATATTTCATTACAAAACATTTTTAAATAAGGGCAAATAAAGTTAATATTTTAAATGTTTCTGAGATTTGTATTTTATTGTCATCAACAGTGATACAATGGTGATCTAAAATTTGACCTGCCTGATAGCAATCAATTACCGGTAAAATCATGTAACGACAGACCCATCAGTTGTTTGTAACCAATTTTGGGAATTATAACACAGATAAGATCACAGTTACCAGGTAATTAAAAAAAAACTATACTCGAAGAGAGTCGGCAACACGCCCATGTTTCGTATTACAATGTAAGCAATAGATAATCCAACAGCTATCAAAAAGCTATCACGCTACATAAAAACAAGGAACTTGATACATTCATTGTAATCAATCATGTATGTGTAGTTTGAACTGCACACATCATTCAAGCTTGACTGCTAGACATTTATTCATAGATCATTGTAATTAATTAGGGATGTATTTAACAGCTTTTTTAGAGTTTGGTAAAAGTTCATGCATATTTTAGAGACTATTGCTAACATAAGCTAACATTAGATCAGTCCTCTGGCGAGGGTTAGGTGGGGGAACAAAATTATGTAGAAATAGAATCTACGACTGTATGGTATTATATCATTTTATTCTTGGATCCGTAACGAATGATTTCACATACTTATGTTCAAATATATAGATTATATCCATTCAAACGAACACATTACAATGTGAAACAAAACAAAAGTTGTTAACTTAAGTTTTAATTAACATTAGTATAAACTCATAGAACTTGAGTTAAAAAATGAAAGTTCTAACAATCAACATAAATAACTACATCATCATTTTTCTGCTTTTTTCCCAATTTTCATTTGAGTTGGGCGCAATGTGTAACGTTGCAAGGGGTGGTTGGCTGGTTGGTTTGGTTTTTTTTTTTTAGGGAGAGGAACCTAGGGTAAGGAATACCGCAAGTCTTGGATGGGGAACGGGACTTGGACTGCTGTGGCTCGCAGAGGCCGGGGTCGCGTATATATGCGTCTAGGACAGGAACACCAGTTGGCGATAACTACATAAACATTTAAAATTAGGTACTCACGGACTAAGATAATCCATTCATCCATAATTCTGGTTAAATTCAGATGGGGTAAACCAAACAATTATCAGGCACCTTAGTGTCTACAAATTGTTTGGTTCTACATGGTAGGTTTTGCTGTTAGTTTTACCACAATCAAGATCGTGACTGCCAGATAACGGGATAACCTATCATCTAACACAGTGACTGATAGTTGCACGATATTGATTGCCCAACATCTGGATAGCTTGAACTCCTAAAGCTCGGTAACCGTTTTGGTAATAATAAGCGTAAATCAAAATAAGATTATAATACACGATAAAAGATAGTTGACAGTAACCAAAAGGAAAAACATGTTTGGATAAAGTATTTATTATAACTAGAAATCGCCTGGTGGTCGAAATTCGAGCATAATTCATATATTTTTTACCAATTAATTGCCAGTATAAGTTAAACTGTCATTGTTGGACTTTTCGTACCAAGATAGATGTATACTGGACGCGTATAGCTTGACGTAGTCGTTTTTACGTAATATTTAAACATGTAACACATATTGTTTATTTTTTTAGCGTTCTGCATTTCTTCTATACACAAAATTTAAGTATTTAAATGAAATTTTCTTAAAATTGCGTACAAAGAATTCTCTATACCTATAAATATATAAATATTATACTGTGTATTTCTGTTAATCCAATGCCCTCACGACCTGACCCAATTCACAACAAAGAAAGTGACCAGGTGGACGTAACTTAATCCTGAACAAGATTGCGCAGCCAGAAACCGGTAATGACATTAGTACACAACTTTATTACTTACTATTGCTTAGCTTGGAACCGTGGCCCTGGATCTAGAATCCCGTAGAACTGTATATTATTCCAGGATACAAACTTACTACATGCCAAATCACTTTTTCTTTTTAACTAATTACCCAATTTTCAAGGATACTTCACATCAGTTTTCCTTTGCCTGAAAGTACTGTCATAGAAGAAGCACTTACAGGTAATTTTTGACGTGACAACGTCTTATAAATTGGTTTGCCGGGTGACACTTCAAGAAACTGCGTTACGCTCCGCTCACGTTATGCGCTCACAATGAGAGCGAGTGAGAGGCACGCGTTTTAAATATAATTCTTTGTATAAATAAATGTTTTAAATTGTTACTATTATTTCATCCTTCTTCCTACTATACGAATGAATATTCACATTTAAATTATTTTACCACTCAAAGTCGTTGTCACGTAAAACTTTCGCCCGTATACCGACTTTACAGGCAACCAATTTTTTAAATTTTAAATTTTCCATTAATCCTTTTCGGTTTTTCTTTGCCTAAAACATTTTTTTTTATGAGGCAAACGTGCAGACGTATCACCTAAAGGTAAATGACTAAGGTGCGTTGCCGGCCTTTAAGGGGGAAGAGGGGGAGATATATTAGATAAATCAAGCAATCGGTACGTAAGATGGGTACTTACCAACCAACCGCATTTCATTTTCGTCGGTATAAAAACCATCATTCATTCTACCTAAGTTCTATCTAAGTCGTTACCAGATCCTTTAAAAACTGTATACGAGCGATATCGTTCCTGTATTTTCAATTACCAATATTATTAACCCTCCATGATACACCCCGTAAGGGGCATGTGGAGGCTCCCTTAAATAGAGGTAGATCCTATTGTGTCGCTGATGCGAGTTGTTCTTGTCAGATGAGATATATGGGTGCCGCTTCAGTCTTCACGCCGCCTTGGCGGTCAGATCGGAGCTAGATGACACCCCAGGCGACACCTGTCCCTCTCTATGAAGTAAGCTCATAGAGAGTAAAGCTACCGGTTACCAGGCGTAGAGGTAGCCTTCATTTCCAAAGATTCAATCAGCAATGCAAGCTTTCTACGCTCGTCCTTCATGATAAGTGAAGTAGGTTAAGAATTTGCGGTGAAGTTGACAATTACTTTCACTGCGACAGTTTGGTAATATTACTTCACAGTTAAGTGCTTTCGGTGTAAGTGCATATTTTTTTAAAGTAAGCACTGTTGTGCAATTCAAGGTCACGTTAATTAAGGAAAGTAATGAATACATGAATATTTATAAATGTAAAAGGTATTGATTTAATAATTATTGAAGATATGGTTCTATTTAGCGAACCCCGATTAGTTTCAGATACAGTGAAGCGCTTAATATCGACGCGACAAGTAGCTTAGCTCCTTGTTACAGTTCCCCTGTCTACCGGTTCTAGCTAACGACAAAGCGGGAATGATAATAGTGATCTTGTGATCTTTAAAATGCTAGCATAACAAATTATGGTTTAAAAAACTAACCCCATGCTCATCACTACATATTATATAACAAAGTCCCCCGCCGCGTCTGTCTGTCTGTTAGCGATAGACTGAAAAACTACTAAAAGGATTTTTATGCGGTTTTCATCAATAGACATAGTGATTCATGAGGAAGGTTTAGGTGTATAACTTGTTAACGTTTTGTGTAAATTCGTTAAAATATGATGATGATTGTTGAAGATGTCTCTACGACCCGTGCGAAGCTAGGGTTGCTAGTATTCAAATAAAAAAAATATTTTCTACTTTTTAGCTAGGTTTGCTATAAAAGCATGTTTCGATTAACTATAGTTTATGTATGTTCCTATTATTTTATCTGGGATTGCCATCGGTCCTTGATACATCTCGAAATTTTCAAGTTAATCGGACGTCTTGAAGCGTGTAAAAGAACACAGCACGAATGATATAGTTACCGGTAGGTACCATATGCAAACTTAGAATTATAAATCAAATAAAAAAATATTTATTGGAATCGAATTTACAACACTCGACGCTGTAGGGGAACGTACTACGTGACCCATTTTTTACATTTTTTTATACCCCTCAACCCCTCGGTGACCACCCGTAGTATATGCCAAGACCCCTCCTCCCCCACTAGTTTTCACGTAGTAATTTATAAATATGGTTTTAAATGATTTTTTGGCGACATAAAGTTAAAAAACGCTAAACGCTTGTTTGTTGCCATCTGTGAGTTTAAGAAGCGCTAAACGCTGCGCGCCATATTTAAATATAGCTCGAAAAAGCACGAGTTTTCCTAGAGGATATTGAGGATATTGACTACGTGACAAAAACCTAAGCCCCCCACCCACCTGTGACCAAGCGTGGTATTTTGAAGACATCCCCCCTCAGAATGGGTCACATAGTATGGGTACGTTCCCTAACAGTTGAGGTGACAACCGAAAGCGCTGTCATCGCAATCATAGCTTACACACATCGCTCTACTTGTTGCCCTTAAGACCGGTTTCTGTGCAATAGTCGTTTAACAGGCTGTATTATATACAGCCTTTTTTGTTCACACACTGATAGAGACTATATAGCATTCATGTTTACAAATTAGACTCAGGCGATTTACCGATATTGTACGCTAACAAGGGCTAAACCTGATTACTTACAAATTGATAAATTTAAAAGATGTTAGCCACAATAGCGGTTGACATGGCCATTAGTCTCCTGGTTAATTGATTTGTGTTGCTATCTAAAAGTTATTTTTGTTGAACTTTGACTTCAGGTTTCCTGCTGCCATGGTATCCCAAAAGAAAAAGCTTAAAATTTGTCCAAACCGTTTCGTTTCAGTGTAGGTGAGAATACATAGGCACTGACGCGAACGCTCGGCTTCTGAAAGGCTAATCAAAATAGCTTACTAACAGAGCTGTAAAGTTAACAGTGGTGTCAAATCATTTCGAGTATCTGAAATGATCAATTCTGAAAATTTCGACGATCAATTTCATCTTGACGATCATTATGTGAACATTCGAATGACATTTGGCATAAGATTTTGCATTTTAATTTGACATTTGACATAAGCTCGATAATCAAATCAAAGTATATAATATAATATCACATAATATCCATCATAATCATGCTTGAAACTCAATATATATTTGACAAGAGATTTGACATACGATTAGTTAATCTTTGCGTTGATCAGTCTTTCAGAAACCGTGTGTCAATCGTATAGTTTTTGTTACTATCTAAAAAATTTCTTTGTTGAACTTATGACCTTAGACTCCCTGCTGCTATGGTTTCCCAAACGAAAAAGATTAAAATTTGTCCCAACGTTTCTCTGCAGTGGAGTGGAGATGGAGAATGCAAACTAAGTGAGATTTTTTGGTTATAACGAGCCAGAAATTAGGTGTCACCTCCAGGCCGTATCGCGACATTTTCATAAACCATCGCTTTAGCTTCCGTTAATTTAATTGTAATAGGTAAAAGTAGTGTCAATACTGCTCTAATAATTACGTCACTTGTGAAGAGAAAGTGTATAGTTGAGATAGTATATGAGGAGGAAACGGTTTATGGAGCACTTAGATAACTGATAGCGGACCCACTGTAGGCATATATACTATTACACACTTATTTCTTCCTTTGGGCTATTTGCTTCCGAATACCAAATGACAACCTAAACTGATCGTGAAGTCCCGCTTGAGGCAAATATTTTTTAGCATATGTGTCCATCCAGGAAAAGTAATTGTGTGATGAGCACGATCATTTGTTCGGTTTCATAATAATATAAAAAGTTCAATTTGAGGCATTTGGGCAACGCTTGAGTGAGTCGAGTGCTTAATTTAAGTTTATAAAACGTTTATGAAGAATTCATAGACTTTTGCATTTATGTTATGAAAATAAATTTTATATTATTTCGATGTTTTCATAAATACTAATTGCTTTAATTGTAAACTTCAACACAATAAAATGTATAGCTTGATTGTTAATATTAACAACTTATCTATAACTATATAATAAACAATTAAACAATAATCAATGAACTGTTAAAATTCATTAGATTTGAACAACATGGATGAATTTTATACCAAAGGCGTGCACAAAACTTTACCATGAAAATAATTAATATTCATTAAAATATACAATAATTCTTGTTATAATGACTAAGCTTAATATTATTACTAACTCAATTGCACATTATTTTTTTAAGACAATCTTTAAATTTGATGACGTTAAGAAAGTCTTTCTGCAGGTGGTAGGTACGAGTACATAACAAAGCGGCCTAATCTGCGGGGTTATATATCTGGTTCCCGCTGCAGCTAGTGGCGTCCCCAGAGCTTCAAAATAGAGGAAGCCCTCCATAATTTGTTGTACTTTCTCGCGATAGTTTGTTGTACTTTCTCTTCTGTCTTCTTTCGTCACAATTATTGACGATGATACCAAAGCACACGAAAGGCAACGACTTCTAGACATTATTTAACAACATGCCAGTAATGGCCGCTGCAGCCACAGAAAACTTTCTCATTTTTCACCCTTGACAACAATATTGGCTTTCTTTCTTTTTTTTTTGTTTTATGTTACCGGCTTTTGTTGCTTCTAGAATTTAGATAAGTGCGTTTGTTTCCCCCGCATCCGAGGGAGGCGAAGGATGATGAGGGAAAGGGTTTGCCGTCTCGGGATTCTCTTAGGCTGCTGGTAATGATCTTTTGACCTTCAATGTTATCGGATTCTTTTTTAATTTATATACGACTGCTCTGAAATCTTTCAATCTAAGTGATGATAAAGAATCATAGCATTCTAACAACATACAAAAAATATTATTGGTCTTTTTTAACCTCTTCTTTTTGTGAAGCCTGGTTTACAAACGTTTGCATTTTTCCGTATCCCCGTCCCGTCTTTTTCTGCTCCAATAAAGCTTGGAGACAACTTCTTCCAGTTAAAATTGGCTAGCTTGTGCCTTGTTAGGTAGGTGTGTCGTGGGCTTTAGATCAACACACGGATAGACAACAATAGCTGTTAACACTATTGACCTCGACACGTTACTACAATGGCTCTGCTTTTGCTGTAATCCACTTGTATATACATATATGACAAGCCCTTTCCTGCAAATTTTAACCGCGTTTATTGTCATTACTCTACTCCTAAGGGTAGCAGCGTGATGTTATAGTCTATATGTATAACCTACCTCAAGAATTGGACTACCTAATAGGTACAGCATACATATAGATTTATATATATAGACCACTAGACCAACAGAAGAACCCAGACCAGTGCTGACCAATGCAAATGGATATGTATGCACTGAGCAGGAATCTAACCCATGACCTCTGACGTTATAGTGAAAACCACTGCCGCGGAGCCAAAAAATTCGTCAAGATGTTGTTATTTGTCTAGAGTCTATAATGTACATATGAAAATATATTACTTTGATTGATTACTTCATGGTTATGTATTTGTATAATAAGACAAAACAACAAACTTATATAATTAGTTCATCTTTATAAAAATCAATGTTTGTTTGTTTGTCCTCTATGCATTCCGAAACCATTAATCAGATTGTGACGAAACTTTGGTAGGATGTTCTGGGGACGCCCGCGAGGGTTCCTGGCCAAAAAAATGTATTAAAAAAGGCATTGCAACGCATGCCGGGTGCAGCTAGGTCACAATAAAAGTCCATAAGGATTGGCTTGTAACCTAAGTAAGTATACGTCCGCTAATGTGTCATACCTACTTTCAATAGTTTTATATTCTTTTTTTATCGTGTTAAAACCCCCACGGGTCATCACCTCACCTCAACCAAGGGTGAAGTGGTATAACGAACTCGAACTGACTAAAACACCCGGTGTTCCATCACGAGTGAGTCTATTAGAGAGCACCTGGAATATTCCAGGTGCTCTCTAATAGACTCACTCGTGACGCTTCCTTCCGCAGCGCGCGCGAAGCACACGAAGCTTCCTTCTTGGGATATCCTAAGATCCTTCTTAGGATATCCCAAGAAGGAAGCTTCGCGTTCTGAGAACCCCTGCAGACTTTTGCCTCCTGGTCAGCAGGAGACCACACCGTGGAGTATGGGGGCCTTACCCTTATCCTTACTTCTGCTAGGGTAACGGTCTACTTTTAATAGCTAAGGTAAAGTTAAATTTAGCCTCTCATGTCATTGAACTATGATCTCAAAGTATTACCAGTTTGGGCAATAAATTATATAAATACTAGCAGCGCCCCGCGGTTTCACCCGCGTAAGTCCCGATCCCTTGGGAATATCGGGATAAAAAGTAGCCTATGCCTATATATTAATCCAGGACTCCAGCTATCTACATACCAAGTTTCATCGCAATCGGTTCAGTGGTTTTTGCGTGAAAGAGTAACAAACATCCATTCATCTATCCATCCATCCAAACTTTCACATTTATAATATTAGTGGGATTGATTAGGAAAAGGTTTATCTATACAACTATACAAATAAATAAAATTAGAGTGTCCGTTTGTAACGTCATAGTAAAAGCTTTTTATAATAAATTATATTATAATATAAATTTTATTAATGTATCTGTCTGTCTGTCTGGTTGTTAAGGCTGAACTTCGGAACGTATGATTTCCACGGGACTTTCATTGGCAGGTAGCTGATGTTACAAGGAGTAACTTAAGGCCGATTCACACATATCAGTGCAGTCACAGTTCCGGCAGTAGTAGTAATTATTCTTTCATACATTCTCTATGAACGCATCCACACCTGTCAGTGTCAGTGACGGCACAGTGCTCTCAGAGACAGTGCCGTCACTGACTCTGAGAGGTGTGGATGCGTTCATTGAGATTGTATGCACAAACTAAAAGTTGAAGTTGAAGTTGAGATTGTATGAAAGAATAATTACTACGGTGGCGGTACTGTGCCGGTACTGTGCCAGAACGGTGACTTCACTGATATGTGTAAATGAGCCTTTAGGCTCTTTTTACTTAAGAAAAATAATTAGGGTTCCGCGCAAAAACAAATACGTACACGAGAGCGAAACTTTTGTTTTGAAGGAGAATAAGACTAAATATTGTATTTAAATAGAATATTAAGTTAATTAATAGTTTTAGTATTTGGTGACGAGTCTTTTAAGTAGATGACGTGATTGTAGGTTTGATACATCCAGGAGAAAATTATTTATTTGAATGATTCATGGATAACTGTCCCGAGTCTATAAAACCAATCGCCATCTTGAGCAAAGTAAGTTTACCTTATAATATGAGTTCTAGAACACGAATAAAAGAGAACCTAAATACATTTTTTTTTAAAACAGACCTACATATTATATTTACAATGTAGACACACCCTTAGTCAACAAACATGAACACGTTCTACCTATAGCTAACTTTCTAATCACATCAACGTTTGATTGATTCATTTAAACAATCGATTATATCGATTATTCGTGATCGTAATAGATAATGAGATAATGTCGGTCATCCTGTTAAGTGTTCGATTGCCAATATGTTTATTCGATTGTGTAATTAATGTTTGGAGCCGTTTTTATCGTAGTAAGTAAATCATTATCGAAATCAATTTATATTGTATGTCATACTAAAATTGAATAGGGCATGTACTTTTATATTGTTCTTCTTTCTTTCTAAAACTGAGAATATTGAAATTTCAAATGGATGTTAATTAAATATCCGGATTTGTTTGAAAATTTCCATTTAAAAAAAAAAAACAGTCAGTCGTAGGACTGCAGTAAGAAGTGAAAACATAACTTCACAATGTATTTGCATATACATACACACACACATCTGTATATAATAAATATAATTAGGTTAAAAATAAAAAGTAGGTAATAACATATCTAAATGTATACATAAGGTACACTGGAAGTTCTGCGCTCCTGGCCGCTCATAATGTTTGAATTTCGAATGTTATATTTTTTTAAATATAAGAAACTTGGCTCCGTCTTACGAATTTTCGATCAGGTCACGTGTCCTGACGAGTTTAACATTTTTTACCCATCCCAAAGAGTGCACAACGCCGCTAAAGAAGTTTTCACTTCAATAAATATGCAAAATGACTAAAATTAAAATTGGTAAGAGTTATTTAAAAATGTTCACATACACTAGGGAACATAATTTTAAAAAATATACATTCTCCAGAAAGCTAAAAATTTGACAAGAAGTGAAAGTCTTACTAAATCGACGTAAAGTGAAAACCTTTTTGGATCAGCCGCGAGACGCAGTCCCTGACACATTGTACATAAATTTATATGGTCAGGTTTTGTGTTTTCTATTACAACTTAATTATTTTATACTTTACTAGCGAACCACCTTCTCTGAATTCGCTCGGTTTGAACAATAATAATAGCTTGACACATCTCACACACGGCCGTCTGATCCCAAACTACGCAGAGCCTGTACTATGGTAACCAGACTGCTGATAAACATGCTTATAGATTACTAAATGCATACATATTATAGACTAGATGACCCGCGCAACATTTTTTATTGATGCTCCGGTCCTATTGGTTGTAGCATGATGTTATATAGCCTTTAGCATTCCTCGATAAATGAGCTATCCAACACTAAAAGAATTTTTCAATTCGAACCCGTAGTGCCTGAGATTAGCGCGTTCAACCAAACAAACTTCAGCTTTATAAAATTATATATTAGTATAGATAAATTACACCCAGCCAGAACAAATGATCGTGCTCATCAATATTATTTGTACTGTGTGGGAATTGAAACCACGACCACTGGCTTAGCAGTCGACATCACTAGCCTATGATAATCTGAAAATAAACATTTTAAATAAAGAAATAATTCTTCAATTAAAAAAAAATGTATAAAAAAAAAAGAAATATGTGCGTTCACTCCAGACAAAATTTACTCGCGCTATATGTAAATGTAACTCTCTTCTATCAGCCAGTATTTGTCGCTTTATTAGGTAAGTGTAGAGTATATATTTATTGCTGTCAATAAATATATACCCAAGAACTATCTTTCAGTTCCTATTCTATATTATGTTAACCATAATTATGTTTTCCTCGAGATAGCGGTTAACTGACCGCGACGGAACCATTGAGCACTATATTTTACCACGCCTATACCAGAAATGGAGCACCAATACTTCCTATTCCTCACGATACTTAGTACACAGCTTAAGTCTGATAAAAAAAAACGTGTGAGGTGTCTTCGAAAAAACAATTTTTGCTTCAATATTAGGCTTATTAATTTATGTTAATATGACTTACATTTTACTATTATACAACACTACATTTCTTTAAAACCAAAGGAAACTATTGGAGTATCTTGCAGATAATTTCTTTTTAATGGTCCTTCGAGCCAGAGGCACTTTGACTAAATAATTAGTTCATATTAACAGTTTAATCTTCCTCAATGAATATGATATCTAATACAAAAAGAATTATTCAAATCTGACTGATAGTTAACGAGATTAGCGCGTTTAAACAAAGAAAATATTTTCTTTATTATATTAGTATAGATTAAGCACCTATTGTACAATGTAGTTTAACATCGTAACGACAAAAACCATCACCAATAACTTCCATTCAGACGTAGACAGACCAGCTAGGAAACAATGAATTTGCAGACTTAGCGATTTTAAGCAAGGCTGATAGCCTGATAAAACTTAAATGCAATTGTGCATGCAACACAATGGCCGCCAGTTTTACAATAATTTTGGATACTTGAAGGTCGATTTTGAAAGTTTATGAGCAATGTCAGTTACTGCAAAACTTAATTGCAGTGGTCTTGGCAGTGGGAATATTAGGGAAACGTGTCATTGCTTATTATTGTTACAACGCCATCTGTTATCAGGCTCTGGTAAATGTTAACAGTGCCATCTTTTTGATACATCTTCGAGTATTAGTAGATATTGTTGACTTGGTATACATGCTTGATGCCGAACATTCAACGCTCCATAGTCCTAGATCATCTCTCATTTAGGTCATTATTGTCTCATTCTGGGTATGATTCAGTTGTAGGCAGGACATGACTTATGAGACTTTAAAACAGTCATTGAACTTTTACCCCACTGCCTGGCTCCACACTGCCGCGAGTGCGCCTCGTAGAGGCCCTCGTATGATTCGTAGCGAGCGGAGCTTGCAAATGTGCTAGAGCCATCCACACTCTCCATTTCTACAGTTGCCTACTTTGACTCCGACAAAAAAACCTACACAGAACAGAGCGTCGGGGACGGGAACGCACAAACTACACTCTCGTGCTTGCGTCGCCTCGTCTTGCCTCCTGGAGAGTGTGGATCAGGTTTTAAAAGCTGCTAGTTCGGACTTGTGATCTTTGATGAAGTATAAAAGATGTCAAACGATTTCTAACGTCTATATTGTTCAACCATCTTCATTATTTTATAATCCATTGATCAAATCATCTTTAGACTGCGGATTTGTTAAAGAAAAAAAATCATTTGGCAACCACACTCGGATCAAACATCTAAGAAACATATCTTATTTATTTATTAATTTCACACTTCCTCAATTTTAGATTTGACATCTTATATTTACTACCTAATAATAAAATAAAGAATAAAAGCGATCTTTAAAAATTATGTTTTAATCGATTAGATTGTACCACCGTACCATGAATGTTAACAATTTGTACCTTAGTATAATGGATAAATACTCGGCTGAATAGCTCGGACTTCCCGGCAACAGCCAGTTTATTACCACAAAAAATAACATATTAATTACGTACATTTAAAAACTATTTATATCATAACAAGATAATCAGAGAAAGTTAATCTTCTTTTGTAACAATATTTAAATGCTTAATTTCCTTGATTTTAGATACCTATCTGTCGTATATTTAAAAGTCAAATGTCTTATTGGTTTTCGGACCATTGCACTCCATTGAATTGTTAAATTGGAAAGTGATATAGAAATTGTTCCAAGACAAAATGATTTTAACAAAACTAAATTTAAGTGAAAGACTTTATCTTTTGTTGTAAGCGGGCTACTTACTTCAGTAGCTAAACAAACATCTCATTGTGTTATAGTGTATCGTGTCTACATCACTCCATATCACTACATATTATAAAACAAAGTCCCCGCCGCGTCTGTATGTCTGTCTGGTCGCGATAAACTGAAAAACTAATGAACGGATTTTCATGCAGTTTTCACTAATAGACAGAGTGATTCATGAGGAAAGTTTTGGTATATAATTTGTACCCGTGCGAAGCCGGGGCGGGTTGCTAGTAATATAATATAAGCAAACATTATATAAATAGTTTCTTGTACAAAAAGATAAAAAGAATAGATTCAGTTCGTAAAGTGTTTTATGGTTTTATCTGCTGTTTTTTTGACTATCCACGTTGTAAAGCCATCTGCCCTGTATATAATTTACCCGAAATTAATTTTGTAAATAGCCGTATAAAGGTTGTCTGGAAGAAATCACCGTGAGTGATAAGACCGCGTTTTGTCATGCCTGTATAATATAACATGTCTATATTACATAGTATAGTGACTACCACCGTTCATCGACACTTGCAACTCAAGAGTCACAAATGTGTTGCCAGCCTTTGAGGTGGAATTACGCTCTTTTCTTGAAAGTTTGAATATATGACATGTCTGTATAAGATGCATTCTGAAATGTACATTCAGAATGTTCTATTGCTGGTACTAGAATATTGTAGACACAGAACAGTTAGTAATTCATTCAATTCACGACTTATAACAGCCATAGCCGTGATAGAACACATGACTAGTATTATCTTTAACGACTCCAGCTCAGCTGAATTCTTGTCTTAGAAATGGGTTCACATCGGTAGTGTAACACATAAGGAACGAACCCCCAATATTTCTTTAGCAAACTCGATACTTTACCCGTTATGTTGATGTATTGTTGTTACGATTTATACTGTGTCAAGTGTTCATGGTTAACGTAGACTATTTACCATCAGACGGCCAAAGATTATGTACTTATGACAAATAATACAACGAATCTTAACAAAGTAAATTCATTTACCCAGACCTCTTCAATTTGAACTACTTTCTTTACAGTCATGTCACTGTCCTCTTTATTAGCCAAAGCATGGATTCCAGTTAGTAGTTTTTCTTTTAGAATGTCGCTTACTAAACGACACGTGTAGAAACCCAGAATCTCTCAATAAAATGTCCGTATTCTATGCTCATCAGCTGTCGTGACACTCGTGGCGTAACTTAATCGATTAGATCCACTTACAAAGAGTTTAACCAAACAACATCTTTCCGTTTATTTGAATTTAAAGTCTGTAATTAACAAACGGTGGAAGCATTTCGTGCCGACCGTCACGCGTCACGCGGCGCGGGTCAGACGGAAGAACCTTTGGTAACAGCCTTTGATCCTGACCTTTCGGCTACGTGCAGCAATTATACAGTTGAAGAGAATCACGAGTACAATATCAACAATTGGGAGAGATACTGTTCAAGATTAACAACTAATAAAGCACTTAATGGCTTTTAAAGTTTAGCATTCCATGTTATATGCCTGTGCCAGCAGTGAGTCTGTGACCACGGCCAGTGTGACCTGGTCTAAATTTCAGGCAATACAGGAGTATACAATACCTATTTCGTGATCACGTTAATTCCCGAACATATACATTATAATAAAGTATAAATATGCTATGCTAATACTTTTGACCGTAACTTTGCTCGCGTAAAAGTTATTTTGTCTATCCCTTGGAATCAGGAATTTATCTGGATGAAAGGTACCCCATGTTCTGTGCCCCTGACATGGTGGATGCAAAATTTTACTATAATTGATTGAGTTGTTCAGGTGTGAAAGAGTAACACACAATCTATAATATCAGTAAGAATGTAAACAGGTATGGTACAGCAGCATTTTTACTCTAGCTCCGAGTCTGCCCAACTAGGAAAATATGTAGCAGAAGACGGTGGTTAAATAGTGTGAAAAGAGCTAAAATAGATGTTGTTTTCACCAAACATAGCTTTAAATAAAGTATAAACTTCATACTTATTTGCTATACAATTTTAAAAAAATGCCTATTTCTTTACAACAAAGAAAAATATAGACTGAAATTTAACGTGTGATGTCCCAATGTTGCCAAATTAACATGTAGGTATATAGAATAACGTAATATATGCAACTCCGGGCCGTGGGAAACGCACGGGCCTTGCCACCTCGGCAACAGACTTACGAAAACTGAGCACTGAGACAGGCTTGGAAGGTTTCAACTTTAACCAAAGTAAATTCTAGTGAGTTACATTTTAAGTCGCTATTGAAGAGATCGAGTCCTTTAATTGACATTGTTTTTATTTAAAAAGTAAATATCCAGCCTGAGGAAGTAAGGGTTGCCAACATTTTTCCGTACCAATTTAGTAGTTTCTTTAGGAAAACTTGTAAAATAAATAGAATACCGAATATAACATCAAAAACATGTTTACTAAGAAATACGATTCCATTCCTGTCCCCGACCACTAGCATTCGCATTATCTTGCTTACTTTACTACAAAAATAAGTTGTTACTGATATTTTAAAGCAGTAAGAGCTCAGCAAGCAGTAGAAAGAAAATAAAACATTTTTAGAAAGATATTTAATATCAGACATTGTAGCAGAAAATAAAAACGATTTCAGAACATTTTTCTGCCAGCCTGTAGAACTTTTTCTGATCTCATATAGCCTATTCCATTCTCTATAAATATGTATTTAGATATTTTTAAGTGTTCAAGTGTTAATATATTTTTTTCTTAAAATTTATTAAATGCTTTGCTAAACACATATCTTAAAGTGTCTGATTATTACCCTTTACGATATTTTTAAACAGAGTTCACAATAGGTCAACGACATGTTTGGATGAGCGTCCATAATGACGCCGTTCAATGTTTTCAAAAGTCTCTCGTTGACCTATGGTCGCATCGTTTATGGTAGAACATAATAATTATGTTTAACGCCATTTTCTTCTACCTCCCATCAAAACTACCTTAATAAATGTCACTGGCATGATTCTCGTGCATTAATTGTTCAGCGTTTTTTGTTGGCATATTGCTACCTACTAAAATCTTGTAACATTAAATTTATTTGAAACCATTTTTTTTTTAATGTATATATGTATATATTTTTTTATGCTATAGGGGGCAAACGAGCAGACGGGTCACCTGATGGTAAATGACTACCGCCGCCCATGGGCAACTCGAGAGTCACAAGTGCGTTGCCGCCCTTTAAGGTGGGAGTAGGAGAGATGGGGGAGGGGGGAAGAGTGGGAAAAGGGGGGAGAGGGGAAGGACGGGAATAAGGGAGAGGGAAGGGTTAGGGCCTCCGGTGACCTTACTCACGCGGGGAAATGCAATGCAAGCATTGCTTCACTGCCGATTTTCTGTGAGGCCGTGGTAACGAGCGGAGTCGAGCCGGCCCATACGTGCCGAAGCATGGCTCTCCCACAATATATATATATATATATATATATATATATATATATATATATATATATATGTATATATATATATATTAAATTAGATATAGAATATAGACATATAGTGGAGGTGCAACAGAAAATACAGTATTTTGGTTAACCTGAAATGGCGTAAAATAAGGTAAATTATTCACTAACCTCTGGATTTTAGGTGCCTTATATCTGGCTTTTGTATTATCCTTGCCATCTTTAGCAGAGAGAAGACGCTTAACTACATAAAGGCAGATATCATCTTTCTTGAATAAGTTAAAAAGCTTGTGGATTGCCTCCAAGCACGCTTGGGACCTAGACGCCTAATTGATTTTGGTGTGATGCATGTTGCAGGATGTGTTGTATGAAAGGTAGATCGCCTCAAGACTTCAAGAGGAGGTATTAACGAGCAAAGCCGTGATCTACAGCTAAAAAAAGGTTTTGTCTATGCTGGTATATGCTATCTCTATGGTATTTTTAGTGTCGTGGCGTCATTATGTATGATTAATAAAACAAATCGTTTAAACAGCTTAAATTCTTGTTTTTAAACGACAACAAAACAAAACCACGCGTTAATGTAATCGTATACAAACGCTCTTGAACCACAAGGCGAGCACCACCCAACTTGCATAGCTCGGAGCGAAAATGTGCACACCAGTCAATTTTATAAGCCTAATTAACAAGTATATTTTGTAACTGTCTCTCTTAATGTCCTAAAGGTGTAATTTGTACAGGTCCGATATTAAACATTCACTTTATGTAAATATGTGTTCATCTATCATTTTACTTACAACATAATTGATCAGAAATGATTTAAACTGTTACAATCATTAAGTGCTAACGGGTAATGAGAAATTGCGTTTGTCATGAAATACATCGATGACATTAGGCTGTTGGTCTCTTATTATTTATGTTCCCAATGTACTGTACTTCAAATTAGGTCTAGAACAAAACAAGACACGAGAACAAAGAGTTACGTCACGGATGTGTAGCGAACGTAAATGAATTCTCATACTGGAAGACACAAGTGAACCATTCTTGTAAATAATTTATTGAAAGAATTTTCTAAGAAATACGTTAAATACACTGAGTTATTATTACTAGCGTATATCTCGTTATATACTGTGCCCGGTTGGTGCGCAATAGGCTTGTCCCCTTGTATCAAATAACAGTTGACAAAATGTGGGTCTTTAATACACCTCTGACTTAAGTGTATGTACGCATGTATATTGGGCTAGGAGTCTCGGTGAAAGAAGGTCACATTTCTGATTTAATTATAGCCACTGGAAAAAAAGGAAATTTCCTCACGAGGCCAACAATTGCTGGTTTTTTAATATAATGTTAATAATTTAACATGTTTTTTTTTCATTCTACGAAAAGCGGGGTAAACCGGTTGAAACCCTAGAGGACCACCAAAAGCTCTGGCAACCCACTTAGAAACGATACTATGGTAAGAGAGTAAAGGTATGAAGTCCGAGATGAGCTGCAAACTGCAACCGCAGGCGTCATTTCGGCCTGTAGTTGCAGTCGACAAATTCATAGAAACCAGTAGTGTCGCTTGCGGATTGCGGTTGCAGTTTGCGGTTTGCAGTCTGTCTTGAACTTGTGCCTTAATAATACAGTTTATACACGGTCTTTACCGTATTTGCAGTATTCAGTGATGAAGTTCACCAATTATTTGTATATAACATTAACTTTTCCCAGCGGCTTCGCTCGCGTAAAAATTACTCCACTAAATCTCGGAGTACTTTATTCTGGATGCAACTCTATGGTGCCCTATGCTTCTTTGTACTCATGACGACGTATATGCAAAATTTTATGATGATCAAACGTAACAGACAGTCAGACGCTATTATAGTATTAGTATAGATTTTTCATTACAAATAATACCCGCCAAAACCACTACTAGCAACCTAAAACGACAACCAAAAATTATGACAACCAAAAAAAAAGTTACGATATTTACATTACTTTGCAAAACTTTCAATGAATTTACACAATATACTTTTAAATAAGGCCTATTACACAACTACGATAAGTCGCAAGATAATTATAAAATAACAGATAATTTCATTACGTAATAATTTGTAATCGAATAATCGTTAATGTGTAACTAGTTCAATGGAAAGGGCTCTTGGAACAATTTATCGATCGGTATCTTTGTTGTGCATATAATATCGCAGGTTATCGCGAATAGAAAATAACATAGTCGATATAATCTACCATATTAAGATTCCATTGTAGTATTTTATGGTCTTATGCGATGGCTGGCGTGTGCGTCATGTTTGTGAACGGGTGCCGTTGGTCGGGGCTGGTTATCTCCGGACTGCTATTACTTAAATATGTATAGTAGTAATTAGCGCGTCTATGTATATTTTAGAATAATAGGTATGTTACATTGTCCTCACATTTCATTTACGCTTATAAGCAATGTAACCAGAAATTTGTAAAAAACATTTTGAAAAAGAGTGTCTTTGAAGTTTCTTGCCTGTTCTTCTCCATAAGATCTACGTATTGGAACAGGCAACTAGCTTCACGACTGACTTAGTCTGACTGACTCCTACTACTGACAATTCAAAAATACTTATTATTGGTTTAATTGAAATAAATGGTTTTGATTTATCATAGAGCTGAACGTATAGGGTACTTGCCTATTAGTCCAGTCACTGTGTAGGTTCTGACTTACAAAAGGTTAAGGACAGTTCTAATTTGGCAGAGTGTTACAGTAATACAGTTTGGGGTTCTAATTATTATTCCGAATTTGCGACTTCGAGCTTCTGCCGCTTGCGCCGCTATATTGGAAAATTGGTATATCTTTATATCTTTGTTACAAAAATTATAGAACATGAAATTTCCTGCAACTTTCAAATCCGATAAATAGTCTACGAGTTACACCGAAGTGAAATTTTTACAATTCGCAATATGCCACATTTTTTTTTCTCTCACTCATGACCGCATAACAAAATGACGGTATTTACAAAGCTTTCAGATTACATTCTGCTATTTCCTTTTAGGATTAAAGGAACATTAATTCGAATTAATTGAACCTTCACCGTTCCTTAGTCGGACTACCAGGCGCAGACAGAGGTTCCATCCATTCCATCAGTTCGACTTTTTAATGTTTCGACAAACATCAAAAAGTCGAACTAAATGCTTTGACAGCTCCTTTTTGGTTCGAGTAGCAAAAGTGTGGAATGAGCTGCGTGCGTCTATTTTTCTAGTCAATTATAATCCTGGAACGTTCAAAAGTAGAGTGAATAGGTTTCTTATGGATAGGCGTGTACCATCTTCGTCTTCATTGTCACTTTCCATCAGGTGAGTTGTGCCTACAGAGCAGGTCAAAATTCATTCAATTGTGGCCAATACAAAAGACGCTTAGCGGGTCTGCTGTCCCCTCTCTCTCTCTCACCGTTACTCCGTATTGGTGTACGTAGTAGTTTTCTTATTACTGGCCGTCTCTATTCGGGGTTATCTTTGCAGTCACATTCGAACTGACGAATACATTGCTTTTTGTAGAAGTTTCACTATCTACGCGTATGTTCCCACGTGTATTGTTATATCGTGTAAAACCTTATCGCCTCACTGATTCTACCATTCTTGTGCGAATGTTGTTAACTTTTTAGGTGTACAGTAATCACTGGGATTTCAAGTTGCTACCTTTGTCTAAGTCAAATAAAAAAAGTAGTACACTTGATAAAAATGAATCTACGGACGAACGGTTTTTACGTTCCTTCAACACAAATGTAGGATCCTCCGACCAGGCTTGGTTATACCTGGCGGACCGCGGCCAACGGCTGATGTTGGGAAGTTCTAAATATATATCCTTATCAGTGCGGCGCGAGAACTTTATTGTGCGATACAGGATTAGTATTTACTATGTAGCTAAGGTCAGCTTGTTTTCACTGGATAGTTTTGAAGTATTTACGATGCTGTCGCACAAATCTAACGAGTGGTCTCACACTATCGTACGAGTTCAATATTTTTTTAGAAATAAATAAATTTTTGTCGAAGCTTGTAAAATTATCCATAGTTTATCCAGCTGGTGAAATACTAATGACTTCTCTCCTATAATATTCACAGAAGAATTACGCCTGTGCATATTTCGCGCCTTTTTCCCGTCCGAAGTAGGCAGAGATGATAGATCACCATTTTGCCACGATCCGGACATACAGCTCGCTACTCTTGTGGAAGAGGCGTGACTCCTATAGGACTTAGTAAATACTCTAACAGTAAACAGGCCATAAAATAAAATAAAAGTGTATGTGTGCAATTCACACAAGGCAGAAGTGAAACTTCAGAAAAACAGGTCAAGATATACAAAGAATGGCTTAATAATAAACAGTAAGCAAACCTGAAGTCCAGTTACAACTGTACACAACTTTCAGAACATGCAATACTTCGCTTTCAATATATGTTAAGGTTGGATTTAAATGTAAATTTGTAAGAATCAATTAAGTATAAGTGAAATATGGAGAAAAAATTAATAAAAATTACACCACGTTGACATTGACATATAGTACGCAGGCGCAAAGACCAAGATTGGTAGTACGAGCAAAGACAAAGATTATAGGAATTGTATCGTAGAAATTTTATCGTGATGCTTCCGTTTCATCGAATTTCAAATCACAACGATTCTAAAGATGTTTCACTTCAAAAAAGTATCACTCCTCAAATATCGAAGAAAAAGAAACGGATTAGAAGATAAAATTAGATGAAAACACTAAGACACGTCGCATTTCTGTTACGGGTCAAATCTGACACACAACCCATGAATTATCTTCATTCTTAGAAAATCACGATTATTGACGTTGCAACAGTGTGACGTCACTACTTGGTAGTACAAAAATGATTTATTACGTTAAACAATAGTAATAATAATGGCGTCAAGGTTACCTTTTTCCTCATACAGATGATTTCGGACTTCGAGGTACGCATTATCTGTTTACCCAGGCGCGAAGATCAACACAGATAAAAAATTACGATATAGTAGCATTCCCAACCTCCTCAGAGCAATGACGGTATGCAAAAAAACTACAATTATTTGCTATGAACCACATTGGTGCCTGACCTAAATCCCACGAGAACTAATGTCAAATATGATTGTTTCTATGACCGTTTAATATAATCTGAAGGTTTGTTTATTAATCTATCGATATGTAATGAAAGGTTAGTTGAATAATTTAGTTGGAAATTTTATTTACGTGGGTGGGAGTACGGCATGACTATCGGACAGGCCCTACTATTCAGGCAAGTTACTCGCAAAAAAATAACTAAAATACCGTTAATGTAGACTTGGTTTATGTTTGTTTATGAACACGCAATGATATTTTTATTAATGCCAGTATGTAATATATAAAAAAGTTCTTTCTTCCTAGGTTATACCCGAGTCCCTTGCAATAGACTCATTTATGACGGAACACCGTGTAGTTTTAGTCGGTTCGATTCCGATATACCACTTCACTGGCTACCCCGGTGGAGTGATGACCCGAGGGGGTTTCCACACGATAAAAACAAAAAAAAAATATAAAAAAGTTAAAAAATTAAAACGTTCCAAAGTGAATACACAATAGATTTCAATTTAAAACGTATGTATGTTTTCTTTTACCCAAAAGAAACACCACTAAAAAGCTGAAAAAAAACAAAATTACACAAACTTCACTAACTCCAAGCACCGAAGGCAAACATCAACAACGCATTTCAACATTTCGCAAGGACAATCATCAGATCCCATGGAAACTTCCGCGTCCTATATGAGAACTAGGACGATTACGACAGTGCGCGCAGAGATTTACCCCCCTCCATAACCTTACCCCTTCCCCCCCCCTGCAGCACCGCGCCAGCCAGCCAGCCTCGCGACCTGACCTACGTATACGCAAATTAGATTTATTCGTAACTATTGTGCGATGTTGTAGTGGTACATTATATCTGTGAGTTTAGGTACAATTGTCATATTAAGTACTGAGAAAGGTACGTCACATTTGAGTATTATACGTAAACCTCCTTTCGCTCTCGGCTTTACTCGCGTAAAAGTAATTTTTCCATCAATCGACCCCACTTTCGCATTTATAATTACTTAGGATAAACGAATTTCTATACGTCACAAGCACTATGAGGGTGTTAAAGTTTGCAAATGTATAGCGGCTGATATTACATGCCTCAGGTAGGCATTTATATAATCCCGTCATCATAAAAAATGCAAAAAAATGTCATAATACAAAAACAGCTATTTCGAGAAAACACACAAACAACAGCATCTCCTTTTCACTGAGCTCATAACGATGTTTTTACAGCTGACTAAATGCAACATTTGCTATTCAATGCTATAACAATGTCAAAAGGTACCTAACATGTGATATGACACTTTTTTGTGATATGACACTTTTTTTGCCGGGTGGAGATGTATAAAATTTAAATTTCCAAATAAGACTACTAATGAAAAATCAATGACTACCACGCATCTAAAAATCTTTTGCCAAAGTTCTAGTTCATCATCAGAATATTCTGAGTTTTTAGGCTAAAAGCTCGGGTTTTCAAACCACGGCGCTGATTTAAGCAAGTTTAGAGGAAACTAGAATATTGTCCAAAGTTGTATGGAATCGAAAAAAAGATGAACATGGCAGGTAATTATATATAAGCATGCTCCGGTGATCATCCAGTCACCCAACCTTTCGAAAGTTGATTACCTACTAGACTGAGATGGAACCTTAAAAATCTATATTTATTATCATCAGATGTTAAGGTTTCAGTGGCATGAACATAAAGGAAATGAAGCTGAAAATCTGATCGACATGCGTCATATCGATATATCAATGGCCAACGTTGATATACATGTAATTTAAATTATCATTTTTTTTCTAATGATTGGGTGGACACCGTGGGATTTAAAGTTTAAAATACGTAGACTCACTACCACTCAGAGCACTCACAACCATAGATTTGGTTTTTTTTTTCAAACGCAATGAAAAGTAACTTTTGCCGATCTATATATAAATTTCGTGTCACGTTGTTTGTTCGCGATGAAACCGATTTTAATGAAATTTTGTACAATTTGTGCAATTTGGTCTAATTTGAGAGATATGACACTTTGTTTTTTTTTTATTGCAAATTCTCTAGCCACACCAACGCGTGGTAGCTAGTATTACATATAGCCTTTTTTGTATTATGAATAACAACGTTACCAAGTTTGTTGAAACAAACTTGTCGTTCGATTTCCATTCAGGTATTATTGAGTAACCAAACAAAATGTAAAGTGTAACGTGCTTTCTAAGTTACAAAATTAACCATACTTTGTACAACAAATGTAACACTTTTCTGCGATAGATTACAATCAGCTGTTTGTAACTAGTCCCTATTCCACAAATAACACGATTATAATACATATATTCAAGTATATCTGTGCTCTAGAACAAGCTCTGCTTTTGAGCTACTATTCTGTAATGTCTCAAATGATTAAAGTAAAACTTCTTTAGAATCGTGATTTGATACTCGATGAAACGAAAATGCGTCACGATAAAGAAACAAACACATTAGTGTATAGGATTAAGTCGGCGAGAGAATGAGATAGAATACAAATATCAGTGTTTCCCATAATCCTTGTCTTTGCGCCTGCGTGCTACGAAGCCTTCAGAAAATGCGTCATGTCAACCTAGTGTCATTTTTGTGCATTTGCGTATTCAAATTCGTTGGTTAATTAATTTATGTTAAGTATTTAACACATCTGTGTTAATTTGACCAATAACTTTTATGTAAATTATCTAAAATTAAATTTGTTAACATTAGTAAATTATTTGTGTTGATTTTACTTTTTATTTTTCATTCCCTCGTAGGCTACTTTTCTGAAGTTTCACTTCTGCCGTGTGTGAATTTCACACACACACTTTTTATTATTATTCTTAAATAGTAATATTTATTACATAGTAAACTAAAAAAATACTTACAATCAACCCTTACGAACCCAACAACTAGTGTAATAGCTTTAAAATAGACTAACTGATAAGTTTGATAACTATCGAATGAATCACCAAAACCCAACCGATAACCATTAATATGATAATGTCATGTTGCAATAGCCTCGATACATTGGTACTAAGTTGAAGTATGGCCCACGCACAGTAACGATCGTGATAATAAACAAGTTTGAGTCTCTAAGGCCATAATTTAGACCTAACATAAGATTAACAAGACCACATTAATGTACGACCCGTCCCACACTCATTTGGGATATGATATGTTGGAGAATGAAATAACTTTCTAAAGAGATAAGACACTTCTGGTCAAATCGAACTCCACCGACTCGAGAAGCATCTATCTCTTTTACAGAAGCCCGCGACTTATGGTGCTGCGCCAAGCGCCAGAAAACTGTAGTATTGTGGCGTGTACATATTTGTGTATATATATGTACTGATGTATGTGATGAGTAGGTTCAGCAGAACAACTTTAGGGTAAGTTAGGGTAGTAAGTTACGTGAGCATGACACCATTTTTTACTATAAATTTTAAAGATATATTTAAAAAAACTGGACCAGTGCGAGTCTGACTCGCGTACCGAAGGTTCCGAAAGCAAACAAACTTGTATGTACTCGTAGATAGTATTCTAAGATTCTGTCCCGTCTTTTCCGAAAGACAAACTTAACTTTGCGGTTCTAAAAATACTCTCCTATACATCGATGTACCACAAGGTCAACTTTGCAACCGAAAAATATAAGTTTCGGAACTTTCCGGAACTTTCGGAATTTTTCCTTTACTTATACATAATATAACTAAAATTACTGAAGATAGAAGCATTTTTGAGGAACTTAGATAAGCTTCAAGGCCAAAGTCATTATGATCTGGCCTATCATTAATGAGATCAACACTCGGAATTGCTTATTGGAATCACACTGATTGATTTAAAATAATTTGTCATCCACCAAAAACTGATGTCTGATCACTTCATATTACTTTAAGAACGAAACCTTAAACCGTGACACTTTAAAAAGTTTGCATGTAAGTTTTGATTAAATAAACGAGTATTGAAATTAATAAATCAAGGCATTTTACCATAATTTTTAAGCAGATAAAAAAAAATGTAAGTCAAATCAATGATCATCCAGTTATTTTACGGTGTATAGATTGATAAAGAAGTTGCTTGTTATGATATTTTATGTTGAATTATATACTAAAAAGGTCGATTTACTTTTACCTATTAAAAACTCAATTGTTTAATAGTATATAATATAATATGGAAAAGCTTTCTAATTTTAAAATTCATTTAAATTTAAATAGAATTAGTTGCTCGATATTTAAATCAGTTCAATTCTTAAATAGCTGTGAATTCTTAATTCAAACTGAATCGGTTTAAATGATCTATCCTCAATTCAGTTTTTTTTTTTCAACAATCGTCTCAAGAGAGTTTTGATCATACAGTCTTTAGGTACAGGTTGTAGCGTGACTGCCTACTATATGTATGTGTAGGTGGGTATATCAATTTAACGGTAACACGGCGTATCAAGTGGTTTGTATAGCATCGTCCGAGGAATTTCACTTTCTGAGGTCCATTACTTTCGTTGTTTTCTCTGACGGTTAGGTAATACGTATTAACTAATACGCGATTTTGTATGTAAATAGAGACTTCATTGTTTCCACGAAAAAAGTAAGAAAAGTAAAAGTGTTTGTCTATGGAGCTCAATGAGGCTTATTATTTTAGTGTTCTTATTGGAAGTTATTTTGAATGTTTTCATTTTTATAAGTTAAATTATGCGAGTCCTCGTAACTTCATTTTGGGTGTCCTGATTGCGTATGGGTAATTAAGGCTAAAATATTTTATAAAAAAATTGCGTTATACAAGAAACTAATAATAATAGTAGTCCTTACTATTACATAGGTAGACGTATATTCTTTTTATTTCACGCACCTATAAAATATATTATACGTTTTTATACTTTACTTTTTTTCCGTTTTTATATTAATAATCTAGATAATTTTAATACATAGGTATTAAAATTATCTAGATTATTTTATTACTAAAACTTTTTTTTAATTTATTTTACATAATATTGATAGTACCCCTAAATAAGCGTAATTGTGACTAACACTATTAAAGTATTGTCTAAATAAATTATGTATAAATCATAATAAAAAAATCATCATAAAAAAAAATCTTTTTGATAGTAACACAGTCAAGGGACATTGTGTTCAAATACAACATTTTTCGTTTAACCCTACAATGTGCACTTTAGCAACGAGACCCTTGAATAGCTAAAGCATGCGCTTACGCATAGCAAGTTATTAGGGACTGTAAGGGACGTTGAAAAAGGTTGTCGACCTGAGCAACTAGTTGTCCTTTCCGAGTACAACAAAGTCTAGACCTAGGCATTAATCTTATTGCCCAACATTTCTAGAATATATCACATTTGTTAACTTTCATTTTGTTTTAAGTCCTTGAATGTGAATTAAATGTTGGCGGTTCAAATGTCGACCGCACTGTTTGTGATATTAAATTAATTAGTATAAGTTGCAATCATGACATAAATTTGTCTATGGGATAAATTAATTTTACACTGGCAATTTGAAAGGTCTTTGAAAAAAATATTAAATTTAGATAAAAATTTAAATAGGTCATTTCTTGGTGGTCATTTTTTATTAACTACTTATTTCATAAAAATAAGTAACATTAATTACTTTTCTTTAAATTTAAATTAACAAAAAAACCATCAGTTAACCAATTAAAGAAATACTCAATTTTGAAGACATTAGAAACCCACAAAAATCCAATAAGAATGTAAACAAAGTATTCTAAAAACTTCACTAAAGATAATAATAAAATTCACATGCAAAACAATAGACGCAGAAATGTGGTTAAGAACCACCATTAAGTTTCAGACCTTTAATTTAAAAATCACAAAAAAAATTAAAATTCCACTGCATCACTTGTGCGTATCCGAAATCCGGGGTGCGTTCTAAAACCACAAATCTGCACTTAATCTTGACACTTACGTAAAATTTCGCCATTTTGGGAGTTAACTGTCACTAATGTCACTCGCGAACACGGGCGCATGCACGAAAGGTACGCGCGGCGAATGGCGGCCGAGCTCACGCGCGGAATATATAGCCTCCCCCCCAAACTATTATTATATTAATTACATTCAATGTTTTCACTACACGGTGCCAATCGATCCAGATTATTCACTTCCTGCATCGATTTAATCCCGAATCTTGAAATTTAAATAACCGATGGAAAATTTCCAATTTGTTTATTCGATGTGATTTCGAACGTGTAATTACGATTTTTATACGGTAATCGAGCCTTATACATTTTCTTTTTCGACCATCAGTTGTATTTTAAAGATAGCGCAGACATAAGTACATTGTCTCGCTGTGATTTAAGAAAAGGCACAATAAATAATCTTTAACTTTAAAAAAATCCTTATCGATTTCAATGAGATTAATTTGAACTAGCCTACAATATGGACTGGCCTGTTGGTGTAGTGGTTAGCGACCCTGACTGCTAAGCAAGAGGTCGTGGGTTCGTTTCCCACGTAGGACTAATAATTGTGAGTGTGATGAGCACGATAATTTGTTTTGTGCCTGGGTGTAATTTATCTATAATATGTATGTATTTAGTAATATATAATTATGTTTATCAGTAGTCTGGTTACCATAGTACAGGCTCTGCCTAGTTTGGGATCAGACGGCCGTGTGTGACATGTGTCAAATTATTGTTGTTATTGTTATATGGTGATGGATTTTTACTGCCCAAAAAAGGATTGCAATGTTTTCAGAGTTCATGTATGTATGTATGTACGTGAGTTTCTTTATTCCAATAAATGCCTTCTAAGTGCCTGGACAGATTTGAATGCATGGAGTATTTTTAGAATCCTTACATCATCTCGAATGACACTGGCTATAATTTTCATTAAAAAATAATCAATTTTGGCGGCTGCACGGCGTCGTTTTCAAATGTAAAAAAAATGTTCAATGCATTTTTGGCATTGGTGTTATTCAATTTTATTAATTAGTAACTTATAAACATATAAATTAGCTGTCAAACAACTTACGTGCTTATAAGCACTCGTAACGCACGTAACATTAGTAATATCATTTCCGTGGTGGCAAACTGGAACTCTGGCTACAAAACCTACCAAAAGTGAACCCAAGTACGTTAGTAACGCAGTTCAACCGCGATCGTCAAAATGATGGAGGTTCTTTTAAATCGGACAGATAATCCGTCAAGTTCATAATCGGAATCGAAGCTACGTCCGCAAGTGAAAACCTTTTTTTTATTGTGTGTAAACGCTACCCCACAGATCATGACGTCACCGGGGCTAACGGATGGGTGATAATTTGATAATACTCAGGACTAGCGAGACAGAAGTTACTTACTTAGAAACTTATAGTGTTTTTGTGATGACTTTATTTATGTTGCTTATTGTTGCTAAATTTGAAACTTGAAAACTAAAAATTAATTAAGATAAATAGCAAACTAACTTCATGTTGCATAATTAAACATTGTTAAGATACAAATTTCGTAATGTAAGTCTTAAATAATACCTATTTATATTTATGTTATACATATAATTATTATAATACAAGAATACTAGTAATGTGTAACCCACGTTGCTAGCATACTTTTTAAAAAAATTAAAAAAAAATATTGCCTTCTAATCTGTTCTCAAAAATTTTATTAAAAGAATTCAATCTATTATTTTAACAGTCGCAATTAAGTACAGGAGGTTTTTACTCGTGCTCATGATTCTTGTGTATGACGAGAGAAAAAGAAAGATTCGTTTCTATGTTTTCTTGTCCAAATAATTAAAAATAAGTTAGGGAGAGTTACATTTTTATAAATGTTACAGGATTGTATCCCTTGCCGTACCTTGAAAACCCTATAATTTAGTTGACATTTGTTAGAACTGAAATTCTACACTACAGTCTACACTGATGATCTAACCTTGGAGCGACCCCACCAGCTCAGACTACTAAATCTATTTTACTATTTCTGCTATAGTTATTGTACTATAGGCCGAATGTGTATACGTTTGCCTTGCCAACCATAACTCACTGGTAAGAAGCAGTGTTGCCACTTAATTAACAACAATTATACATTACGCTAGTAGTTACGGTAGAATTAATGACTTACATAATAAAATTACGTTATTAAACTCGATAAATTAGCATTGCACGCTTTAAAACCCAGAGATATTTGTAGAACGTTAATGAAAGTTTTATTGTAAATAGATGTAATTAACACATAACTATTATTATTATTTTATATTATAATAACATATTGTTGTAAATTTGAGATTTTTTAATTCCAAAACTCTTTTTGTAGTCTACTTAGTAATCTGTGGTCTTACTAAGAGACAACAGGTGGTCACAAAGAGTAATGGGCATGGACAGAACTAATAATAGGAACAAGGTCCAGGGGCCCCTTACAAGAATGCTGGACAGAGACAAGAAATACGGTAGTACAAAGTGTATGCAAATAGTCAAGGCATTATTTTAAGATATTTTGACGAGGCCCTTACTCAAAAGATGTCTTAATTAAATTAAGATTGAAAAATTGTAAAATTAACTATTCATGTAAACTAAGTTTTTAGATTTAGATTTCTAGATACAGAAACCTATCCACAGGTTCTTTATCAAGAAAGAACTGCCTTGCATCAGACCCTTGATCCAACTTATGATTACACTAGCGACCTGCCCCGGATTCGCACGGGTACAAATTATACACCTAAACCTTCCACATGAATCACTCTGTCGGTTAGTGAAAACCGCATGAAAATCCGTTCAGTAGTTTTTCAGTTTATAGCAAACAGACAGACAGACAGACGCGCCGGGGGACTTTGTTTTATAATATGTAGTGATACAGATTAAACTAGCCTGTTGGTCTAGTGGTTATGGTTAGTGATCCTGACTGCTGAGCCAAAGGTCGTGAGTTCGATTCCCACCCAGGACAATTGTGTGATGAGTATGATCATTTGTTCTGTGTCTGGTTGTAATTTATCTATAATAAATATGTATGGATTTTAAAATATATAAGTATGTTTATCGGCAGTTTGGTTACCATAGTACTGTTTGCGGAATTACTTCTATAGGGCTGATTCTCTTGATGATTTGGTAGTGAAATAATACTGCCATATGCCACGATGAGTGATTTATTGCGACTACTACTTTCGTACATGCAAAGTGAATGATCTGAGCTAATAGGATCCGGAAACATAACTTATAACTTTGTTGGTGTTGCCAACAGTACAGGCTCTGCCTAGTCTGGGATCAGACGGCCTTGTGTGACATGTGTCAAGTTATTATTATTATTAACTGTCTATTATTATTATTTGATAAACAAGTGCTTTGCTTACGTTACTACCAGAACACCAGCAGAGTCAATATCCCTGCCATCAGGTGGGACTATTACTGAGGTCTGATGCAGGGTCGAAGTGCATCTACCAAAAGTTTTAACTGTTTCAAGTCAGACCTTTATACCCTAAGTCTTTTACATGCTACTGTAACTACCTTTACCTCTCCTTCCATTAAACGCAACTGCCTTTCCAAGAAATAACCCCTAAAACAGCAGTATTCTTCTCAAATTGAACATCAAACTAAGAATAATAAAAATCAATGTCAATGTTACGAAAGTTTCAAGGTTTCGACGGCCAAATGATTTAGAGCTTCCTTTAGCATCAATTATGAAGACATTATAGCAATTAATTGAATACCTTAAATTTATTAATAGCTATTAAATGCGTTAAACATTAAATTATCATTTAAACATATCTATAACGTAAGGTTAATGGTCCGAATTGCAGAAGGAGGTATGATCTTGTTTATTTCTCGTGATCACTTAATGAGTAGTGTTGTAATAAAATAATCTGTATAAGAATCATATTCTTCTAGAGGCTTCGCTCGCGTCTACATATTAATCATTTTAGCTCGGAACCCACATTATTTTTCTTAAATAAAAGTAATTTTTTTTACTCCTTATAATATCAGCTTTCTGCCAGTGAAAGTCCCGTGGAAATCAGTACAACCGTTCCGAGATTAACCGGAAAAACCAGACAAACACGCAGACAAAAAAAATTAAAATAGATTTTTTGGCAATTAGTAAAAATCTGTTATTATGACATTACAAACAGACACTCCAATTTTTTTTTATTTCTATACTTATAAGTTTATATATGTATCATATTAGTGATGTATCATTTTAGATAACGCTTTGATACATAATAAGAAAAAAAAATATTTAATCATAAAATAGATCTTGACGACCTCAGTGGCGCGACGCTCAGAGTAAATCCTTGTATGCACGAATATATTATTTCTTTGCATTGGTTTGGCTGTTTCCATGTATATTTAAGTATTCACAAGAGAAATGTATCTAAGTATGTATATTTTTCTGTGATACCGCAGTGTAATATTACCCAAAATATTAATAGAGAAAAAGAGATATTAGGTGAATCAGATGTTGAAATATTCATGTACAGGTCGAGTGCAGACGAAAATGAAGTTGACGGCGAGGTTTTGCGATGCACACAGCGTACACAACTTATGGTTTTTCATTATACAAGTGTTCGAAAGAGGTCGAAGTTCGATCTTAAGTTATTAAATTATTCATTAGGGAAAAAGCTAATTCTACATTTATTTATTGATAACGGTGAAGCTACTGGGTATACAAAAAAGGAAATCAATACGATTTCCTTGTCTATGGATTCTATGAAACATTTAGAACACGAATAAACATTTTAAGTTCTTCGTTAGTTTCCTTCCTTAGTTAGGAAGTGGGATGCAGATGCATCCCACTTCCTTCACCTATTCGAGTATTTCGGTTTTCCCATAGTCCTAATATAATATGAAATATTTTTTCCTCCTTTATAACAGCCATTAAAAATTTAAGTATGCACTTATGTTAATTTATTTTCATATCTTTTGATCCAGATTCTACCCAAATTAAAAAAATCGTGGTTTTCATGTTGTTTCCCGACCTTTTCTTTGTTAGTACCGTTACGACAAATGAGCCTTAATAATGAATTAAAATATTTTAAGATACATTTATGTTATAAATACATACATATTTTACATATAACCTGCACATTTGAAAATAAAAACACATCGCAACCGAAGCGAAGAACATTGCAGAGGCGAGGCGACATTCACGAGAATATTCGCACGCTATATCGTAGCCGTTGGATGTCAAAACTTTTGTTTTAAATTTGCAATTCAAGAAAACATTGTACTTAGAGCTAACAAAGATAATTAACAAACGTTACTTACATATTAAATATCATAAGTTTACTCTCTAACAATTAGTATGAGTCAACAGTCTCTTGATTCATACAGAGGAACCTCTTTGTTAAATTCTCTAATTAAACATAAAACGATTTAATTGTAAACTTGACATTTTAAACACTCTATACTTGTTCAGTAACATTTTTTTTGTTAGATGCCTTTAAATCCTACTAATCTTATAAACGTGAAAGTTTGTGAGGATGTATGGATGTTTGTTACTCTTTCACGTAAAAACGACAGAACCGATTGCAATTAAACTTGGTGTGTAGATAGCTGGAGACCTGGATTAACACATAGGCTACTTTTTATCCCGATATTCAAACTGGATAGGGACTTACGCGGGTGAAACCGCGGGGTGTAACTAGTCTTTTATATAATCAGCCGCGCGTTGCTTACAAAGGTCGTCAGCCTGAATTTCTTAGTTTTTCATTGTCAGTTGTTGTTTATTGTCCTACTTCAAACGCTATACTTACATTTTAAAATACCACCTAATTGCTATTGCTACTTAAATATATAACAATGTTAATGTTCCTTAATTTCAAGAAAAACACACTACATGTGCCCTTAATTTCCCTCGGTTACCTCTTCTTCTTCCCTCCGACTTAGTGAAAAAAAACGACCACCGTGGGAGCATACCCTTTCAAACAAAAAAAATAGGCAGTCAGGGACTGCCGACAGAAGTGAAAACTTAAACGATACGACGAAGTTAAAACGTCACATTTAGTAATAAGGAGCTTTCAAAACTCAATGTTTAGATTAGCGCCCTCTAGTGGATCTATACCATATAATACCTATATATATGTAGTAAACAAACGTGCCTAAAGAACGTCTTACGAATTTTCGATCAGGTCACGTGTCCTGACGCGAGTATAACATTTTTTACCCATTCGAGGACCCGCTCGGCTCGCCTCGTGCGCACTCGCCACCAATCGGCTCCGTCGTACGAATTTTCGATCAGGTCGTGACCTGATCGGATAGGACACGTGTGTCCTGACGCAAGTTTAACATTTTTTACCCATCCCAAAAAGTGCACAACGCCGCTAAAGAAGTTGTCACTTCAAAAAAAATTAAATCGGTCCATAAATGACGAAAATAATATATCGGTGAACATTCATAAAAAAAAATACATACAGCCATACTCTATGTATGGCTGTATGTATCTCCTCCTTTTTTGAAGTCGCTTAATTACAATAGTAGTTTTGTGTTGTGGTCAACGGTCATATCAGCGTGTAGATTGACAGAATGAAATTGTTATATTAGCTATAAACTAGGCCTCTGCTTGTATATAAGTATGTTCAAAAGTGTTATTCTGCATAGTAAATAAGCAAACTTTCCTACACATAATAAGTCTTTTAAGTCATTGTCATAGTGTAGTCAAAAGTTTAAAATAAAATTTAAAGTCCTCGTGAAATTAATTGCGGTATAAGGCTATGAAAAACTAGATTCGTTAACAGATTTGTAACTGTGGATCAGTGTATCTGTCTGTGTCGTCATAGCTCTCAAACGGGTGGACCGATTTTAAATTTCGTTTTATTGTTTGTAAGGTGACTTAATCGAGAGTATTTTCAGCTATAACTCAACCTGTTCTACGTTCCAAGATCATCAGCTCTTTATAATCGTTGAAGGGAGTTTTGAGTATAGGGTTATTTTTAATTTATGCTTATTACAATTTATTATTTGTTAAACCAATGATTAAAATGAAATCATATGCTATTTCAAATTTGCTTTTTCATACTACAAGTTGAAGTCTATAGTTTTGACGTTTAATAAAACGTCAAAAATGTAGACCTTGTATTACTATTTGTATTTATTAATTGCTGATTAATTTTTTTTGAAATGAAACTTTTTTAGAATCGTTCTGATTTGAAATTCGATGAAACGGAAGCATCACGATAAAGTTTCTATAATCTTTGTCTTTGCGCCTGCGTACTATTGTCAATGTCAACGTGGTGTAATTTTAATGCATTTTTTCTCCATATTTCACTTACACTTAATTGATTCTTTACAAATTTACATTTATATCCAACCTTAACCTATATTGAAAACGAAGTATTGTTTGTTTTGAAAGTTGTGTGCAGTTGTAACTGCACTTCAGGTTTGCTTACTGTTTAGTGTTAAGGCCATACTTTATATATTATATCTTGATCTGTTGTCTGTATCTGTACCTATTGAATAAAATTAAAATAAAACAATTTGACCAATAACGTTCATAGAAATTATCTAAAATTAAATTTATTAACATTAGTAAGTTGTTTGTGTTGATTTTACTTTTTATTATTTCTCATTCTTTCGTAGGCTACTTTTCTGAAGTTTCACTTCTGCCGTGTGTGAATTACACACACACACACACACATACACACTTTTATTTTTTATTGCTGTCAGTGTGACAGAACTTTGACATTTAATGCCCCGTCAAGTTTGATGGACATTTCGTTATCACACGTAGCCATTGTTACTTCTCGACTACTCTCTAATAACGTATTTACCTAAATCATCGCAACAGTATAATGGCTATAAAGTACATGATTAGACGTCACGGCAGAGTTAACTACGATAATAATTAAGTATATAACTTTTGCAACAGTCCAATAAATCATCATCGAACCTGCTACCTTCGCTTTATGTAAGCGAACCCGTTTGTTTACTAATTCAACCGTTATAAGCATAATCATTCAATACTAGCAGCGCCCCGCGGTTTCACCCACGTAAGTCCCGATCCCGTGGAAATATCGAGATAAAAAGTAGCCTATATGTTAATCCAGGTCTCCAGCTATCTACATACCAAGTTTCATCGCAATCGGTTCAGTAGTTTTGGCGTGAAAGAGTAACAAACATCCATACATACATACACGTTTATAATATTAGTAGGATGCCAAGCAACTGTTATCAATATAAAAAACAAAATTGAAGTGTCCGTTTGTAATGTCAAAATAATAGTTTTTTTGAGCTCATGCAGTTATTTGCACGATGCCTATGCCTAAAAATCAGTTTTTAAATTTTTTGTCTGTTTGACTGTCTGTTCCGACTAATCTCCGGAACGGGGGAACGATTTCCACGGGACTTTCACTGGCAGATAGCTGGTGTTATAAGGAGTAACTTAGGCTGCTTTTATTTTTGGAAAAAGAATTAGGGATCCGCCCAAAATTAATTATTCAACTCTCGTTTTTATACAATTACAGTCTGAACTCTCTATAACCCTCGGAAAAATCTAGTAAGATAAAAAGAAAGGCTGCGTTGCATCACGCCTTGACAGTACAGAGTACAATACACAGAGTAATAGTAATAATCTTGTACATCTCTATCTAGACCCAACTAATTATTGCTTGCTATGGGTTTTAGAGCGTAGTCGGATTTAGCTAGCGGTATATCCCACAAATATTACGAGTATAAATATGAAAGTTTGGATGGATGTTTGTAACTCTTTCACGCAAAAACCGCTGAACCGATTGCGATGAAACTTGGTATGTAGATAGCTGGAGACCTGGAGTAACGCATAGGCTACTTTTTATCCCGATATTCCCACGGGATCGGGACTTACCCGGGTGAAACCGCAGGCCCTGCTAGTATTGTATAAAACAAGTACAGTTCAAGAAACAATGAAAGGAAATTCTTGAGTGAAGACCTCTGGTAGGGCCTTGGAAATTATGGTTAAACTATCACCATTGTTAATGTTGTCACTCAAATGTCTCAAAAATCCGGTGACAAATTAACAAAGGCAATTGCATTAAATTTTTGGTTTCCCAGAGGTAGACATTCACCGTAATTCATGAATTTATTGATGTTCCGTTGAAGAGTGAGAAAAAAACTGGTTCTATTTTTTTAATGAAACCTAACATTAAAGTTTGTCAATAGCTATTAAGAAAAAAATAGAAAATTTACTGAAAAACAAACACAACAGTAAACGGCACTGAACAGTTTTGTCTTCATCACTACATAACTATGAAACAATTTCACGATAAACTGAAAAACTACTGACCGGATTTTCATGCGGTTTTCACTAATAGACAGAGTGATTCATGAGGAAGGAGAAGTTTAGGTGTATAATTTGTTAACATTTTGTGTAAATTGATTGAAATATGTTGATAATTGTTGAAGATGTATCTGCGACCCGTGCGAGGCCGCGGGTTACTAGTATTTGTTATAAATAAATACAAGCCACTACTTCTCGTTTTTCCAATATTTCTTGGGCTTCGATCCAGGATCCGACCCCGATCCGGAAAACAAGCCTTGTCACAGAACAATATATATATAATACTCATTGCAACTTTAAAGCAGTAATTACTTTAGTAATAATTTTTAATTTACAACTGAGCCATTATTATCATAAAAATAGTTTGCTGTAGCTGTAATCTTTAAAATATTTTCTTAGGATCGTTCTCATAAAACTAAGTGTTATATAATAATAAAAGATTAGATTCGTTATTATAAGTTCGTAATTATTTCTAATTGTCAAACCAAAGATTAAAACGTAAATGATTTGACATTAGCAAAGTGTGATGTAACAAGTTGTTATTCCATACACATACAAGTGTTCTACGAAGACAAGTTGATTTGACATGATAGTCAACTACCTTATAACCTAACTAGCCGTACCCGGCAGTTTCACTTGCGTTTATGGTCACTGCTCCGCTCCTAAGGGCCATTGCGTGATGTTACATAGCGTATAACCTTTCTCAATTAATACTCATCCCATACAAAAAGAATTATTCAGATTTGGCTGACAGTTCCAAAGATTAACTGTGCTGTCATGGAGAACAATCTTTGTGTCATTGTGTAACATTTTTTTTTTGTTTTGACATTAGATAATTTAGTAACTACCATAGAGTATACACTAATAGATACAATATTAGCGTGGTCGGTCACGAAACAGCAAATAACATAGAATACTGCAACTTGCCATGGTAAATCGTACAACAAAAAACTATGCACCAAACAACTGCAAGGGTTCTTGGAGGCTTCCTTCTTAGGGTACTGACGGAACACCGTTTGGTTGTAGTAGATTCAATTCCGACATACCACTTCACCGTTAGGTCCTTTGAGATAATGGACCGTGGGGGTTTCCACACCAAAAAAATGCAGTATACAAACTAAAGTTAATAGTATAATATAAGGTTAGGCCTATCGTTCGATAAGGTCATGTTTTCGTCCATAAGTTAAGAAATAAACTGACTGACAAATATAACTGATAGACATAACAGTCATCCTATACTCCGCCGCATCCATACATCTGCCCACTCGCCCTCTCGCCCACTCGCCCAATCGCCCACTCGCCCACTCGCCCACTCGCCCACTCGCCCACTCGCCCACTCTGCCCACTCGCCCACTCTGCCCACTCTGCCCACTGAGCCCACCCTGCCCACTCTGTCCACCCTGCCAACTCTGCCCACTTTTCCTCCCTCCCTCCCTCCCCCTCTCCCACTCTCCCTTCCTAGATTCCCTCCCTACCTCCATCTCTCTCTCACTCCCTCCCTCCCTCCCTGTCCATGTCTCTCTGACGCTGTACATATAAATATAAAAAACTCACATCCGTCTTAAGAATTTTCGATCTCGTCATAAAAATATTTTTTTTCAAATATAATCACACTTATACACTTTTTCCATACATTTTCGATCAGTTTTTACTCGGACACATTTTCCATACATTTTCGATCAGGGTCCACGTGACCCTGAATTCTGACGAAAGTTTAACATTTTTTACCCATCTCAAAAAGTACCCAACGCCGCTAAAGAAATTTTCACTTTTCGCGCCAAAGTTCACAGAACACCCTAATAAAGTTTCATCACAATCTGATCAACGGCTTAGAAATGCATAGAGGGCAAACATAGTTACGTTGTTTTTTATTTATATAGATATGAAACTTTAGAGAGACTCAAAAATTAGATATCAATTACTAGAAGTGATAATAAATCATTAGACTATCGTTACCAACGGTTACGCCTTAACGCCCATGCTCTCCTGATACTTATATGACAGGCCGACATTGCCATTTAAAAAAAATATTCTTTTTGTCATTCACAAGGCTATAAATAAACTTAAATATTAATGTGATCTACATATTACAGTTTATTGTGTACATTTGTGACTATATTATCAATTTTTGTTAAAGATATAACAGTTTCTAATCAAGTATGTGATTTCCCCGGATCCCGATTGTGGTGCCTGACACCGACTCGGAAAGTCCCTTCACTCTTTAATAAAGTCGTCGGGTCCGAACACCGACTCGGAAAATCCCTTCACTGTTTAATGAAGTCGTCGGGTCCAAACACCGACTTGGAAAGTCCCTTCACTCTTAAATAAAGTGGCCGGGTCCGAACACCGACTCGGAAAGTCCTTTCACTCTTTAATAAGGTCGCCGGGTCCAAATACCGACTTGGAAAGTCCCTTCACTGTTTAATAAAGTCGTCGGGTCCAAACACCGACTCGGAAAGTCCCTTCACTCTTTAATAAAGTCGCCAGGTCCAAACACCGACTCGGAAAGTCTCTTCACTTTTGAACAAAGTCGTTGGGTCCGAAGCTAGTCGGGTAAATACACACCTGAGTTAATTTATAGGCGAAAGTTTGTGACGATCGATGGATGTTTAATACTCTTTCACGCAAAAACAGCTGAATGGATCTGGATGAAATTTTGCACAGAGTTAGATTATAGTCTGGAATCGCACAAAGGCTACTTTTTATCCCGGAAAAATGTACGGTTGCCGTGGGATTTATTTCACTAAAATTTCCACGTGAACGAAGTCGCGGGCAAGTGTTTAATAAATATGAATATCGCTCAAGAAAGTATTTACTCTAAAGGAGTAGTGAGGAAAAAAGTGTATTGGTATGTTACTCCAACACAAAGGGAGGATACTTCATCTAGTCGAGATAGGTAATCTTGCCAAGTGAAATGCGTATTTCTTCTAAATCTTACCCGATACCGACATTTTTATGTCCCTTTATAGGACTGCACTTGGGAAAATCAAGAAGGTGATACCTATTACCTACCAAATCTCTAAAAATATTGTTCGTAACCTTTCTGTTTTGAAATGTCAAACCTTTGCAATTTGATTATAAGTATTGTGAGCTATATCTCATAAAAAATCCTCAAAATACGAACCATAATCCAAACCAAAAACATCGAGATCCTGAAAATTCTCAAGGCTGCCTAATTCTTGGTCAGTTAATAGTCAAACATAACGTCACGACACCCAGAAACCCAAAGCCTTTTATCCATTGTCCTCAGTTTCGCCTTCTTTAGTGGTCGCTGATCCGCTCCTGAAGGTCGTAGCGTGATGTTTTATATCACTCAATAAATACTCTTTCCAATACAAAAAAAATCAAATCAGTCTGATAGTTCTAGAGATTAGCTCCTTTAAACAAACAAACAAAGAACCCTTCAGCTTTATTTTATTAGTGAAGATTCACGTTAATTCTCATTGAAATGCTTGTCGTCTTCAACAACAATAGATTCATTGTCGTTTTCATTACATTTCACTTTCGCTGCGCGCGCGCCTGCCAGTCAAGGTCGCGGTGTGGACCAATTGCGAGCTTTCGATTCGGCTAACTTCGGAAATATTCGGACTTGGTCCTTTCACGTGAGAACCAGGATATATGTACCTTACTCTTAGCTGTATGTATACTAGTACATTTTTTTTTATTTAACCTAGAGCTTTGACTGACTGAAATTGACTTCACATAATGCGCAATGGTTTAAGTGGTCACCTCTCCACTACACCGCGCCAAGTGTTGATGGTTCAAATCCCACACGGGACAAAAATTTCTGTGATCCACAAATAGTTGTCCCGCGTCTGGGTGTTCTTTGTGTCCGTTGTTTGAAGGTTTGTGAAGCCCCTCGCGACACAGGAATATTGCTAATGTGGGAGTTGTCTTGTAAAAAAACAAAAAAAAACAAAGCGTTAATGCTTTATTGGAGTATACATTTCTTGTCCAATAAGATCGTCTAATGTATGAAGTTTATGCGACTTAATATCCGACAGTCCGTGTCCTTCTTGAAACTAGAAACCAATTGATTCAAAAGTGGAATAAGAAAATTGACAGAGAGACAAATACAGATTATGTTGTTTCAAAAAAACGTTTATAAATGGTCCCAGGCATAGGTAAGTTAGGTAAAAGAGCACCGTCTCGCACTGATATTCTAACCCGTCCAAAGACTATAAGGCAGTCGTCACTGAAACCGTTATAGTAACTTTAAAACCGTTTATTGGAATATGTCCCTTAGGTATATGTATCAAAAACCTTCGGTTCAAACAAGTTTTAAAACCATTAAGGTTTAAACTCCTCAATGCTCTGAATAAGATCCCTGTTCTATAAATGATAATTACCTTCGTACTATTAGCTAGACTGAATGAATAACAAACTATATCAAGGCATTCCAATGATTCATAGAATTGCGGAAGTTTTAATTAATAGAGACCAGTTGCTATCTGAGGAAGGAATACCGATAACCTAAGGCTGACCACTTGTTCTGTGACAAGGCTTTAGATGATAAAATGAATAATAATCATTGTTTTGAATAAACCTAGGTTCATTATCTAGCTTACACATCAAAGGGTCAGTAATGTAAAGTAACTTCTAACTAGCGACTTGTTTATTACTTTAAATCTAAAGAAACATCCAAACCAATGGCAAATTGAAACTCATAGACTAAGTATGTAGGTTTGTGAAGTTGATTATTCTTTCTCTTTTTAGTTTTGTTTTATGTAAACCATAAGGAATTAAAGTCATTAATATAAGCTCTAATAGTACCACTGTCAGACATCTTGATTGTGTAGCTTTGTCTGAGGAGCGGCAGAACACAACAGATTACAAATTCGATCAAGAAAATCGATGAAAATAATCTCTGATTACTGAAATTCTGTCTAATGGATTCCACGCTTGAATGGTGTATCGGAAATGCCGATTGTAAAACACCACTAATTAGAGCCTTCTATTGGCACACCTCTATGTGCAACTCTATTGAATATAATCTATAATGCTCTGTAATTGACAGGTAATTGATAGAAAAAAAAAAGTAAAAATGACGATAAATTTTATACCATGGAGATGCTGGATTTCGGTATAGAATTACTCAGAAAGTATGACTTAACGTTGAACGTTATTAGGAAAACATTATTAATGGATACCATTATTTACAGATTTTGGCTGAGAAACCACAGAACTGAAAAAAAATTACGAAAAGTAATTTTTACTTACCTTCGTTGCGTTGAACAGAAAGAAAATTAACGCAAAAGGTAAACTTTAAGGAGAAATAGATTGTTTTAAGAAAATAAAATATATGTATGATTTTTTTTTTTTAATTTTTAAGTAATATGCATATAACAATAAAAAATCTTACTAATATTGGATGTTTGTTACTCTTTTACGCAAAAACGGCTCAACGGATCTGGATGACACAGATGGCACAGAGATAGATTAGTTTGGAATAGCACATAGGCTACTTTTATAAAAATGTTAGGTTCCCGTGGGATAAATTTCACAAAGTTCCAAACGAACGAAGTTGCGGGTGACAGCTGGTAAATCATAATACCTTATGTCATGTATTTCTTTCCTTTATTTGCTTGCACTTACTTGGAAATTTTTCACCTAAACCATCTTAGTTTCGGTGAACATATTCTGTCAGTAAAAAAACTGTTGTTTCGGCACACCATAGTATTTGCGAATTGTGGTATTTTTACTGTATAACAATCCGTTTGCACATAGTGCTACCGACTAATCATTCTCCGCAATAAGGTTAAGGGTTAAGGTTCACCTGTAAGCCAAGCTATTTACTATTGTAGCGTTCAGATTTGTTTCAGACCTCGATTCCAGTTAATGTACCACCTCAAGTGTGACAGCGTTAAAGTTGATTGCGTTTATTGTTACAATAAATATACTGCATTAATTATTTATCTGCCCCAGTTTTTCTCAACATTCTGACAGTAGAGGGCGTGGTGAAGTGACAAGGTCGCCTGGCTCTTTCGTCTGTACGTCACTGTGTAATGCTCTTACATAATTCGAAGGTCGATTTAACACTTGTTTTTATTACTTACTGATCTTAGTATGTAGACCATCTCTTCGGAAGGTCAATTAATACATTCTGGCCTCTATTAAGTAATGATCTAAATATTTATCTCCGTTAGGAAACGAATTAGCTATTTTAAATGAGGTTCCGCTTAAGGCCTTGCTCGTATCGATCTTCGTACTCCGTGTGTTAGTCTGTGTAAGGATGTACAATCGCAAACCGCGGCTTTATGAAGCGAGTAAAATGAGCTCAAGAACCAAACTTCCAGAAACATATCTTGCTATTTTCCCAACCGTTTGTTGAAAGTAGTCATGAGTGGTATCGTTGGAAAGTTAATTACACAAGGAGTACACGTAATTTAAATAATCCTCAGATCTAATTCTTTTATTCAATTCATCGCTTCTGCGATGCACTTTGTAATATTAATAGACTTTAGATAGAAACCTAGATACTAAATATTCAGGATGAGTAAATACTATCAGTTGAATAATGTGGAGAACAAGTAGGATTAGATCAGGTAGCGCACAGTTCTGATAGCATTGAAGTCTTATGAAGTCGTATAGAAGATTGCGGTAAATCAGCACTGCGATATAATGATACAACATTACGGGCCTCTTGGTCTACTAGTTAGCGATCCTGACTGCTGAGCCACAGGTCGTGTGTTCGATTCCCACCCAAGCCAAATAATTGTGCAATGGACACGATCATTTGTTCTGTGTATGGGTGTAATTTATCGATATAGATGTTTCTCAGCAGTCTGGTTTCTATAGTACAGGCTCTGCCTAGTTTGGGTTGAGACGGCCGTGTGTGAGATGTGTCACAAATATTGTTATTATTATGATTACATCGCGGCATCGTTGTGTTGATTATAGCAATCTTATCTTATCTTGTTGTATGTGGATGTCGAAACACTAGTATTTTGGTGATGTGTGGTGGAACAACACAAACATTCATCGCCATCTACTGAAGACAAGCCAAACTACATAGCACCTACTGATCCTGTATCGTGCAATCAAAGTTCTGGCGATTTGTATTTATACAACTTCCAACATCAACAGTTAGGCCGCGGGGCTCACCAGGCACGATCACCTAGCTTTGCCGGAGGATCCTTCCTTTATGTTGAAGGAACATTACACAGACCTGTTCCTCCACAATGGCACATAGAATCATCAATCTGAAGGGTTTTTATAACGGGCTGCTCGAAGAGAATTCTAGACCATAGAAGGCTTGTAAAAGGTACTACGGTGCAAGTAAAGCTACGGAATATTTCTTTGAAACAGAGCCTGAAGGTCGCTAAAGTCCGGTTTATTATTTTGTATTTCTATGAGTCACTTGTTGCTTACTGTATGTACTATATATAAGTTTAATAATAAATGTCAGCTTATCTTACTATTGAGTAACATTGGCTACTATTTCAATTGAGTGTTAAAACTAAACTATTTCCTTAAAATCTATAGTAATGTTACTAATATTATAAAGGTAAAAGTTTGTGAAGATGGATGAATGTATGAATGTTTGTTACTCTTTCACGCAAACGGCTGAACGGATCTGTGATAAATTAAAGTCCGGAATAGCACATAGGCTACTTTTTGTCCAGGTATAATGTGCGGTTTCCGTGGGAACACTTCACCAAAATCGCGGGCAACAGCTAGTAATGTTATCAATGCGAATATGAGTTTTTTTGTCCAACCGACCGACCGATCATCATGAAAGTTTGCTAGACATTTGATTTTTTTTATAAAAGAAAAAGAAACTGTTCCTAAATTGACTAACAAAATCTAAATTAACGTGAGCAAAGCCGCGAACAATAGGTAGTAAGAGATAAAACGATTGTCCATTTGGACATAGGGTCTCTTTTATCCAAAAAAAATACTGTTCCTGAGCTGACTGAATTGACTAACAAAATCTAAATTCACGTGAGCGATGCCACGAACAAAAGGTAGTAAGAGATAAAACAATTTGGGCTTTAACCACAAGATCAGCTAAGGTTTCAGTTATTTTACCACGCGTTATTAGCCAAGTTAAGACACTACTTGAATAAATCAGCCACAAATACGAAGTACCTTCCACCTATTTATAAAGCTGTCACAGAATTATGATATGGTGTCAATTTTTGTTTTATGTTTGTTTGAAATTGGTTCCAGTGCGGGGTTTTTTGCGGAACTACTAACGAATTAAATATGATTGGAAGTAGGTAAATAATCCGACGCATTTTTTTGTTCGAAATATATATCTGATACATTTCAAGGCCACGATCACGAGCCACACTTATAATGATTATTATCCAAACAATCTCTGCAATATGATCTTCAGAAATTACATTCATCAATATGGCAACAATAGTTTCGATTTCAGCCACGCGGTAGATCCTCGTCTATACGTCGTACTATACAAACTATAAAATGCCTATCCTGGAATTGTCTTCATGTTTTATTTAATTATCATGAACAGTAACGATGCAATGAGATATCGTCTCCTCTGAAATGTATTCCACAATATAATTACATGATTCACTTAGGCGTTAGATGACAAAAGCCATCCATAGTAAGGGAGGAAGTATAAGCCACCATTCCTCCTCGGTTTGTAAACCACCAAGCCAAGCCAAGCCTACCATGCCGTTGCTGAAACTGCCTCGTGTAGAAGCGAAACACATGTCAATGTATTCACCTTCACTTTTAACTAACAAACTATATGGAAACAAATCTTGAAATTTATTTTTAAACTTTTTTTATAGTATAGGGGGTAAACGAGTAGACGGGTCACCTGATGGAAAATGGCTACCACCGCCCATGGGCACCTGAAACTCAATAATCACAAGCGTTGCCGGCCTTTAAGGTAGGAGTAGGGGAGAGGGGGAGAGGAGGGGAGAGGTGAGAGGGGGGTGAGTATTGGAGAGGTGAGCCAGGAGGTGAATAGTGGAAACCTTTTTAACTTTTTAATTCGGTTTGCCATTAAGGCTTATTTTTTAGTTTTACCTATGAATTTTTTTTTTTTATTTATTACATTACAACTTTTAAGGGACCGACTACATCATTTTAGCAAGCAGATCTCCGTTGATTTGATTTTTGTTTTGTCTTCCCTCTTAAACCAATTCGTTAAGGTTCATCCTTGGCTGTTGTCATCGTTGGTATGATCGAAAGTGATTGGTAGTTTCTACCCTAATTACTATATTATTAACCCCCGACGCAAAAAGAGGGGTGTTATAAGTTTGACGTGTCTGTGGGTCAGTCTGTGGCATCGTAGCTCCCAAACGGATGAACCGATTTGAGTGCGGTTTTTTTTTTTGTAAGGTGACTTAATCGAGAGTGTTTTTAAATATAATTCAAGAGAGTCTGTTCAGCCGTTCGAAGATCATCAGCTCTTTTGTAGTCGTTGAAGGGACTTTCGAGTGGGGGGTATTTTTAATTTATGATTATAGAATACTAGCTATTGCCCGCGATTTTGTTCGTATGGAATTTTTTTAAATCTTTCTTACGGGAACTGTACATTTTTCCGTGATAAAAAGCCTATGTGTCATTCAGACTATAATCTATCTCGGCCAAATTTCATCCATATCCGGCCAGTCGTTTTTGCATAAATGAGTAACAAACATCCATTCATCCCTCAATATATATGTCTATCCTCACAAACTTTCGCCTTTATAGTATTAGCATGATTAAGTAGGTGCATAATAAAGAAATTCTTCGGTGAGAAGCGTAAAATGAAAGTATGGACTTATATAATGTAAATATAATATTCATACTAATTGAAATTTTTCCCTAAATCTTCAGATAATCATGATAATTACGGTAAATGTAGTGTGAATTAATGGCTCAGCAGTTGTAATGACGTCATTAACTCGAAATATACATACATCTCACGCCTTTCGCCCTGATGGGTAGGCAAAACATGACAATTCCGTTTCATTTGCATCTGTTTTCGGTTTACATACCATCCGAATTTCCTCGCCCGTCAAAAACCTTTTATACCGGTTCGCTAGTTTTAATGTCTATGACCCGTCCTTTGTGGAATGGCATCTACATATACACAGTGTATATGTAAATAAATGTATCTTGTTTAACTTTCGTCTCATCATCTATTATACCACGCTGCTCACACATTTTAATAGCATTTGTATTTTATTCGGATTTCATGGTTTTGCCGCGCTTTTATTGGCTTTACTTAATTGTAAATAACTAACTAAATAATTCTTGGAAGTTAATTTTAACCTACTTCTAATTGTCGTATCGAAATACTATATAAGATTTTTCATATGCAAACTAGATATCATAATATTGTAATTGGTCATATCTACAAGCACTAAATAATATTAAAAAAAAAACAAATTTGGAGGCAAGGAATCCTTAGTTCGATTTTTAAATTAAATTTCTAAATGAAAATGGCGAGCTTTTCCCGTTATGACATTCGTGTAATTATTTTGTAAAACTTTAAGCGTGGCTTAACTAAACAAGAATGTTTCTAGGAAATGAGTAGAGCGCTGAGGGAAACTTATCCATCTTTTAGGACTTAATCGCGGCAATTTTTACTAAGAGGATTATGCTAGTTCCGGCAGGCCGATAGAAGGGACTACCGATAAAAACATTGAGACTGTACGAAAATCATTGGAGTAAGACAAACGTGTGATATACCGACAGATCGAGGAAACCCTCAAATTAAGTGCACCAACTGTTCGTCGGATTCTTCACGACCATTTGAAAGTACGGACACTTTGTTCAATCTGGGTACACTTGACGACTGATACGCTGGAGAAGCAGAGTGTATATTCATCTCGTGATATGTTTAAAAAAAATTATGACAGCCGATCTAACTACGTGAACTCCATTGTTACATGTGATGACACCTGTTTGTATTATTTCGACGTTCCTACTAAATGCCAGGTTCATTTTCAACACCCACCCGGTGTTGAAAATGAACCACCGCAGACGTCTATGAAAATGTTCCGATCCGTGAAGAAAAGATTAGTTGCTGTAGTTTTTACTAAAAGAGGAATATTGGCTACGGTTGTGCTTGATATAGGGAAGACTGTTACTGCTTCATGGTACACAGAGGAATGTTTACTTCAAGTATTAGAAGCTTTAAAAATAAACGACCAAACTCAAGACTCGATACTTGGTTTTTATATCGAGATAACGCCCTTGCACAGCGAGATGGCAACCAGAAACTACGGACTATTTGCACCAAGCTGGAATGAAATTGCTGGAACACCCTCCTTATAGTCCAGATTCAGCCCCATGCGACTTTGCACTATTCCCGTATGTAAAAAACAACTAAAGGGACGCAAGCTTTCGAGCGATGAGGAGTTTATAAAAGCTTTTGAGGAGATATGCAGCTGCGTTCCAGTGAGATATTGAGCAATGTGTTTAATAAATCTAGGTAGGATTGCAAGTATGAAGACCTTTATTACTGCCAATGGAGACTAGGTACTTAATATTTAACAAAGTGTGACAAAACTTATGTAGCGCCTTAGTACATGTCGTCTGGATGACAATACTATGATTTGGCATCTTGGAACTGATCTGATAATGGAGCCAGGAGGTGGATAGTAGAACTCTATTTTTTTTATGGTATAGGTTGCAAACGACCAGACGGATAACCTGATGGTAAATGACTACAGCCGCCTATGAGCACCTGCAGCTCATGAGTCACAAGTGCGTTGCCGGTCTTTAAGGTGAGAGTAGGGGAAAAGGGGGGAGAGGGATAGGTTAGGGCCTCCGGTAACTTCGCTCACACGGCGAAAAGCAATGCAAGCATTGCTTCACTACCGGTTTTCTGTGAGGCCGTGGTATCACTCTTGTCGAGCCGGCCCGTACATGCCGAAGCATGGCTCTACCACGAATAAATCTCCTCTATTTTTACTTTTTAATTCAGTTTGCTATTAAAGTGTGTTTCTTTTCAGTTTTTCTAAACTATAATATTACACTCAACTCTTCTAACCAACATATATTGAGGTTGTAGTTCAGTGCATATTATGAGAAAGTGCACACTATTATGGAGTGATGCACCGTTAATAACATTTTCGACATTCAATATCCTTACACTGTCACTTGTCATGCAATGAGGCAAAATAATATGTAAATATGTATATTGTTAAATTCTAAACGGTACGCTTAACCCATGCCTATTTAAAAAAAAAAACATGAAGAAATTGGCGCCAAAATGAGCTAATCCAATGACACATGTCAAACAAACAAACCGAGGCAAGGGACACATTGGTTATTCAGCCGGTAAAATGTTACGATAACTTAGGTACATTCCGAAACCGAAACGAATAACTTAGCCGCGGGCCGCATCACAAATAAAAGCGTACAACCTTACAATTGCCATCATAGCATTTGACTTTAAGCCTTATATACTGGAAATAAACGTAGTTTTACAGTAATGTGAGGTTATAGACCCCTGGTTATCGCGAATGCATGTTGCCACAGCGTATGACTTGTTCCAGATATGTCAAGGACTGTTGTTTTGTAAAAATACTTTCCTTCAATACTTATCTTTACAAACTATACCGATAAAATCTTTGATGAACTTCGGTTTTTTCACTGCAACAAAATATTGACTGTAGGACTTTACAGATGAATAAAACAGTACTGTATATTAGTTTCAAAAGTCTCTATTGACACAGTATAACCACTTTTATCCTTAAGAAATGTTGCACTACAAATCTTACCGTGTATAATAATGTCCCTTTCGAATATATGTAAGTATATTTATAGATTCAAATCAACGCAAGAATATCTAAGCTAAGTGCTTAGAATTAACATACTTGCACATATTATAATTAGAGATGCGCCGAATATTCGTTTGGTATTCGGTATTCGGCGTATTCGGCATTTTTTCCACTATTTGTATTCGGCCAAATTATTCGGTTTTGTTGCCGAATGAATATATTCGGTTCAAGCATTTCTATTTTCTTGTGGGTTTCAAGGTGTAGAACTAAAAGACAAGACTTCTTATGTAAGATTTACGTTATATTATAAGTCAAAGAAAATATATTTATTTCTTAACCTATAGTTAGTTTAGTCAACATTTATTTTAAACCTTAATCAACATTTAATTTAAGCCTCAAAACAATATTTATTTTTAAACTTTAAATCAACATTTATACGCGGCAAAACAATTTCGGTTCGGTAAAGGTTGGACCGAATAATATTCGGTATTCGGTTATTCGGTGAAACCACTATTCGGCGCATCTCTAATTATAATATGTGTTAGTATGAGTTATGAATAAATATATACCTATGTGTAAGTAATTTAAAATAAATAGGAATTAGTATGCGACCTAGTGAGTAAATAATAAAACGTAAACCCAGTTAAAAAAAACCTCAAAAGGTAGCTCATCTTTACATTTTGTAGGTAGAAAGGAGGCTATAAAAAATATTTTATTTTTAAAGTCTTAGATCATTAATATGTCTAGATGGAGTGTCGCACTACAAAAAAACGAAAATAAACGGGCCAACTTTATTATGCTGGTGTGCGTGACAATAACGTTTTACACTCGCGAAACGTCACTAACTTACAAGTGTGTGTGACTAATGATACAAGTTGAAACTGACTTATTTAAATAATCTGCTTGAACTGATATGTAATAATGATACTTACTGATGAAAAGTAACTTTTTCCGTTGTTTTAGATCGACGATTGTAATTTCGGCACACTTTTATCTCACAAACACAGTGAGCGCGGGAAAGGTACTTAAAGCCCAATTGGACTATAATTTTTTCGACGCTTTCACAACTTTGACAGTCCATCTAGACGTATTAATGATCTAAGTTTAAAGTATAGTATTTTTATTTGTACTTAGTTTGCCAACATCTAGTTTATAGTCTAAGACTTGGCCCAGCCTATTAGGTATTTTTCTAAAAAAACACCAACATCATGCTGAGTTTCCTTAATGTAACGCCAAATTGAATAAATTATTTACTGTGTGTGACGTATAAGACTATTTAGACACTATAGAATGCAAACAAACCAATTAATCAACTTTATAATAATACTCTCGATCGCGTTAAGTTATTTTTCTATCCCTTTGGGAACAGTGTTTTTGTTCTGGTTGAAAAATGTTCTATCTCCTTTTTCGTAGCTCTGACACCCCACGGTGATGATGATGCCTCTAAGGGCTTCTAAGGAAAAGGGTCTTGACCTACACACAGACAGACAGACAGATATAACAACAAATCAACGACTTCCAGATTTTTCCTTTACTTGTGCTGTGAGACCTTACTTCTTACCAAATTTCATGATTCTAGGTCAATGGGAAGCACCCTATAGGTTTTGATTTATTTAAAATTTGTTCAAATCTCAGGCTTAAATGGCTCTATCTCTTGATTACGTTACTTAGAAACTTTTTTTCAGCTTGAAGTGACCGCAGACATAAGTATTTGATATTAATTTCGACTTGATGCATCCACGGATTCCTGATAAAAGGGTCTTGGCAGACAGACAGACAAACTGAGAACAAAGTGACCCTAAAAATTAAACTAATGATAATAACATTTTAACTAATGATAATACATAAACTTATCCTACAATCTGGATGGGAGTTGTCAGGCATTCTATGATATTAGCAGTAATAGAAGAGTTAAGACCATAAAGGTTTTTATTATATATTATGTATCTCTAAATGACAGGTACCTATGCAGAACTACTTAAATGTATTTTTATACTAAAAAGATCTAAAACGAATGTCAGACAAACATGTCATAATACTCAAAATGTCTAAATCTTGAAAAATCATGTAACACTTCACCACGGGGAGTCCAATATTTAAAAAATAGTGAAACATCTAAAAATATAATAGCAAATACATGGCAATCTTTATAATGTTGATTCGTAAAAATAATTAATTATGTACCAGAAATGTCTAAGCAATGTTATCACGTGTTTAGGGTTTCAAAAGGCAGATATAGACATGGAAAATCCAGATACGGCATCCGCACATTCTGCGAGATGTTGGCATGGACCGGAGCATTGGCGGTCGCTGTCGTGATACTTAGATCTCTTTATTTGATGTACCATATACGGGATAACTCTGAGGTAAGTTTAGCCGAAGCGCCTACGGTTGTCTTCATATTTTTGAACTTCCTCTCTGTATCCATAGAGCCAAAAAGTTGGCTTCCAGCATGGGAAGTTGCTTGAAGGTGGAAGAAACCTCCACCATTCGTAATACTACACTAATTTCGTTAGAGGACTTTTGATTATTGTACAGGGTAGCTAACTCGTAGTGGTATCACTTGTCTAGCAAGAAGTACGGATAACTCCGTTTACCATCAGGCAGGCCAAACTCTCCTACAATTTGATCACACCTTTCTATAGCACTCTGTTTAAATTTTGTGCTGTAAGGCAATTTGTCTTTTTTGTTAATGGATAAAAAGGTCCTTAAATAAAGAAATTGAATACATTTGTGATGCAAATACAGACAGATATGTGCGCACTGAACGTCCTGGAAGTGTATGTACGAACCAAATACGACTTTCCTGATATAACCATGAACCCTTGTATTCTTTTTCCTGACGACATTTCTTTGATTTTGACATGTGATAAGAAAACTGACATTAATAAGTATAACATTGACATGAACATAACTATAGAATCTGTAATAAAATGGCTTAAAAAACAATTTAAAATTAAACCTAACAATAACAAATTTTATACAATTTAGCACGTATTGTAGGCTAAACAAAAAAAAATACATTAACTACGATAATGAACAAATCCTTGAGGTAAACGAAACTTCATTTTTAGGAATAACGCTTGACAAACACCTTAATTGGAAAAGTCATGTCGATAAAGTGTGCACGAAGATTAATAGGTTCGTATATGTGCCACATAAACTGAGTAAAACCTCTACCCCGGAAACCGTACTTGCGGCGCACCATGGCTATTCTCCTCTGTTTTGAATTATGGCCTCATACCGTGGGGTAAGTCCAAGGACGTTCAAAAAGCTTTCCTAGCTCAAAAAAGTGTGTTAGAGGCATTGCTGGTATACCACCATGGGAGTCCTGCAAGTCACTTTAAAAAAAAAAACAAATTCTCCCATTAGTAAGCATGTACATCCTGGAGGCGGCTAAGTTTGTTCGGCTATACCCTAGTTTATTTAAATCAGCTAAAGATTTGTGTCCCAGAAACACAACTATTTAAGTACTTAAAAAACTGTAATGTTATGTGTGGACGTATCTATAATGCAATTCCTGATATTATAAAAGAATTACCTACAAGTTTATTTCGAAAAAAACTTAAAATGTGCCTTGTTGATAAATGTAACTTATCTAATAATTCATGTACATATTGACTATTTTCAAATTTACATGTCGTTAAGCGCCAAATCTCTCTCTCACTGTTTGTTAAACATTTGTCTATCATTGACGTACCTACATTTTAAGCAAATAAACGTATTCTATTCTACTCTACTCTACTCTATTCTATAATGTCACCCTTGTCCTAAATTAGCACAATGGATAAAAAGATTGGTAGATGTAGGGAGGCAAAGATAAGAAATATAATATATGTATGTAAAGACCTGTAGAAGTACCTCTCGCGGAAATGTACATGTTAGAGAACTAACACGTACATAAACAAAACAGTAGTTTAAATGACAGTTTTTTAGGATAACTCGTGCTAACAAGTCTTAACTCTAAACTCCTGTTTTAGCACTACAAGGATATTTTTTGATGTCTCACCTATCTCAGCATGGTCGACCAATGTATTGGTTTTCTACATTTTATTTATATTATACACGTCGTGTATCGGAGGATAATGTCGTAAATATGCTTAGTGTTTTATCATAATGCTTTCAGCACCTTAAATCCATCCATTCATCCACACGATACAATTTTATTACATGATCAGATTTATTGAATTGGCTTACGAACAGATTTCGCGTCCACACATCTAAATCGCCAATTTTCATTTGATTTTATTTTCTGTGCTAGATGGACGTTTGGAAGAAAGTTAGTAATATTTTTTTTTTTTTGAAGAAATGCTACCTGTATTGATCATATGATATAAATCAACCACTGAACTGAAACAACGCCTTAATAAAGCGTAAATACACACATCGTGTAAAAAAATCAGAACACAATTGTGCCTGAAATTGTTCCGTGTGTACGCCGTTTTATACTCTTGCCCTGAAATTTATTCCAAAATTCATAATATTTCTTTTCCAGAGAAGCAACCTTCTGCGACGCTAAATTTATTGACTAAATTCAAGACTCCTCAATGTTATTATTTCGGAAACGACCAAGTCGCTTCCGAAGCATCCTGTACTGTCCCAAAAGGTCAGGACGCCGTTCTCAATACTACGGTTTAAACCCATCCACCCTGGTGATGTTAACCAGTTTCCTCTTCATTCTACTTTTGGTCTTAAGAACGGTACGCATAAAGTTGGGGCAGATATGCAATAACGAAAATAGCTGGGTCTAAGGATATGAGTTTCGTTTCTGATGTGAAAATAAAGATTGTCAGTGTTATAGTTTTATTTATTTTTTTGATACATAAGACTATTTATATACAAAAGATACAAAAGAAGTAGGTTAGTATAGTTAAAGTGGTATAAAGAATATGAATAAATCTGTGGAGTATTTAAAAATAAATGGAAAAAATCACCTTGAGTGGAGACCGCGAATCGGTAACGGAAGGTAGGACGCCTCCTAGCCAGATGGACCGACGACCTGAAGAAGGTAAAAAGGATGGACTTGATGCGGAAGGCGGAGGACCGGGTGCTGTGGCGCACATTGAGAGAGGCGTTTGTCCAGCAGCGGACTATGATAGGCTGATTGATTGTTTGATTGATAACCTTGCACCTACTTCTTCTTTTCGTCGTCAACCTTTGGGTGAGTGAGAGAGTGGTAGAGAATGCCTTAGGCATTAAGTCCGCCTATGTACTAATGTGCATAAAGTTTTAATAAATAAATAGTGGTCTACCGTAAAGGGATTATAAATCCAATATCTAATTAACTGTAACATAATATAATTTTAACAATTTTTACCTAAGGGTTTCGGTCAGTATTCAGTAGGAATATTTTTATTTTATTTATTGACAGTGAAGCAATTTTTTTTACAAAAACCTAACTTGAATTTACATGATATATTAAAAATTTGGGTAAAAATAGAGAAAGAAAAAGAAGAACAAATTTTTCCCTCAAAGCTCACGATAGCTCTAGTATATAAAGAACTAGCAGCGCCCCGCGGATTCACCCGCGTAAGTCCCGATGCCTTCGAAATATCGGGATAAAAAGTAACCTATGTGTTAATTCAGGTCTCCAGCTATCTTACACATACATACTAAGTTTCATAGCAATCGGTCCAGTAGTTTTGGCGTGAAAGAGTAACAAACATCCATACATACAATGTGGCTTGTTGATAAATGCTATTTATTACTCAGTATCACAGTTAATAAAAAGTAGAAGTGATAAAAATTGTAAACTTGCATGACCATCAATTAATTATATTTTAACATTTAACATATTTAACTATAATTGTAACTTATCTAATAATTCATGTACATATTGACTATTTTCATATTTGCATGTCGTTAAGCGCCAAAATGTATCTCTCACTGTTAAACATTTGTCTATCATTGATATAGATAGATAGATAGTACTCTTTATTGTACACCAAATACATGATATAAATACACATTTAAAAACAACTTAAACATAAAATGCACAATGGGCGGCCTCATCACAACAAGCAATATCTTCCAGGCAACCTTTGGATGGACAGGACTGTAATGATGTACCTACATTTTAAGCAAATAAACGTATTCTATTCTACTCTACTCTACTCTACTCTACTCTACTCTACTCTACTCTACTCTACTCTATAATAGCATCCTTGTCCTAAATTAGCGCAATGGATAAAAATATTGGTAGATGTAGGGACGCAAAGATAAGATACATATGTATGTAAGGACCTGTAGAAATACTTTTCACGGATATATGTATACGTGTTAGAATACTAACACATACATAAACAAAACAGTAGTTTATTATGACAGTTATTTTAGGATAAAACTCGCGCTAACAAGTCTTTACTCTAAACTCCTGTTTTAGAACCACGGGGATATTTTTTGATGTCTAACCTATCTCAGCATGGTCGACCAATGTATTGGTTTTCCACATTTTATTTATATTATACACGTCGTACTATCGGAGGATAATGTCGTAAATATGTTTAGTGTTTTTATCATAATGCTTTCAGCTCCTTAAATCCATCCATCCATCCACACGATACAATTTTACAACATATCAGATTTATTGAATTGGCTTACGAACGCGTCCACACGTAACATCTAAATCGCCAATTTTCGTTTGATTTTATTTTCTGTGCTAGATGGACGTTTGTAAGAAAGTTTACCGCAGTCGTAATATTTTTTGTTTTAAAGAAATGCTACCTGTATTGATCTTTATAAATCATCTTATGAATATATTCACCGAACTGAAAAAACGCCTTAATAATGCATAAATACACACATCGTTTAAATAAAGACCGATTCACACACATCAGTGCAGTCACAGTTCCGGCACAGTACCGGCACAGTTCTGTATCAGTGCTACAGTTCTATGTTTTTTTTTTTTTTTTCAATATAAAGACAACGCCCGCATTAGGAATTACTCCTGTATCGCGGGGGACTTTACAAGCATACAAACAACGGACACAAAGAATACCCAGACTCGGGTGGGAATCGAAGCCACGATCTAAGGCATAGCAGTCAGGGTCACTAACCACTAGGCCAACAGGCCAGTCACAGTACAGTGATGCGGCAGTGCTTCAATTCACACATGTCAGTACTCATTTCTCTACGGATCTTCAGGCAAAACGTGTGTGATGTAGATTGTTGCTATGGCTCTATTCAATAATACGGAACTGGCAAGGATATCCATTACTTTAGACAAAGAAGAAGAGCAGCATCAAGGAAATGATAAAGAAAAGAAAAAAAAAGAAAAAGATACTTGTTGGGGGAACAATTGGTTTTGTATTTTGTATCCATGTACTTTGCATTAGACAAATCATACAAAACAATATTTTCACGAACCAATTCGATCAATCGCTCGTCCTCCATTTTGGTTGTGATGCAGCGCCGCCCGTGATCCGACAAAAAATTTCGTCATTGACGATTACGTCCGTGATTGCTGGCGCCGGCACTGACACTAAGAGCACTGTGCCGTCACTGACACTGACAGGTGTGAATGCATTTATAGAGAATGTATGAAAGAATAATTATTACGGTGACAGTACTGTGCCGGAACTGTGACTGCACTGATATGTGTGAATCGGCCTTAAATCAGAACACAATTGTGCGTGAAATTGTTCCGTGTGTACGCCGTTTTATACTCTTACCCTGAAATTTATTCCAAAATTCATAATATTTCTTTTCCAGAGAAGCAACCTTCTGCGACACTAAATTTTGGCGCACTAAAAACAAGACTCCTCGATGTTATTATTTCGGAAACGACCAAGTCGCTTCCGAAGAATCCTGTACTGTCCCAAAAGGTCAAGACGCCGTTCTCAATATTACGGTATAAAGCTATCCACCCTGGTGGTGTTAACCAGTTTCCTCTTCATTCTGCTTTTGGTCATAAGAACGGTATGCATAAAGTTTGAAGAAAACCGCTTAAGAATTGTAGCATACGAAAGGGTGTCCCTCCCCCGTCCACGAACGAGGCTACCAGAGTTGGGGCAGATATGCAATAACGAAAATAGCTGGGTCTAAGGATATGAGTTTCGTTTCTGATGTGAAAATAAAGATTGTCAGTGTTATAGTTTTATTTATTTTTTTGATACATAAGACTATTTATGTACAAAAGATACAAAAGAAGTAGGTTAGTATAGTTAAAGTGGTTTAAAGAATATTAATAAATCTGTGGAGTACTTAAAAATAAATGGAAAAAATCGCCTTGAGTGGAGACCGCGAATCGGTAAACGGAAGGTAGGACGCCTCCCAGCCAGATGGACCGACGACCTGAAGAAGGTAGCAGGGATGGACTGGATGCAGAAGGCGGAGGACCGGGTGCTGTGGCGCACATTGGGAGAGGCGTTTGTCCAGCAGTGGACTATGATAGGCTGATTGATTGATTGATTGATAACCTTGCACCTACTTCTTCTTTTCTCTGCATCACCCAAAGGTTGACTGGTAGAGAATGCCTCAGGCGTTAAGTCCACCTATGTACTTAATGTGCAAAAAGTTTTAATAAATAAATAATGGTCTACCGTAAAGGGATTATATATCCAACATCTAATTAACTGTAACATAATATAATTTTAACAATTTTTACTCAAGGGTTTCGGTCAATATTCAGTAGGAATATTTTTATTTTATTTATTGACAGTGAAGCAATTTTTTTTTCCGAAAATCTCACTTGAATTTACATGATATGTTAAAAATTTGGGTAAAAATAGAGAAAGAAACAGAAGAACAAATTTTAAACAAATAAAAAATGTTCACGATAGCTCTAGTATTCAGCAGTAAAGAATAGCAATCAAAATGAAAAAGTAATAGTTTTTTAAAAAGGTTTCAGAAAGGTTTTTTTTCGGAAAAAAACGTTTTTTTTAAAGGTGGTTAAAATTATAATATCTTATTGTTTATTATCTGGTACATCGAATCGAATTCTTAATGGTGGACTACCATTTACGCCTGACCCTGTACCTACGAGTATGTAAAGTACACATCACTTGACAATATTGATACAATTAGATCTTGCTGAAAATTTGCGCTAGGTGTAAAGAGATATGCTGAATGAACCGGGTCCTATTCAAGGAGCTTGTTATTAACACATCTAGATCTTACAGCTAGACCACAATTTCGATAAATGTGTAATATGCTTTTTGAAGTGAAAACTATTTTAGACATGTTTGTGCACTTTTGATATGGGGAAAAAGCACAACTCTTGACCGTCACGCTAAAAATACATACATATATAAATCCACTAGAGGCCGCTAATCTAAACATTGAGTTTTGTCAGCTCCTTATTAATTAATATTTAAAAATATAATTAGTTCAATAAAAGTGAAAACAATATATTGATTTGTCTGTGGAAGTGTTATCTTTAATAAACTTGTGAACTAAATACGTAGTGACAAAGATGAGAGATGTGTGCATGGGTATGTTCCGATATACACTGAGAGTAGGAGTGGGTGATATAGCTATTTCTGAATATCAAATCGAAACTATATATTGAAAATCAATATCGGATATTGAAACTATATATTTTATGAATCTATATATTGTGCTGGGAACTCAATATAGATACCATTTTCGATACTTATGTTTATTTGATATTTTGATATCGAACGATTTGTAGATACTTAAATTTTGTTTTTGATATATAATAATGCGCACTACAAAAGAGTGTTGAGAAATGTAACTGAATGAACTTTCGTTCATATTTTGCCTACGCTTAGGATTGGCTACATTAATATTTTTTGACTTATAAAAATCATAAAATATTAATTATATAATTATATCCCACGTACCTAACACCAAGAGTTCTTTACACAATTTATATATACACTATTTAAACTATTAAAAGTCTTTTCGCTCGCTATTCTTTAAAAACTTTCTTTGAAAAAAAACACAATGAATGACTAACAACCTAATTGCAATTACACGCGTAACTAAATCAATAAAAATAAAAAAAAATCTATTCGTCACCTTCATCTAATCACACACACATAATGCACTTGAGCCCTCGTCTTTCTCCCGCCAAGGCCAAAAGGTTAGGTCAATGTTTACATCATTATATTAATGATATTATGTGATTACTTTGTACATATAAAGTCGATAATTGAACCATGCAATTGTTAATCACTTCTTACCAAAATTTCACACAAAAAACTATATCGTATACTCTATAGCAGAAATGTAAAGTTCGGAATTGCATGGCAGCTTGCATAACTAAATATTCCAACTTCATATATTCATTCTTCTCGGTTGAAACTCGCGTGCTCTTTCACTCCCGCTCGGTTTTGATCGTGCGTGAATCGTGTGAATTCGTATCGTATCAGAGCTAGCGCAACAGTATACTTTAATAATATCGTATATCGTCTATTCGTCGCATCGGCATCACCAAATCGCTAGACGTATCAGTTCGGATATAATGATTTGCTCGATATCTCGATATATAGTTTATACAGAGACCCATATATAGATATACGATATTGATACAATATATAGTTTCAAAAACTATATACGATTTGTATCACTCACTTCTAACTGAGAGCACTGTTCAGTGCTTGTACTGGGGAGAAATTAGTTCCGTTATAAACTGACAGTATCGTAGGGAAATATATGACGTCATAAACGTTGCGATTTTTGTACTATGAGCACTGGAGTTTTCAAGGTACGATGCTCTCAGTGCTGTCGCAATGTCACTTTTATTATGCGATTTCACAATTGACTTGAATTGACAACTGACAGTATACTGGACTCCGTTCCGTTATAAACAGTAACCAGTATAGCTAACTATAAAGGGACGGTTTCGCAGTATACTGAATTGACGTCATACCTTACAGTGCTCTCAGTGTATATCGGAACGCACACTATAATAAGTGTTTTCACTTCTGACGTGCAGTCTGACACTTTTTTTTTTCTTTTTTCTTTCGTAACTAGCGAAAATGCAACGCACACCTGTCTTCGTTCACGGTTTATTGCACTATATTTTGCAACGCTATGAGGCATGTCACCCTGTTTAAGGCTGATCTTGTACATAAAGCAAGGTATTTATCGCCTTGTGTGGCTAGAATAGAAATGTATGTTCGAGACCTTGTCTTTTAGCGACAAGTGCGAACTTAATAAGTATGTGAATGAAGTAAGACACTTGTTGAAGGTACGAAATGGTATTGTGTAAGTTGGCTCTCACACGTCGCGCCTCCGTCTTGGGCCTGATTCTGCAAGGGCAACGGTCAGCCTGACCCGCTACCCAGTTAACCCAGGCCAGCGCTCATGGAGGTCGGAGATCATACTGCGCTTTCCGGTGCCAGGTGGTGTAAGTTTGCTTTTAGTAATAATTATAATAGTGTAGGACATATTACCTACACAGCGGTTTCTACTTTGAGTTCTAGAACACGAAATATATTTACTTTTCTTGTAAATGTATAGAAATGAAAATGTTTAAGACGCCACTCTACTCATATATTTCTTATCTCTGTTTGCCTTAAATGGGCAAAAAACGAAATAGGAGGCATAACAGAACAGAACAGACTGGAATAGGAGTCTCCCGTTTGGGGTAGTATTTCTTTCCCACCAGAACTATTATTGCTGTTTAGTGGTGTAGTAGAAGTAGGGTATCCAAAGTCAGAAAAACAATCTCTGGAATAAAATCGCCCAAATAGACTGGTGGTTGCAGATAGGGCAGCCCGTCTCCTAAATACCTAGCGTCGTTTGAAAGAAGGAAAGAAGTAAAATATGTGCAAAACCACGACGTACCTATGTACCTACATACTTACTTTCTACAGTGAGAGTTTTGTTGCGAGGATTTCGAAAACGGGCGGTTATAGATCGAAACAGGCAGATGTGATATTATGTTATCCATTTCTTTTCTTTAATAATTTTACATTTGACGAAGCAAACTATTGTTGCGGTGACTCTGTGTGTGTTGATCTATAGTTTTTAATTAAAAAAATTATTTATTAAATCGACGATTTCGAAAGTGGAAATTGATGGTCAATTTTATGAAATAAAGATATTGAATTTGAATTTGAAAATTTGAGGATTGTTTTTGATAGATAGATAGATAACTCTTTATTTGTACACTAATGGAGGTAATATACATTTACATAATTATATCAATCCTAATATAATGTACAAAGGGCGGCCTTATTGCTAGACGCAATCTCTTCCAGGTAACCTTAGGATGGATCAAAATAATTCGGAGAGACATTAGCAGTTGTTGGTGTATTTACAAAAAAAGAACACAAAAAATAAAAATTATTTGTCATTTGTAACAAATATTAAAAATAAATATGTTTTTGCTATTCTCAACACACCCAGTAATTTTCTAAACGTAACTTTTAATGAATATAAAAAAAGTAAATACGTGTTAAAATAAAGTATATACCATTAATTATTATGTATTATCTTGTATACAAGCATCTAAAACATGCCAGATTAAATCACATAGCGCCTTGAACTTTAAATACCTACCTAATAAAGCATGTTAATAACATAGATAATAATTGTAATAAAAAAATTAACTTCAATATTTATACTTCCTTTGAAATGTTGCAATTTTGGTCTTTGTTGCCACAATTATGGCTTTTTGGGAGTGTCTAATTACGAAATTGAGACAGCCTTCGCGTTGTACATAACATTAACTGCACTATTTTGTGTGTGGTGTTATCCTGGTACTAAACACGGAAATCTATCAATAAAATTATTATTCCTTTTTAGATGATATCTGGTATCATTTAGGCCAAGGAAAAGAAACATTTACAAATATTTAGACTTTTCAGTGTAAAAAAAATAATTCTATGATATAATGGGTAAACGAGCAGACGGGTCACCTGATGATAAATGACTACCGCCGCCCATGGACACCTGCAACTCAAGAGTTACAAGTGCGTTGCCGACCTTTAAGGGGGAAGAAGGGGAGAGGAGAGAAGAGCGGGAAGAGGGTAAGAAGGAAGGAAGAGGGGAGAGGGAAGGGTTAGGGCCTCTGGTAACCTCACTCACGCAGCGAAAAGCAATGCAAGCATTGCTTCACTGACGGTTTTCTGTGAGGCCGTGGTATCACTCCGGTCGAGTCGGCCCATACGTGCCGAAACATGACTCTTCCGCTTTTAAATGTCCAGTTAAAAGCACAGGTCTTCTCTCCGTACGAAAGTGGTTAAGTAAAGTCGAGTACGCCCCCTAGTGCCGATTAGCGGACTTCACAGGACTTCGATAACATTATCGAGTACAATCAGGTGTGTAAGTTTCTCACTAACGGAGAAAGTCAACACCCAAGAATAAGAGGTGCGCATCCGGATATCCGGATTCCGGATATCCGGATCCGGATTTTCGTTTTATATAATCATTTATACGGGAATTAACGTTATCAATGGCTTTTACATACCTTTGACTTGCCGCAACGTAGTACGCAAGTCTTATCCACCAAAATTGCCAATTGAACCCATTGAAATTGAGAAACAAAACTTTCAATCGGGGAGATGGTTTTAAGTAATCTACTTCGCGGAATCCAATGATAAAAAGAACTGTGCATAAAACCTCGCTTTTATGCGCAATCAGATAAACATCAGAATAGGTATACATCAGTTTGCCTACAAAGTAAGGACACTGTTAGTATAGGAGGGCGTGCACCACTGATGCCCGGTTCCTTTAATTAAGAAACGATTCGTTTTGCTTACGGACGGTAAAATTTAGTTGAATTTTCAATGAAAACTTTACCGTCCGTAAGCAAAACAAATCGTTTCTTGATTATAAGAATCGGGCATGATGAGTCAGTCAGCCTATGACCACGGCCAGTGCAATCTAGTCGTTGTTTATAGATGTAAGTTTATTAATTACTGTATCTAGAAATATTTTTTTTCTTTCTTTAATCAGACCACCTTTTTTTGTCATGTGGAATCCTAATCTAATTCCCTAAGGAGCTCTCGCTCCCAATTTTGCTACTAATCACACAGCGTGGAGTTTCTGGTGAGGAGTAGAGGAGAGTCTGTAGCGAAGTATTACTGGTCTAGTAACTCCAATTCAAGCAGAAATTTGCTAAGCTTAGAGACTACCTTAGTATAGAGGTTATTTTTTTCGAGTATATTACTTATCCGACAATAATAGACAACAAAAAGTCTAGTCGTAAGTTTGTATAAGGTAATAGCAACATGTTTTATTAAGCAAAGTAAATATATTATGTAAGTTGCTAAATCAAGCATCAAAATGGTTTAATGAACATGGTAGCATGAGGGCGGGGCAATAAGTCATCGGAATTACTACAATTCTAACCGATCAATTCTGACTCATATTATCAATGTGAATGTCCGTTTGTTTACGCTTTGACACCCGAACCACTCAACTGGTCCTCATGAAACTACACACACGCGTTGCAGGAAAAGGAAAAAATAGAAATGGAATCGTACCCATATTACGTGACCCGTTCTGAGGGGGACGGGAGTCTTCAAGATACCACGCTTGGTCACAGGGGCGGAGGGGGGCTTAGGTTTTCGTCACGTAAACGAAAATCTCGTGCTTTTTCGAGCTATATTCAAATATGGCGCGCAGCGTTTAGCGCTTTTTAAACTCACAGGTGGCAACAAGCAAGTGTTTAGCACTTTTTAACTTTCTGTCGGCAAAAAATGATATAAAACCATATTTGTAAATTACTACGTGAAAACTAGAGGGGGAGGGGGGTCTTCGCATATACTACGGGTGGTCACCGAGGGGGGAGGGGTATAAAAAATAGTAAAAAAATGGCTCACGTAGTATGGGTACGTTCCCTATCTATCATCCACAAAAAAAATGTTTTCGAGGTATTAGTAATAATTTTTAGATGATTGAAAAAGTCAACTTTAACGCTGGCGAAGCTGCGGGCAGAAGATAGTCTAGTATCTATAATATCTACGTAGGTCTTACTTGCTTAATTCGTAACAACGTAACACTTTAAAAGCGTTCTAATTTAATGTTACCATAATAAATTATAATATAAAAATTTGACCAGAGTGTAACGCAATTGATTAATTAAGAAGGAGGCGTTAGATTACTTTTCTTCTTTGTTTGTGGGTTGTGTTGCTAACTCAATGATCAACAACGCAATCTTAATTTCCTTCGGTTTTTTGGACTTTTTTAAAATCTTACCTTCGATGATTGTGTTTATAGTGACTTGAAAGATAAAGTACTTTAGCTATTAGTACAGTCACGACACGTCATTGAATTTTTGCAAGCAAAGTAAAATGCATTATGCGCTTTGTATATGGCTTGCGGGTTTTCAGGTAGTTAACCATAGCATTTGACGGGCAAATATCCCGTTTATCACCGAAAACTAACTATATGGCTTTCACTGTTTTGTATATTATAATGATTTATCAAGTAAATATTTCATGTTGTTTGGTGTTTTTCACGGCTAAGAAGCCGTGTTGTGCTAGAACTACAAATAGGTACTTTGGAGATATTGTCTCCGAAAGAACCAAGACCCAAAACTAATGCACCACCCTCTGACTACACTAAAAGCACTGTATTGGAATTTAACTGACTTTCTTCTCAGTCGTGCCATTATAAATGCATGCTTTAGAGTGATTTACATTTCGTGGGAGAGCCATGCTTCGGCACGTATGGGCCGCCTCGACCAGAGTGATACCGCGGCCTCACAGAAAACCGGCAGAGTGAGTCAGTTTACCAAAAGCCCTAACCCTTCCCTTCCCCCCATCTCCTCGCCCGTCTCCCCCTCTTCCACCTTTCCCTATTCCTACCTTAAAGGCAGGCAACGCACTTGAGACTCTTGACTCTTGAGTTGCTTTTACCATCCGGTCCATCCCATCTGCTCGTTTGTATATACCATAAATAAAAACATCGATTTAAAAAATGAACCAATACATAGTTATTTTCTCAGACTGATTCATATCATAGATATTACATATCAATGTCAGAACAAAACATATATACCTACATAATATAATATGTAGATATACTCCCAAGTGTCGGTCGAGTCCTTCATACACTATCGCACAATCTAACAAAATGGTCAGTCAGCGAGTCTTTTCATCGTATAATTGTTTTATACAAAGGTTACAGGTCAAGGCGTGCCATTGTTCCATTAATCTGATCAGTTTAACTGCTTCCCTGGCAAGAATCAACACAACTTCGGCTAAAATCAGACTTAGATTATTCAAATACTTTGCTGACATATTTATTGATCTAGTAACATCGATAAAAAAACAACTGAAAAGATTAAATGAGAAGGAATACGATTTGAATTTGGAATTCTGTTTTCGTGTCACGTTTTTGTATCCTATATGAGCAGTTATGCCTCAATCCGGCCATTAATAATAGGTATTAATTAGACTTCCGTCATCGTTCGATCGCCATATCTAAAGCTAACATAATCCTACTAATATTATAAACGTGAAAGTTTGTGAGGATGTATGGATGTGTGGATGTATGAATGTGTGGATGTATGGATGTTTGTTACTCTTTCACGCAAAAACTACTGAACCGATTGCGATGAAACTTGGTATGTAAATAGCTGGAAACCTGGATTAACATATAGGCTGTTGCTTTTTATCCCAGTATTTCCACGGTACATTTTTAAAGTTGTTTTGTTGTTTTAGCGCTATTGTGAACATTTTCAATAAGTACCAAAGTATACTGGCCTGACAATTTGACAGACTTTTCTGTCTGATTGTGTACAAGTCTAGAAATAACCCAAACGATATTTGCGACAGTTAAACATGATATGAATGAAGGTTACTTGTTATTCACGTCACCTTACTCTTTGCATATTGTAGATTTGATACCCGTAGTAGTCCATATCGACCGGGGTTCGACAGTGAGCTGAAAATCTATCGGGGCCATTGGAGTCTTTATGATTAAATGTGGGGTCTATAGATGAAATGGGGGTCTCGGTCAAGCACGTCGTGACTTCAATTTGGACTTCCCATGAATGTAATTATCCACATCTGATGATTATCCAGATACTTGTCTTATCCAAGTGCAAATACCGTTATTTAAAAAAATAAACTGTGTTAGTTGTCGTTAAACGTTTGCTTTTAACCGACTTATCAATTCGATACGTACTCTTATCTATGGAACATTATTGAGACTGCAAAATATTCACAGATGGCAATCGATTAGGGCTTCCAAACACATATATCTAAAATTTTAAAGGTGTTTGTTTGTATGTATGTATGTGTTGTCGCCACTTCAAAAACTCTTATTTATTTCATTAAAAATAGGGACAAACTATAATAGATTATAACACAGTTCACTATTTAATAAAAATAAGTTAATAGACATTATTTTGACTGGATATACCGGTAACGCAATGGTATTGGTCGATTGATAAATATTAATGAATAATGGGGTTATAAAAGGGTAGGAATAAGTTGAGAACTTTTGACTTGAGTGCGAATAGAGGTACAAACACCTTTCAGTTACTGTTACTTAGTGATTTTCATAGTTTATAAAAGTGATTGTGAGACTGTTTCTTACATGTGCTTGTCCGCGTTTTTTGTTGGTTTCTTTAAATTTAATTAGGCTACCATATTTTGCTATTATATCAATATCCTTAAAATTATATCCGCAAGCCTCACAACGCGTTTATACTTGTATATTTTAGATGTATTTGACCATATCCTGTTACCTACTGCCGGCATAAAAAAACTATTACAGACCAAGTGTGAATCATAATCTCTGAAATTGTTTGTGGCTTGCTAAGTTTTGTTATTTATTATTTTAATTAGAGTAGAGTATGTAGGTACAGGCACTACAAATAGAACAAGTTTGAAGCTTGAATAAATGTATTGTCATTTTCTTAAATAGCAAGAACAAAATACGTTTTCCTCATACGTTTTGCCAAGAGAGGTGCTTACTCTCTGTGCAAAGTACCCACTAGGCCAGGGGTCGGCAACCTTTTGAGACGGAAGAGCCAAAATTTAATTTACAAAATTTTCCAATTTTTTAAAGAGCCAATTAAATTTGTAAATGTGGCGCCCCTATAAATTTGATGACCTTTTTTTCTATATCATAGTACGGTTTTAAGAGTTTTGATAGTAAATAATATTTTTTTTACATATGGAACTGGAGAGCCACAACTTTACATCGAAAGAGCCACAGGTTGCCGACCCCTACACTAGGCCCAACATATGACCTGTACGATGCACCGGTGTGGGCGGAGGCTCCGACCGCCCAGAATAGGGCGCGCCTCTGGCGCCCACAGAGGGTAATGGCGGTTAGAGCCATACGCGGCTACCGCACCGTGTCGACGGAGGCGGCGTGCGCGTTGGCCGGGACTCCCCCGTGGGATTTGGAGGCGGAAGTGCTCGCCGAAGTTTATCGGCGAACGGCTGAGTTCCGGGCGGGCAGCGGTAGTCGGCCCCCGCCCGAGGAGGTGCGCGAATGGCGTGAGGCCGCTCGCCGAGCCACCATGGCTTGTTGGTCGTCCCGGCTGGAGGCTCCACGTGCTGGCTTTGCCGCCGTGGAGGTGCTCCAGCCGGTCATCATCGAGTGGGCAGGGCGGCAGCACGGGACCCTTTCCTTCCGACTGACACTGGTTCTTTCCGGGCACGGCTGCTTCGGAAAGTACCTGCACTCGGTCGCCAGGAGGGAATTGAGTCCCGCCTGTCAACACTGCGACTGCAGTGAGGACTCGGCTCAGCATACGCTGGCTGTTTGCTCTGCTTGGGCAACGCAGCGCCGGGCCCTCACTGCAGTCATCGGAGAGGATCTGCCGCTACCAGCCGTCATATGCTCCATGGCCGGTAGCGACAGGAATTTTACCGCGGTCGCGACCTTCTGTGAGGAAGTCATCTCACAGAAGGAGGCGGCGGAAAGGGTCCGGGAGGATGACCTCCACTCGGACTTAATTCGCCGCCGGCGAACCGGGCGCTTACCAGCGCCTTATGCCGCCCTAAGTGTGGCTGCGGGTGGATGGGACGGGTTTTCTCCTCCACCCGCTATAGTGGCCCCCCGCGAGGAGGCGGCGTCCGCGTGTGCCTGGACGTTGCCTAATTGAGAGGTATTAAGGTTTTTACCCGGAGGTGGTGCCCGCGCTTTTGCGGGCAGGCGCTAGGGGGGGTCCGGATGTCTTAATAAAAGCTGTTCCCGGATCCCTCCTACCTAAGGCGCGGTACGGCACACCGTGTGGTTTTAGTCGGTTCGATTCCGACACACCGCCCCACCGAAAACCCCGGTGGGGTGACGGCCCGAGGGGGTTTCCGCACGCACAAAAAAAAATAAAAAAAAAGGCCCAACACATGACAATCATTTCTTTTGACCCAAAACCACTTACGGAGAAATATACCACTTCTTTGATTCCATGAAACCACAAATATGTTTGATGTAGGCTTATAACAGTTAACTTTACCTTGCTGTCCAGTTAAAAACACGGTAATTTACTCGATATTTCACCTCAAAAGGTTTTTTCTTTTTATTATGGTAGTCCATATAATTTAAGCCCGCCTGGTGGTAGGCTAGATCACAGATCAAGATCAAGTCCACAGATTACGGGCTACAACTATAGATACCAACAATACTAAAATCGTGCTGCCAACATCAACAATACTAAAAAAATACATAATATATTTATATAAATACTTAAAAATGTTGAACCTCAGTTCTTAGGTACTTAAATGTTAAAATACCAACCTAAATGACTGCTTCATTATACTTGGCATAATCGTACGTAATAGCAAACATATACGCAAAATATACATAACGTATGTAAATGCGTTACATATCATACACTACTAGTTGACTCATGAAGGTCAGTACTCCTTAGACCCTAGAACACAATGCGACAAGATAACTGGTTTAGTTTCAAAAATAACCTTTTAACAAAACGTAGTGCTGTCAAAACATGACAAATGGTAGACGCACACAAAAGACCGCCATTAATTGGATAAGACCTTGACTTACAAGTAAAAATAGTTGTACGGTCAATTGAAGTTATTCGTTATTCAAGTATGGTACCACAAAAAACTTGAGGAACAGTTTTTGTGTGTAATTATGTATTTAAACGGGAATTAACGCGATCACGAAAAGGCCTGAATTGCCTGACGTTTCGACCAGATTGCACTGGCCGTGGTCACAGGCTGACTCGACTCGGGTCAGCCTGCTAATTCCCGTGTGAATACATATGTCATCGAACGCGAAAGTTTAAAAGTTTTTGTGCGGTTGAATATTATTATGTCGTGTCGTGTTTTCACTGCTGACGTGCAGTCCTACGACTGACATTTGTTAAGTTTTCACGCCTAACTACTCACAGGATCATCATGAATTTTTGCGTGCACCTTGGCAGAGGTACAGAAATGGACATAGTGACAAGGACATTGTGCTATTAATCCAGAAAAAGTAAATCTCAAGGGATACGTGTAGGTCAACCTACACGTATCCCTTGAGATTTACTTTCGCCAATATCTAGCGGAAGAAACCGCGGGCCAAAAGCTAGTATCTTACTACTATAACAAAAGCGAAAGTTTGTAACGATGGATGTTTGCTGAACGGATATACAGAGATAAAGTCTGGAATAACGCATAGGCTACTTTTATTCCGGAAAAATATACGTACTTGATGCGGATGTAGTTTTGACATAAACAAGTAATTAACGTTGTGATACAAGTCATTAACACTAACAAATATAACTTTAAACGTACCGCCATCGCCAGTAGATATTTTAGGTTTATAATTTGTACTAATAAGAATTTTAAGTAACCATGACCTTTGTTTCTTAAACACTATTTTTATGGCTAATAAACAGTGTACTTTATGAGCACCTATACCTAAGCAAAATTACTGTCTGAGACAGTGGTACTTAAACTTGTCTGGCACAAGTTTTGGTACCGTGGTAAGTGGATTTTTATGCGGTTTTCACCAATAGACAGAGTGATTCATGAGGAAGGTTTAGGTCTATAATTTGTTAACGTTTTGTGTAAATTGGTTGAAATATTATGATGATTGTTGAAGATGTCTCTACTAGCCGTGCGAAGCTTGGGCGGGTTGCTAGTGTTGGATATGACATTAATCAAATCAAATCTTTTTTGCATTGAATGTAAGTAGGTAGGTACATCAAATTACAGGTAGAGTGATTATAATGAGCCGTGTACATTCTGCCTTAAACTAAGCATGCATTTTCTTAAAGGTAGGTGTGATAAAAATGACATGTAGAATAAATTCCCAAAAAAAACTAATATTAAAATCTTTAATGTCAATGGTTCCGAAAAATGAATAGTATTATAATTTAAAAAAGTCTAAATTGTGTAATATCAAGGCCTTTAATATATTTTTAAAATCTTCCGTTACATAATTTTTTAGAACCTCAGGCAATTTATTATATTATATAGACTGTTGGTCCAGTCGTTAGTGACCCTGACTGATGAGCCAGAGGTCGTGGGTTCGATTCCCACCCAGGACAAATAATTGTGTGATGAGGACGATCATTTGTTCTGTGTCTGGGTGTAATTTATCTATAATATGTATGTATTTAGAAATATATAAGTATGTTTATCAGCAGTCTGGTTACCATAGTACAGGCTCTGCCTAGTTTGGAATCAATGTGTGAGGTGTGTGGAGTTATTATTATTATATATTATGTAATAGGACCCATACAGATTACAATTTACCTTAGCAACGCTGTGTTATAAGAACCAACACGCAGAAGGTTTCTGTATTGGCTTCTTACAGGTCCTTTTCTAGTTTCTGCCACTGTAGTGAACAGGCTTTTACAAACATGGCTATTTCTAGAATATTTCATTTCATTTTTTTTTTTTTTTTCTTTTAAAACGACAACTCCCGCATTAGGAATTACTCCTGTGTCGCGGGGGACTTTACAAACATAGAAACAACGGACACAAAGTACACCCAGACTCAGGTGAGAATCGAACCCACCACCTATAAGCATAGCGGTCAGGGGCACTAACCACTAAACCAACAGGCCAGTCTATGACGGAAAGAGTTATTTTTAAGGATGTCTTAGACTCAGTGGCGTAACAATAGGGTGGCAGAGCGGGCAAAATGCCACGGGCCCGTGGCTTTAGGGGGCTCCCGGCCCCGACCCCAAGGCCCTAAGCACACTAGGCACCAAGACTGAACTTTTGCCCCATCTTGGCCTTAGATAGTATAGTTACGCCACTGCTTAGACTCACGTTGACACATAGGAGCAGTAACATGGTTCAGCTAATCATAGAGCATTAGTAATAAAACAACCAATTGCAAGAAGTTAACATTTGACTATATTTATATTTGAGTGGATGTAGGTACATATTAAGTAAACGCGGTTTCTGGAGCAAAACTTACTTATGTGCAATAGCTGTAAATTTCTCAAGTAATTACAAAACTATACAATAAGACTGGTACGTCGGCCTTGCCATTATATTTGAGCATTTCTTCAATAAGTATCCGGCACAACTTTCATAATAAACGTGTAAGCTTGTGAAAGCCTCGTCTTTTTTTTTGGCAAGTGTAATGACAATAAACTTATCTCGCTCACTAAGGAAGCATCAGTTCTAAGTATCTGGGCGATTGATTATCGCTCCACGTTTGTCTTCTTCAAAATTTAGGCCAAATCATTAGAGCCAAGATATATTATGAGATAATAAATTGAGTAGGTACTTATATTGTGAAATTGTCAACGGTTACATATTCAGTCATATTTTTTTATTTTCACACTATTTTGTTTACCAAGAAAGTTACCTATTTCCTGTGAAGGTTTAAAATTGATCCACCAGAGGCAGCACCAGTAAGGGTACAAATGTTTTTAATTTTGCTATTGTCTGCAAAAATGGAATTATGATATGCGGAAGATGATATACCTGGAGCAAAATTAAAATTTACACAAGTTTAAGATCATCTTGTCCGGGATTTAAAGTCCCGTTTTCACTAGGGGACATTTCTCCTGCGACCTTATCGCCCGACGCACATTATGCGGGTTGCGATTTATGTCAAAAGTCGATCCTCTGCGAGCGTCAATATTACCGCTCGACATTTATTAGGCTGGTCCGCCTAGAGCAGTGTTTCGCGGAACACAATGAATCACACCGCACTAAATCCCCGGGTATGCCTAACTTTTGATCCATCATAAATATTATAAATCCGAATGTGACTTTGTTTGTTTGTTTATTTGTTACGCTTTCACACCTTAACTACTCAACCGGTCATCGTATTACAGGCAGAGAAACAGAAAAGGGCATGGGGTACCTTCATCAAGAAAAAAGTACTGTCCTCAAGGTATAAGATATAAATATCAACTTTAACGTTGGTCAGTATCTGAGGGCAGGAGGTAGACCTTCTACCCTCAGAATCGCTATAGATCATTAGATCTATAATATCTACATAGGTCGTACTTGCTTAATTCTGAACACTTTATAAGCGTTCTAATTTATTGTTACCATAATAAATAAATAAAAGAAGTAGGTACTGCTCTCGAGGGACGGCAAAATAACTGTAAGACGGTAGGCCGGCAGCCGCTGGCAAAAGCTAGTAAAATAAAATAAAACACCCTGCGGCCAATTGTTGCTCAACTAATTACCTATATCACTAGTCCCTACGCGAATATTGACGTAAGAAAGAAAGTGATGTCCTTAACCGGAGCTGTGCGCCTGCGCAATGAATTAATAAGGTCGGTTTGGATTCGAGTTGCCAGATTTAAGATTGAAATTACCTTTACGCCTACATTTTTAGACAAAATTATGTGATTTTTGTTTAAAATTATAAATATTCATAGATATATCAAACGCCTGTTACTAGGTAACTAGCAATCTAAGGAACTACAACAATAAAACGTCTAAATCGGTTTACCAACTTAAGTAGCAAGGCGAAACAATTATGTATTAAGGGCTTCTGATACCATGCATGCAGGCTTTACACAAGTAACTACAAAAATAAAATAAAAGTTTATTGATATGCATGATATAGCAACAGCGTGCAGACAAAGCGTTAAAAGAGAAGAGAAGATTCGAAGAGTTTTTCAAACTGTTTACATCTAAAGATCAGCACATATAATTGAGACACTGTCCTACCTAAGGTTCAAGAATTTTATAAGGGAGCCGAACGACCCGACACATATGCCACCATCAGCAGGACTTCTAGGCGAGCATGACATTCTCAGATCTACCAAGCAACATAGAAAATGTAACTTAATAAGTGACTACATCGTTCTCGTTCTTCTTAAATAATAAAAAAAATCAAGTTATTTATTCGCTATTCTAATAAATTTTGCCCAACTCTGCCTTGTACGGATCCTGCTACGCTAAATATGTATGACTACTGCTCAATACTACTAGTACTACTAATGATCGTAGTGCGTATAATCTCTGTAACTATCCTCAACCAAAAGTCTATCATCTGATAGACATAGCAAAAAGATTTTTTCAAGTCGAACTAGTAAAATGTGAGATTAACGTGACGAACTTTTTATCTAATGTCCGTCATTTCTCACTCACTGTTGAACATATATTATTCCAAGCAGCTCAGCGCAAATATTTGGTCGCATGAAATATGTGTAATTGCATTGGTCTGAGAGTTTCTATGTAAAATATGTACCTATGTATTAAAAAAAAAAATTAAAAAATTACTCTATCACCATTATCTAAGAGATCATTATCTATTATATACTACCTTGCGTTAGAACCAGTGCTTTTATAATAGAAATTGACACTTCGTTCTCCTTTATTAGCTTAATGTGTCAAATGAAGAAAAATTTACCAAATGTCAGGGTGAGTAACTGAAATTAATCTGGCAACATCTTAAGCGCGTGCGCGCCATGTAAGAATGTGAGGTACGCTACCGAAATATTTTAATGTAGGTCGAAATTTAGATTAATGGAGACGGTGATGGTGACTAATATAACAGGAATTTGATTTGCATTCGAATCGTGAAATAATAATATTGTACGAGCGAATATATTACTTGTACGACGTCCTACGTGTAGTGTACGCCTATTTTATGTTCTTCGGAATAAGACTTTCGACCTTGACTTTGTAAATTGATTCCATCATGTCATTACTTTTACGTAAAATGACTGTCCACCTGCAGCGGCGGAATTGGTACCAAAGACATTTTATCCAGTTTTTCTTTCGATAACATATGTACATGTAAGGAAAACTTAGCAAGTGCATACCTATGGCTATAAAGTGGTAACAACCCGTAAGTAGGGTAATTTTTACACAAGGCAATAATGGAGTGTAATGTTTTCAGGGTTCATGTATGTAAGTATGTTTGTGAGTTTCTTTATTCCACCATAACTTCTAAATGCCTTAACAGATTTAGATTTATGGGGTATCGTTAGAGTTCTTTTCCCGTCTAGTTATAAATAATATTTAATTTAATTAAATTAAAAAAATAGGTATGTTTGATATTTTTTAATTAGTAAAAACTTTTACAGATGCTTATGTATGTAAAGATCCATGTGTATCTACTTATAAGAAATCATCAGTTTTTTGTACTTATGAGCTGACAACCAAGCACACATCCTACTTTGTGGTAATTGTGGTGTCACTGGGGCGTTACCGCTGTTTTCCTCTACTTTGAACATTTTTTTACTGAAGTGGTATATATTATAAAATAACCAGAATGTTAACAGAATTGCTAACATATATTTACATATTACTCAAGATCTACTGTTCCCCTTTAATATATACTTGTTCACGCCTTATCGCCCGACGTCAATTAGGCGGGTTGCGGTACATGTCAAAAGTTGATCGTCGATCATTGCTCGACATTTGATCAATCAGATCAAGATCTCTATCAAGAGGCGTTGGTGTCAGTGGCTGCACTTTTTCAATATGGCAGCATTGTAGTACTTAAATAAAAGCACAAACCATTAGTAAAGTAGGCATCTGAAGAAATGAGCTCGAGGCGATAACGCAATGTAAATCGCAGCTGCGGTTCAAGAATACTAAGTAACTCTACAGGAGGTCCGCAGGGAGGTCCATTTATTCATTTTATAACAAATGCTTATCAGCATGCCAGGCCATAGCTAACTATCAATTCAATGACAATATGGCGCAATAAGGCCAAATCTTGCCAACATCTTGGTCTTGTAATACCTATGAGTTCAGCTTTCATTACATTGTCAAGTAAATCTAGAGGTGCGAGAAAAGAGAACACGACTTAATAAACAATTAAATAAGTCTGTTTAGATTTCAGTAAAATTTTGGGTGGTTTGAATATTTATAGTTTCAAAAAATCTCTATCAAGAAGTAAGGTGACTTTTTGAATGTGGCAGCATTGTAGTACTTAAAATAACGGAAGCACAACAAAAGATTTTAACTATCCTTACTTCCTTTTTCCTATCGAAGTAGACCGAACGATGCAGGTACAGCATCTTCCTCTGGACCGCATTCAACGGAGAGCGACTCGAATCGTCGATTGCCAGGATTTTTCGGATCGGTTTGTCCTCTTGGCGTTGCGTAGAGATGTAGCTTCACTCTGCATTCTCTAACGCTTGTATTATGGGTAGTGCTCCAAAGAATTATTCATAATTATATCGGCCGCACTGTTCCACTACCGTCCAACGCAACAAAATCTCCATCACATGGATAATTGGCACTTGACCACTATGCGGTCTCCAGAAACTTTTTGCTCGTACAACCAATCTGTGGAACAAATTGTCCCCTGCGGAATTTCCGGACCGATACGACCTTCAAACCTTAAAGAAAAGAGTGTATCTCAAAGGCCGGCAACGCGCTTGTGACTCGTGAGTTGCAGGTATTCATGGGCGGCACCTTTAGGTGACCCGTCTGCTCGTTTGCCCCCTATAACATACAAAAAAACACAATAAGCCGTCTTACAATGCCTCAATAAAACAGCATCTTTAACCTATTGGAGGCCCTGGGCACATATGGGTCAAAATTCTAAAATTTTTCAACAAAATGTTTTATTTACACAATTTACAAATCGCAATAAATGAATAAATAGATATTTGTAACATGATTTGGAAAAGTAACTTTTACCAATCACAGGTTAGGGCTTAATTCTATAAGTTTTATGATTATTTTAGAGGTACCCTTCTAGTTTTCAGATAAGTAAAATCGTCAATCAGTTGTTTAAAGTTTTTGATCACATTACATTCTGTGGACATTAGCTATAAACTGGTCAATCTTTCTTGAAGCATTGTACCTACTTCTTAAAGAATTTCTAATCTTTTCAGCCTTATCTATTCAGCAAATTATATAAAACATATTAAAAGAAACATAATTCTAATATGCCATAAGTTTGGAGCTACAAACTTGGTGAATCACACTGCAAATTAATTATTTTTCATTGAATCGGGTACTAATAATGAGTGAAATGGAACGGCAGCTGCAAAGAATGATTTTTATGAGGAGGCCAGGGCCCTGTCCTCCGTAGGGACCTGGGCACTAACCCAGAGAGCCCAATGGAAAAGAAGAGCCTGAGATCATCGGTTTATCATGTAACAACTTGGCTTTCAAGCAAAATGGTAATGGACATTTGCATAAGTAGAGATCCCTCTATGAAAAATCCACCATCGCTCGCAACAGACTTGTGTGTAATAAAATTTGCTAAGCAGGTACTAGATGTCACTACTTACAGTCAATATTGTGCACTATAGTGCATATTAATTAATTTTATCTGACAATTTCCTCATTACTTTGACAGTGTAAGATGTATAAATAATTGTGATTTCTTATTGATTTATTTCAGACTGAATAATAAAAAAGTGATCCACAAAAGGAAAAACGGAAACCTCAGTTCCGTTTTTTCCTTTTGAGGAACGGAACACTAGAAAAGAACATGCCAAAACCTGCATTACCACCTATACAAAATTCTTCTGTTTGTATGGTTTATTACTTAGTTTAATTGAAGATAATTATATTATCACATTACTGGTGTTATTAATACTTTCATACACATGGAAAGAAAACATGTCTGGTGTAAAATATCAAATCCTCATGTTAAAATAAAATAACTTTTATTAATCTTCAAACTATTCAAAAATACCCTTTTAATACGTTATCGCGTTAATGCCCGTTCTCATGATTTTAATACTTTTCTAGATTAAATCAACACTAATTTTGCATTTTGTAAAATTCTACGAAATGACGTACCTTCAATTGGGAGAATTTTAAAGATTCTGCGGTATAAAATAAATCATCTTTACTGGCAGCCCTGTTGAAATCTGTCAAACATGAAAATAATGCTTTCGGTTTTACAGCATTAAACAGAAATAAAGTTTACAAATAAAGTGTTGTAGCGGATTAGTCCTTGTTAAACACTTTCCATGTTAATTATAGCAAGCATTTAGCTAAAACCGTGTCACAAGGGCTCTTCCATAATTAAGGAAATAGGTATGTGTACAACATTACCGTGTTCTATTTTGGCTAAATTTTGTGCTAAATTCTTAATAATATACCGATTTCATTGATGATTTGTTATATTTGTTACATAAATTCATCTGAGAAAGAAAAATAAACTTATAGTTAATGTTGATTGTGAAAATAAGTGATAGACTATTAAAAGAACAATTTAATTATTTTTTAGCTTCGGCTTGTGATACAGCATCATGTCTATGCCACATAGTAGCTCAAGCACCACAAGTTCAAGCACCAAACGCAAGGAAATTTACAAGTAAGTTCTTTTTGCTTTGTTTCCATGCTTATTTGTGTACATTTGTGTATGACATTATAAACAAAACAAGAGAGCTAAATTCCCAGCCTTAGTGCGCTTGTCTTAACTGGACGGCAAAAAATCGTTATAAGTATATCCTGTTGCTAGGCCAGAACACACTTAATTGCTATAGATGTTAGACTGAACAGACAAACATAACTATTTGCCACTCTAATACTGTAAAATGTCGTGCTTGGCCATATCAGTTTTAGTTCAAGACTGTTTATACCTTTTTGAGCGCTCTGTAAAAAGGAATAAATGTTTAGAATAAATTACCCCAGCATAAGAACTTCAGCAAATACACATATACATAAGAAAGTAATGTCCCTAGTCTCCAATTGATTTTTGTAACTTAACCAAAACATCTCATAAAGACAGAAGCAATTAACACTCAAAAAGATATAAACACTTAAACTTCTAATTTAGCCATGATTTTCATATTCATTTAGCGGGTATGACATGGGTTTCCCATACAAAAAAAAATGATCATGCTCATCACACAATTATTTGTGTGATGAGCATGATCAACACTTTGATGACTAAATTACAGGCTCTGCCTAGTTTGGGATCAAATAACCATGTGTATGGAATTGTATGCCCAAGGTGCCTCATGTTATTATTAATCCTATTTTCCATCTAAATGGTATAGAGAAGCTACTGGTCAAAGAAAACTCCAAGTCAAAGCAGCTCATACTATTTAGTTCAACTCTTTTTTTATTTTATACTTGTGCTGAATACTGCTAATAGTCACAAGCCTTGCATATTGTGACCATATGTGCAATAAAACTAACCCAGGCAATGTGTTACCATCCTTTTTTTTTTCACGGGGTGGAAAATCCCTTCGGATCTCCGGCTCCTCGGGGACGCAGGAGCCAGGAGTATGTGGTGTTTCCACTAAAAACCACCCCGACAGCCGGTCTCAGGCGCCCTGCTCTGGGGAGGACCCGGACCATGTTATTTCAGGTCCCCCCCGGATCGACGCCGCGCATAGCCAAGCTCTATCCCGGGGAAAGCAGGTTTCCCCATGCCTATCAGCCTAATCAATGTGTGTTGCGGCCACCATCCTATCGCCTACCGCAGCAATTAATCTGCCACCAGAGGTCCCCACTCTCTGGCAGCCTGCGGCCCCGTCGACGGCTGATATCGCCGCCGACATCCTCTACGCTCGGGATCGGCCCTCTCCCGATCCCGTTCAGCGGTCTCTTTTTGGAGCTAATGCTCCAGAAAGAGAGCTCCTAAGCTGTAATACAGCTTCACAGAAAGAGACCACTGCCCCCAGCCCTCCTCATCCGTCAGCATGGCAGCAATCATTGCTGGCGGGGACAAGTCTCGTCCGATTTGGTCAATCAGGACCTCGCGTTCAGACGCCCACGCGGGGCAGTCTTCCAGCGTATGCTATGCGGAGTCCCAGTCGGCTGCGCAGTGCTGGCATTGTGCCGTCTCCTCGCGTCCAATCCGATTCAGGTACTCACCGAAGCAACCATGCCCAGTGAGTACCTGCGTCAGTCGGTAGGTGACGCGACCTCCCTCCCTACCTACCCAAGCTTCGAGGTTAGGCAGTAAGGCACCGACAGCGCGTTGGCGCGCATTCCGCGGCTGCTCCAGTCGCGCGCGCCCCTGGGCCAGTGCCTGTCGGTGAGCGTTCCACCGCATTTCGAGCTCATCCTGGTCTTCCCCACCCTCACCCCGGCGGATCGCGCAAGTCTGATAATGTGTTACCATCCCAGAAAAATACTTACCTTTAAAAGTCAGATCAGTCATTCAGAAGTTATAATAGATTATCCACCTGATGAAAAGTAGTCTTTGTGTAGACAAGTATTTAATGAACATCTTCATGGCAATGTTCAAAGAGAAACCTTAAGATAATAGAATGAATACTATTAATATTTGAGCTATCCAGACTATAAATGTGAATATGATTTATTTGTGAGTTATGCTTTCACACCTTAGCTACACAACCAATAGTCATGAAATTTTGTAAGTACTTTTCTGATTATGGTATATCTAATCACAGGCAAAAGCTAGTAGTAAATAAAGCTTATAATACTCTAAACGACTGATCTACCTAAAGGTTGTCACCCACGGTCCATGAAATTATGGTAAGATACGGACCAGCCCGAACCGACGCAACGTGAGGTGACTTTACAGGTGCGGTGCGTGCTCGTGCGCTACGGTCCGTGGTCGTCCGTGTAAACACAGACGCGTGTCAAAAGTTCTACTAAATATACCTACCACAAGAGTATTTCCTCCGGACAGGCCCGCGACCCGCGTAGCTCCGTAATATCATGGACCGTGGGGGCAACCTCTACGGGCGCGTATGCGCTTTCACGGACTATATGGATACTTCGGTGTGGATTGGTCCGCGTCCATCGGTAAAATCACGACGGCCACATTATGATTCCGTTCTGGTATGTTGATGTTCCCAATTTATAGTTAAGGTTATGACTACCTACATACCTAATATAAAAAAAAAATTATAATTTACCAGATACCAAGCACCATGGCCCCTATACTCAATGAATTGGTCTGTACGACCAGACAAGCGCTTTCGCCTCGCCCTTGGCAGTTTTGTAGAAGAATATAATAACAAGGTATCAATTTAAGTAAAGTTCTATTTAATTTATATTAATTCTTATCTAATTATAGTTAATTGAAATGTGAAAAACTGGAATCAACCGTAAACTGCATGTAACAACAATGGATAGCCCGCTTCGATATCCTTCCTTTTTCATTTTTGCTTACTTTTTATTGCTATCCAAACCTACCCTAGGGCAGCTTACTCTAACATAAATCAATGAACATTTTTTATATGCAGGTTCAAATTATATCACTGGATGAAGACACAAGCGAATTTAGCGCTAAGAGTACTTTTGATCATCCATACCCAACCACAAAAATCATGTGGATCCCGGACAGCAAAGGAGTGTACCCAGACTTGTTAGCTACTAGTGGTATGGGTCTTTTTTGTACCTATTTTTCTGTTGGTTGAGTGTCAGCAATAGCTCAAGTAGGTCAGGTTCCATACCTGTAGCTAGAACTGGCTGTTGGGCAGAAGTCTGAGCCATATAACATTCTAAAGATTATATGGACATATATCTACAGAACTCTTGAAGTGACAATAACTCGTAACTGACGAAATCAAGAATTTACAGAAACTGGAAAAATCTTATTTGCGATATTTAAAAAAAAAAGTGATTTTATATATTTGTTTATTATGAAAAATAATAAAGTATGATTAATTTCATTGGGTTCAGATTCAGATTCAGCTGGGAGTTATTTCCACATTTATATTTAGTACTGTTACAATTAAAAGTAGACCTGGGAGATTTCACCAAAACAAGCAAATAGTGGCTTTAAATTAAAAATGCTAAAAAAGTGAATTTATCGAAAAATCTGTTGAGAGGTATTGCCACTCCACCACCAACATGTTTTATTAAATTTAAAACCAGATTACACTAATTTTAGTCACCTGTATATTAAAAATTCGACCTGTAATAACACTATGGAGGTTATGAATATGAAATTACGGGTATTTTAATAATATTATATGGTAAAAGCTATGAAAATATTTCGTATAGGTTCAATTAAGGATATTAAATTTTAATAAGGAATTGTAACAAAATGAAGTACGAAGTTCCATAACATCCCTGATTAATGTTAATTTATTTTTTCCAGGTGATTACTTGCGAATCTGGCGGGCCGGCGAACCTTACACCCTTTTCGAATGCGTCCTGAACAATAACAAAAACTCAGACTTCTGCGCACCTCTTACTTCCTTTGATTGGAATGAAGTAGACCCTAACCTCATAGGAACATCTAGCATCGATACTACTTGCACTATCTGGGGTCTGGAGACTGGACAAGTGTTGGGGAGGGTCAACGAGGTGTCTGGACATGTGAAGACACAGCTTATTGCTCATGATAAGGTAATAATCATAAATTTAAAATACCCCCGACTGGATAATCCCTTCAACTATTAGAAAAGAGCTGATGATCTTGGAACGGTTGAACAGATTTTCTTGAATTATATCTAAGAACACTCTAGATCAAGTCACCTTTCAAACAAAAAAAAACAACTTAAATCGGTCTATTTGTTTGGGAGCTACGATGCTACAGACAGACACGTCAAACATATAACACCATTTTTTCGTCGGGGGTTACAAAACGATACTTATGATGCATCTTATTAATTTACATGCAATTTTGAATACAATACTTAAAACAAAGCATTCATTTGAGTTTTTTATTCATTATTAATGAAGTTATTATGCAATTATACTAATTACTGGAGCTGTTGATTGATTTATTAGTGTTTTTATATACTTATGATAAAATACTGTAGGTAGTTGTTTAAATAATTAACTAATTAAATAGATGAGAAATTGGCTAAGATATTGATACCTGCTTTAAGTCTGTAAACAGATACACCACCTTTGTTGCAAATAAAATGATTTGCAATGGGAGTTGTACTTATTTATAAAAAAAAAACAAAAGGTAATGTTAGTTAGTTACCAACACTGATGTGTTGGTAACTAACATTACATTAAAAAACAGTCAGTCGTAGGACTGCACGTCAGAAGTGAAAACACAACTTCACAATGTATTTGCATATACATCCACACACACATATCTGTATATATATATATAATTAGGTTAAAAATAAAAAGTAGGTAATAACATATCTAAATGTATACATAGGGTACACTGGGAGTTCTGCGCTTCTGGCCGCTCATAAATGTTTGAATTTCGAATGTTATATTTTTTTAAATATAAGAAACTCGGCCCCGTCTTACGAATTATCGATCAGGTCACGTGTCCCTGACGCGAGTTAAAAAATTTACCCATCCCAAAAAGTGCACAACGCCGCTAAAGAAGTTTTCACTTCAAAAATTCTAATCTATACTTTAATACCATAATAAATTACATAGAACATTTTTTTTGCTCGAATGGGCTCGCATATATTTAGAACTGCCGATCAAATTAAAAGTTGTGCAGGAGGTGTACGACATCGCGTTCAGCCGCGCGGGCGGCGGGCGCGACATGTTCGCGTCGGTGGGCGCCGACGGCTCCGTGCGCATGTTCGACCTGCGCCACCTCGAGCACTCCACCATCATCTACGAGGTACGCGGCACATCTATCTCATAGTTTCAATGTATCGACGACCCTAATTTAAATTGCCATATATTACGACCGGTACCTTCTATATCCACTTGAAAAAAATCTGCCTAATATTTTAGGTAGATTTCGAAGAAAAGTCTACCTATTGGTTTCGTACCAGTTGTCGAGTTTTCCAAAAATTTCTTCAAAGGAGGTCTAGTTATGATCCCTAGACCCCTAAAAAACCGCAAGTTAAAAAGTTTATATAAATGTACTTCAATTTTACCGGCACGGTCGCAATTATGCACCGATCGCTTTCAAACTTGGACGAAAAATCAACAGGGCAAAAATAAAGTAACCAAAATTTGTTAGAAAAAAATTCATAGCTCCAAAACTTTTACCATCTTTTTACAATCTGTAATATTTTTATTAAAAAAATATGAAATCTACCTCGATAATACGATTGCTAAAATATTTTTCAATATTGTGAGAGCCCTAATTTTCTTTTTCATATTTTATACCGGTTCCTTCTACACCCGCCTGACAAATTGAAATATCGCGTTAACTGTAACGTCGGTGTGTGACATCGCAGGACCCGCAGCACACCCCGCTGCTGCGCCTGGCGTGGAACAAGCAGGACCCCAACTACCTGGCCACGGTGGCCATGGACGCGTGCGAGGTCATCATCCTCGACGTGCGCGTGCCGTGCACGCCCGTGGCGCGCCTCAACAACCACCGCGCCTGCGTCAACGGCATCGCCTGGGCCCCGCACAGGTCAGTGCGAGCCGATACGAGCACCGGACTAGGAGACGTTCCACTCATTTTTATTAAAGACTAAGTCACTAATCAACTTTTAAGGGTCACAGCGTGATGTTACATAGCCTATAGTCTTTCTAAATGAATACTCTATTCATTACACTAACAGTCAGTCATAGGACTAAATGAATACTCTATTCATTACACTAACAGTCAGTCATAGGACTAAATGAATACTCTATTCATTACACTAACAGTCAGTCATAGGACTAAATGAATACTCTATTCATTACACTAACAGTCAGTCATAGGACTGCACGTCAGAAATGAAAACACATATAGTATGCGTTCCGATATACACCGAGAGCACTGTGAGGTATATGACGTCAATTCAATATACTGCGAAGCCGTTCCTTTATAGTTAGCTATACTGGTTACTGTTTATAACGGAACGCAGTCGAATATACTGTCAGTTGTCATTTCAATCAATTGTCAAATCGCATAATAAAAGTGACAGTGTGACAGCACTGAGAGCACCTCACCTCGAAAGCTCCAGTGCTCGCAGTACAAAAATGGCGACGTTTATGACGTCATATATTTCCCTTCGATACTGCGGCAGTATACTGTCAGTCTATAACGGAACGAATTTATCCCCAGTACGAGTACTAAACGTTGCTCTCAATGTTTAACATACCCATGCACACGTCTCTCATCTTTGTCACTACGTATTCAATTCACAAGTTTATTAAAGATAACACTTCCACAGACAAATCAATATATTGTTTTCACTTTTATTGAACTAATTATATTTTTAAATATTAATTAATAAGGAGCTGACAAAACTCAATGTTTAGATTAGCGCCCTCTAGTGGATATATATAATTATGTATTATTAGCATGACGGTCACGAGTTCAGTGCTTTTCCCCATATCAAAAGTGGTTTAGTGTTTTAGAGCTGTTTAGGACAATGCCACAGATGTTCGTATGGCCACCGGGACCACCTATCCTAAGACTGACCTGACCTGACTGGCTATACTGACACTGAAACGTGTATTCTCCGTTGTTTATCTAGCTCGTGCCACATCTGCACAGCGGGTGATGACCACCAGGCTCTTATCTGGGACATCCAGCAGATGCCGCGCGCCATCGAGGACCCCATCCTGGCCTACACCGCGGCCGAGGGCGAGGTCAACCAGATCCAGTGGGGCGCCACTCAGCCCGACTGGATCGCTATCTGTTACAACAGGCACACTGAAATACTGCGAGTCTAATAATTATGTTATTATTTTTTCTGGTAGAAATAGTGTCAAAATATCAATAAAAATATTTTTATCGATAGATCGAAACATCGATTGAAATATTTTTGTTGATATATCTTAATATCGATGAAAGTAGTTTTATTAACGTAGCGTAATATTGGTAAAATTATTTTAATCGATGTTCACCCAGCATTTTGTTATATCGAATCTGACAGAGCTGTTTGCTTGACCCTTAAAACTACAGGATAGACTGTCTTATAAACTTTGCTTTTTACTCCAAGAATGCTCAGATTTTAGGCCATTTTAACATATTTAATTCAATTCCAAAATGATGATTTCTTTCTGAATTTACATCCAAGTGTTTCCCAGTTCGAGATTCTTAAGTGTTAAGATCTCAAATCATTGCCATTTCTTAAATTAGAAGGGTTTAAAGCATGCTTCTCAAAAAATAGGTGGTTTTAAGGGAACGAATTGAAGTTGAATGATTTATCTTTTTCTATGCGATGACAAACTGAGGTTGAATCATGAGTTTTTCTCCTCATCGTTTGGTAAGGAGTTATGTTACTATTAAATAAATTAAAAAAAATAATTGCGTAATTGAAAAAGTATTTAAAGACGCGTGCGTGTTGTCCACGACTTTGTGGTTTAGGTAGCGTAATTGTAAATATATTGTATCGGTATTGTAGTGGGGGTATATGTTGTATTTCACAACTACGTACAGTGCGACAATGTTTTTAATCAATATGGCGGTAAGTGTAACTTGTCATAACTTTTTTTGTACGAAATACGTTAAGGCTGCAAGTGCATTGTGGTGCTAGATGTATGCGTAACATGCAGAAAATATTATTATATTTCAAAGAAAAAATACTTTGCGATTTTTATGACGAGGTAATTTGGGGTACTTCATTTTTGCTTTAATTGCAGTGAACGTCCCTAAATGAGTTTGGCGTTTGTTTAATTGATATATTTGTCGTATAAACACAGCTCGTCTTGTAGAGGTCGCCCACGGCGTTTTTTTGTCACTATTTTTGGTCGTGTGTCGCATTAGTCTCGCGCGACAGCCGGGATGCAAACGTGCGACTATTGATTTAGCATCGCTACTAACGCGTGGCTATACCAATACATACGCTCAACTTTTCTCTGACTTGCAACTGTAACGTATACATTGATTGAAGTATACACGCGCCTGTATCGTTACTGAAGTAACAACATCGCGATTCTAGCTATACAGAAGCGTGGACGAGGGCGATTGTGCACTGCCAGCGACTGCATCACGGCCGTTTTACAATTGCTACTGCATCGCTGCAAAAAGTCGACGACGGCGACCTCCCTTGACAGACAGATTGGGTTTTAAGTCAACCAAAAAATTACAAGGGATGCTTAGGCTGCATTTCCACCAGAGATGTGCGAGGATACGTAGCGGGGGATGTGTTTGTTAAAAACCAATAGAATCGCTTCATTTACCTAACCTCGCTCAGTGCAGCTCCTGTGGAAACGGCTTAGCGGAGCGAGGTTTTTTACGTACAAAACAAGCGAGGCACATCTCTCGCACCCATGCGAGGGATGTGTACGAGAGATGTGTGCTAGACGGTGTTTGTTATAGGTCTATGTGTATTGTACACATCCTCGCACCGCTCATTTGCGCACTGTTTCACAGCGTCGCTACGCATCCTCGCACCGCTCCGCTACCTCGCACATGTCTGGTGGAAACGCAGCCTTATACCACTGCATGTTCCTTGGCAGTAGTTCACCTGCTCAGTCCACCTCGGTAGACATGTATATACCCCATATATATCCACATAACAAGAGTACTTTTGTCAATAGATAAATGTCATATTATTTTCTGTATTTGTAAAGAGTACTAAACGTAGTGTTGCCTAGGCACTTGGTGTTAATGCAGTATTCTCAATATAAAATCACAGACAACACTATTTCTATGTAGACATGTGCCTTATATGTCTAAAAATTCCTGTTACTCATAATTTAAAAGTGGACCGCAAGCAAGAAAAATTGTCGATGGATGGATGGATGGTAAACCGAGCATTTAGATAACGATCAAGGTTGGGCTTTTGTCTCACTGTACTGTAACTATTTTATATCTGTCGCAAATGTTTACTGAAGCGTGTGACATACACAAACTTGTAGCGATCATTTCGTATTAGCTACCTATATATTCATAGCATTTAACTAACAGTAAACGGTGTCATCTTTAATAAAAGGCTGATTGAAAAGTCGATGGTTCTGAAATTATGTATTACATTGTCTGTGGTCAGATTTTAAGCAGTGTTGCCAAATTCGGGGTTGTCGTTGGAAATGTGTGGTAGCGAGATTTTTTAAGCTGATAAAATATTCAAAAGGAGGTTTTGCTAAAATATACGAATATAAAAGTTAGAAACACTGATATTGTAGTTAGAATATAGCGTTGGTTCGAGAGCTGCTGTCGGTTTAATATCGACCAGCAACCTAATGCCGAGCGCCTTAGTATCAGTCACCACTTAATTTGTCACTTCTCTGAAGTCTCTTGCAGTGAATGAACGATAAGCCCTGCTGATTGGATCGTTAATTTTATAGCTCACCTAATCGCCAAATCGCAAGATTTGATCAAGAAATCGCTAAAACACCTTGCACTTGCAAAATCGCCCTTCGTGGACGTTAAAACTATGGTGTGTGTACTGCACTATTGTGTCGGGGTTAATGAACATTAGAGAAAAAAAACTATCAGTCGTAGGGACTACACGTCAGAAGTGAAAACATAACTGACACATTTGTAATCTGAGCGTGACGGTCGCGCGAGTTCAGTGCTTTTTCCCTGTACCAAAAGTGTCCAACGTGCCAAAAGAAGTTTTCACTTCAAAAAATTTTATTGATCGTCATAATTTTTTTAAATTGTCACCCGACAATAGTGTAAACTATCAAGACTTGACAAATAATACGAATAATTTGTTTATTCTGATATTCTCTTATATACAACGGATGATACATTCATTACGGAGTATATGGCAGAAGTGTTGTTATTACTTTGGTATCATGTTAAATCATGTTTTAATAATACTATCGTTCATTGCGAATGTAACAGACACCAATAGCTGCTTATCATCTGACTACTTTTAGAGATATATAAATTTTTAAAAATGCAGGTAATTTGTAATAGTTTCCTGATTTTGTATAATAATATTTTACTTGAACATTGATTTGGGGGCTATTATCGATATAAGAGTTATTTAAAAAGTAGATGAATACTTTTTAAGCGCATTTAAATTGTGATTTAGATAATTGCAGCAATGGCGTAACTAAAGTAGACTATTACAAAGATTTTGCATTTAAAACTTAAGACAACGGTAGAACGGAAAATATACAAGGGACAAGTTATGATTAATTTTTTATTGTATAGGGGGCAAGCGAGCAGACGGGTCACCTGATGGTAAGTGACTACCGCCGCCCATGGGCACCTGTGTTGCCGCCCTTTAAGGTGGGAGTAGGGGAAGAGGGGAAGGACGAGAATAGGTGAGAGGGAAGGGTTAGGGCCTCCTATAACCTCACTCACGCGGCGAAATGCAAGGCAAGCATTGCTTCACTGCCGGTTTTCTGCGAGGCCGTGGTATCGATCGGAGTCGGGCCGGCCCATACGTGCCGAAGCATGACTCTCCCACGTGAATGAATTACATAACTCAAATTGAGACGACTAAAAACGGCGTACGCTTTTTTTTTATATTATGACCACACTAACCCAACGCAGCCCAACCCACTTAGTGGGTACTAAGAGAAAACTGGTCTTTATTTGTTTTTTAGCTATAGGGATAGCTTCTAACTACAAGCTTCCAAACGAAATGCTACGGCTTCGACCCCACAGTGCACATTCATTTGAACCCAGAAACCCCTCTGGGTCCAAATGATTGAAAATGCTAGTAATATGATGCCGTGTCTTAGGTTTTTAGTAGGTTGTTTGAACACAATACGATATAGGACATAATGTAATATTATCCTGAGTTACGCCAATGTTTGCAAATTGAAACCTGACTAATTTTGTTTTAATGTCTTTGGGACTGTTCATGTATTTGTATATTCTGACAACGGTTTTACGTAGAATATCTGGTTTCTGGAATTTACATTCCTTTGTTATCTATAATATTTATTTTGCCTATTTCCATGGAATATTTTTTTAATCTCTTAAAGGGGGGATAGCGTAAGACTTGCTTCAGCATTCCTAGTATGAGGCCGCAAGCTTTGAACCGACTATAATTAAAAGCTTGCATGCGCAAAATGTAATTTTTTATTAAAAAATCTCAAGGACGCAATTTGTCTGTCGCGATGATTTTTCTTGAACCGAGCCCTGGGCGAGTAAAGAAAAGGTACAGACGACCCGTCACTTATACCTATATTTTATTGGTACAATGTACCACATGGATGGTTAGTTTGCAGTCGGTTGCTCCAGTGGTACATGACTTGCGGCACAGAACACATATGCGATGAGCCATCCCCACTGTCGGCAAGGGCTAGAAATCTGTCTCGTTTGAGAAACATGGATTAGTTTTGTTGGCTACCAAAGTAGAAAGTCTTTTGGGAACTTCTACATATTCAATGAAGATTGAAATCAGTTGGGAAGTTTTAGGAGATCAGGGCGAAAGGTCGGTATTATGAGGAATGAAAGCCAAGACAATTTGTATTACAAAGCTTGAAAGGGCGTCTCTTTGAACTATCCTAATCTTTTAATCGCTTCTGCGATTAAAACTTTAGGATAGTTCTTTTTCCTCATTTCTCCAAATAATACACTTTTCGTGAATTCCAGAAACTGGTAATTTTAATGTTTCAACCACTTGTGTTACAACATTTATAATCAAACATTGTGATTAAATAGATTAGTAATTTTAATTTATGTTGAATTTAGCTATAAGGAATCTTATAAAATAAATTTTCACTCAAAAGAGAAATCATTTTAATTTCATAACACGACAAATAGATATGGTCGACAACGAAAAGGCGAGTAACACATTTACTAAACACCGGCACGAAAAACAACGACCGTCTGAGTGGAAAGGCTCTTAAGTGGAAACTATGGGCGTAGGACGTATCCTACCGTACCTACTCTTGGCTGTATACTTATTTGGCACCATAATAGTATGAATAAAACCTCAAGCCCATTCAGACACATCTTTTCTCAAAATACGACCTGACCCCACCTCTAATTTTTCGGCCAAACTTGTTTTTCAAGAAATAATCCTTTATTGTTCGATCGATGTTGGGTGAGGCGTGAGGCCTATGTTCAGAATTGGACGCCGCATGGCTTATGTCATTATCCAAGATAAATTGTCCAGGGTATTGATTTCAATGTGTCATCGACTTTTGCTGCTGACTGTACCTCTAACAACAAGGCCCACATGGTAATGTAGAGGCTTACTAAAACATCGGATTAAAATTTGGCACATTTAAGACCTATGGTCCTATAACATGTAGGCATCCAAGCACCGAGGCGCGGAGCCTGTGAGCGTAAATAGATATTAAAAACCTTTCAGCGAAATGGAAGTATATAATAGGGTAGTTAGTTGCCAATGGTTGAAATAAATTATTTAACAGTCATCATAACCGGACCGGAGTTATTCATCATGGGCGGAAACATCCTAGTGATCATCACAACTTCATATGGGCAAGCCATGAAGACTGCGGGCAGTCGAGGGCGGTACTTCCCGCCATCAACAGCCGGCTGTCGAGGTTGCAACTCCGCCTGAACAAGCGTCAGCTGCGTACGGCAACTGGAGTTATGGATGCAGAGGAATAAGCGACCCGTGTACAAATGGACTGTTGATGGGTTTTAGAATACCGGGTTAAGTACTTGGCTCGCCAGGGTCATTCTCCCAGATCGTCGGTAATGTAAAGGTGGTTACTGGGACTTTTCGGGGAGTTACGGCGATTCGAATAGTTTTATTCCCACCAACGCAAAATACGTGCAGTTGACGAGTATTGTATGTATTTTGGATATAGGTTTGAGTTTTATCATACTATCTTACCTTATATATACAATAACGCACAGTTGTCTAGAATATACCAATTTACTGCAACTTGAAATTAGCCAAATTATTGCACTCCAGAGTAAACACGCTACAAGCCGATTCTCTTTCATGTTAGAAAAATAAGTGGTACATAACACATTTAATGTGGTCTCTAATGTAATATACAGATAATGCCGATTTAGAAATGATTCTCTAATCCAAAAAAAAAGTTCCAAAAGTTTCTCGTTTACTGTGCACATCGTACAGTCCAGATTAAAGAAATCAGTACTCACAGCTAGCCCATTGTCGCTTAGATACGAGACTACAATTAACATCAACAAAATTTAACATTCAGGCTAACAGTTAAGCTCTTTGTCCCAAAGCAAATTCTTCATAGATTTGTAGCAAGTACTGAGGGGTTCTTGGTTTATAATCCCTTATAACTAGCTCAAAGTGTTCCATAGTGACATGTGAACAATCCAAATCAATTTCTAGAGCTTTTAAAGCAGCTTCTTTGCAAAGAGCTTCCAGTTCCGCTCCAGAAAATCCATCAGTCCTTGCTGCAAGACTATCTATATTAATATGAATCGTACTCATTTTCGATAATTTCAAATCTATAATCTGCAACCTAGTCTCGTAATCGGGTAACGGTACATAAATGAGCCTGTCCAGTCGACCAGGTCTCAGCAAAGCCCTATCCATCATATCAGGCCGGTTGGTAGCTGCTAAAATGGTAACAGAATTCAAAGGAACAACTCCATCTAATTCTGTTAAAAGTTGAGCTAAGACTCGCTGATGAACGCCACTGTCACCATTGGACCCTCCTCTCTCAGTTCCAATGGCGTCCATCTCATCAAAGAAGACAATAGACGGAGCGACTTGACGAGCTTTCGTGAATAAATCTCGAACAGCGCGCTCAGAATCTCCGACCCACTTGGAAAATAATTCAGGACCTTTGATTAACAAGAAATTTAGGCCACTTTCAGTAGCTAATGCTTTAGCTATCATTGTCTTGGAGCATCCTGGTGGCCCGTACAGTAACACTCCACTAGGAGGCTTCACACCGAGCCTTCGGAAACTGTCGGCATGCTTTAGAGGCCATTCGACTGCTTGACGTAGCTTCAGCTTCAAATCACTTTGTCCACCAATGTCTGTCCACCTGACGTTAGGTACTTCTATGAGCAACTCTCTCATAGCACTTGGCCGAACAACTGTCAGAGCTGCAATTAAATCTTCATGCTCAATGTATTCACTGGAACGTTTTATACACCTCATAGTCGCTTGAGAGCAAAGGTTCATTAAATCAGCAGCCACATACCCATGAGCCAAATCTGCAATACTATCCAGCTTATTAGATAGTTTATTTGGAAGATTCCTGAGCTGACTGTACAAGATTTCCCTCCTTCTATTTCTATCTGGTATAGGAACTTCTATTTCTTTATCAAGTCTGCCAAATCTCCGCAACATGGGATGAACACTCTCTGGCTTCCGTGTTGTAGCCAGAACGAAAACTTTGCAATCTTCTTCATGTAAACCATCCAGTGCAGCCACGAAAGCTGAAGTAACTCTTCTCTCCTGTTCTGAACTGTTAACTGATGGTTTGGGACATATAGTGTCTATTTCGTCAACTAATATAATGCTGGGTTGACTTTGAACAGCTTTCTCAAATAAAGATGTTGTGGTGCTCTCAGTTTCACCAAAATATTTGCTGAAAATTGCTGAGCCGTTAACTTCAATATTGTAGCAACTAAAACTCTCCATGATGTACTTACATATAGCTGTCTTCCCAATTCCAGAATGTCCATAAAGCAGAAGCCCTCGAGTAGGCTGAAAGCTGGCAGACATCCTACTAGTGTCAAATACCATATTTATATATGTTTTAATTTCTTCCAAAATGTTATCATATCCCCCAAGAGGCTGCATTCTCTTTTGAATTGACACATTTTCTCGTTCCATGATCCAAGCAGTTTTATCACTTAAAAGATACCATTCCTTAGAATCTAAAGAAACTGATTTCAGATCTGTTACCTCTATTTCTAATTTCTTACCAAAGTAATAATAAACTAAAATACAACCAATACAAACAAAATTATTATGAAAAGTGTGTTTCAAAATATCACAAATATCAGTGTTAAGTTTACAATTGTTAATTTTTATGATTATCCGAGTTGCAGTGGGTATCTCTTCTTTAACAACTGAGACTGTAACCATCTTGCTATCGTTACTCCAAGCATTTGACAACTCTGGAAGGTAATAAAATGTATTCTGACACAGATCAAAGTTGTGTACTTAGACAGCAAAGCAAGCCATTGTACAACCTGCTGGTTGAGATACTTTAATTTGCTAAAAAAAAAAGATATATAATAACTGTGTGTAGTGGCATATAACAATGAATTAATTTCTGAACTGATATTAACAAATATATGAAACACATTGCATTTAATTTAACAGGTTGATTCAACATTCGGAAAATAACTTTCCAGTTAACTGAGATTATATTTTGACTCCAGAAATTGTGAATTTGTCAGTAACAATGCAAACTTTTCAAGGAAGTAAATAAAAGAAAATCCCTATAAGTAATTTAAATCATGGAATACTTTTAAATTTAATTACCTGCTGCTGGTAATATGATGGCTGCTGGAGCAGAAGACTTCGACGGCCACATGCGTTTCACCATTGTAGGAGCGCCCTGACGGCTGAGTAATAAAGGGCATCCAATCACTGCACCTATCAATGAGCCAGCTGACGGGTGCATCATCACGGCATCTTTAGGAGCACCGTCAGGCGACGCCAGTGACCTCTCCAACCAGGTGTACAATTTCCCATCCTCCACATAAGGACATTTTACTTGATCTCTCTTACAATTTAACTCGAGATGCGCATTTTTGTCGTTTGAGGTTATAGTACAATCGCAACGCTCACAATCCACCCAAAGAGTTTTTTTAGCTGGTTTTGGCGCCATGTTATGTAAATATTAGGCCCTCTATCCAGTTTATAATTGCTTGCTTTTAACAAAATTAGGCTCCGAAATTAGGTTATGTTATAGGTATGTGTCAATAAATCATTATCTATGTGTGTTGATTGTTGATTGTGTTGGTGTTTGGTGTTGACATACATACTCAATAATATTTAAAACACCTGCTATGCAATGAACAAAACGTTTTTAGTTACCCACATTTGTTTTTACGAAATACCTTGCACAGACATGATTATTCTATTTAAATAATTTTTATCATCCTAGAAATAAGCAAACAGCTCAATATTTAGCATTATCCCAGTATGATTAACAATTTTTTCCAATTTTGTTTCCCACTATACATTTTTAATGTAATTGTACGTGCCTGTCCAGCTTGACCAGATGTAGTAGATTTCTACTTTTTCAGTAGATTTAGGCCTATCAAGTAACTTAAACGGTTGAAAAAATTTACATAAACAAGCAACCCGCCCCGGCTTCACCCGGGTACAAATTATACACCTAAACCTTCCTCATGAATCACTCTATCTATTGGTGAAAACTGCAGAAAATCCGTTCAGTAATTTTTCAGTTTATCGCGAACAGACAGACAGACATGGCGGGGGACTTTATTCTATAATATGTAGTGATAATGTAATTCCAGTGGTAAAACAATAGGGTGGCAGAGTGGGCAAAATGCCACGGGTCCTAGGGGGACCCCGGCCCCGACCCCAAGGCCCTAACCACACGAGGCACCAAGAGTAAATTTGTGCCCCATTCGATGAATTAGCCACGGGCCTCCGATGGTATAGTTACGCCACTGTGTAATTCATAATATAATTTACTTTTCAAGTGGGAAGGGCCCAAGCTTTAAAAAAAGATGTTTAATTTGAGATTACAGAAAACAGTTTTTCTTTTTATTACGATTTACCATATTTACATAGGTAGATTATTAATTGCCCGCAACTTCGTTCGCATAGGATACTAGGATGTAGGATGTGCTACTCCAGACTATAATCTAGAGTATAAGATAACTATAAGAACATTAATTTGAAACTTATTGAACGGTTTAACAGAATAGTTTTCGATAATGTGACAATTTTTAAATATATTTTTTTATTAATATACCATTATTTTGCCTGTAGTAAAGTATAAGTAGAAGTAGTTTATATTATAGAGTATAGAAAATATAGCGATTATATTTGTTATGTGATTCAAATAAAGTAAATTTACCTTCCAGTGTCCGGCCGTTTCTGTTCAGTAGAATTTGGTAGCATTTCTTAGTACGCAAAGTAGATTGGTAAAAACAAATGTGGTCAAGCTGCCTGTCAGTTGTCGAACTGTCAAATTTATCAAACGTCAACTGCGTTATACTGTGTCCTGTGATTCATTTAATTTTTATAAAACTTCTTAGATACTTGTTTTAATATCCTTAATTTAGTTTACCATAAGCTTAACTGTTAGTTATGTGGTGTTTGTTCTTATATTAGTATAAGTTAGGATTTGTTAATTTAGGACTATCACCTGTGTAAGATGACTCTCGCAGAATTCTTTAGCTGTTCGCTTCTAGCGTTTGGAGCTCCACTGGTGATGTTCTCGCTGACGGTGGCTAACGACCCGGTGCGCATCATCATCATGATAGCAGCAGCATTTGGGTGGCTATTATCATTTCTGTTGTCATCACTGGTGTGGTATGCTGTATCGCCTTTACGGTCATACCTGGCCTTCGGGATGGTGTTCGCTATTATATTTCAAGTAAGTAACATATTTCTAGTTTTGATAAAGACTGTCTTAAGATAACTAATGTAAGCACAGTGTGCTTTTAAGCTCATATTTAAATAAAACTATGTCTAATTTTTTCCAGTCGCATGGTGTTGTAGATTAATTTCCGAGTTCCAGAAAATGTAACGTAAATGTAGTTTGCCTCAGAGATAAAATTAGAGATAGTGTTGTTAGGAAAACTAAATAATGTCTAGTAAATTGTTAATTATTGTTTTACAGTATGGTTATATTTATAAGACAGGAGGTGCAAAGTTAGTATGTCTTGAAGGCTAGTTACCAACTATGTTCTTTAAAACTCTTTGGTTTAGAATAGATAATAGATATTGATACCAAAAATCTTTGATGTGAAACATGCATTGACACACATAATGTAAGTCAAACTTAATGGCAAATGGCAATTGATACACATCAAGTAAGTCAAACATAGTGGCAGGACACTGTCATGTGTTCCAGCCCCCTGGCCACACTACTGCCTTGTCTATGATGCACACACCTATCTATTAAATATACTTCAAAACTGTTGTGTTATTTTAAATCTGTTCGCCTCATAATGACCAAATTTATTTTTTAATTGTTTTATTTTTAAAAGTCCATTCTATCTGTCTTAAAACAATAATCTATGTGATTTCTGAAAATCTTTGTTAACTCTGGGAATACCTGATACAATTGATCCGGGCATACACAATAGTGTAGCATTAGATTGGCTGACACAAAGAGGAATGTAGATATTGAAACCAAAGTGGCTTGAAAGTAGTGACGAAAGCTAAAAGTTTACTTTAGGTTATGTTGAGGTGGTTTGGGCACATAGCAAGAATGAGTGCGCAACAATTGACAAAACAAATATGCAGGGTATAAAACGGTCCTGAAAAAGAAGACATGATAGTACTAATGATACCTTTGATAATGGGTCAGAAGAAAAACTGATGTTGATGAAAAAAAAAACATCTTTTTACAATGTTTTATTAGCATTATTCACGCTCCATGACATTAGTACAGCTAAATGAAACGATAACTTGTCTTAATATTTTTTTGTGCGTGTGGTAACCCCCTCGGGCCGTCAACTCACCGGGGTTTTCAGTTAGGTGGTGTATCGGATTCCAACCGACTAAAATCACACGGTGTGCCATACTGCGCCTTAAATAAGAGGGATCCAGGAACAGTTTTTATTAAGACGCAAAAGCGATGGCACCTCCTTCGGGTAAAAATCATCTCAATTAGGCGACGTCGACACGGTGCGGTATACACATATGCCTCCATGGCTCGTTAGTCGTCCCGGCTGGAGGCTCCACGTGCTGGCTTTGAGGCGACGGAACAAGTCCGAGACGACGACCTCCACTCGGACTTAATTCGCCGCGGAGCCGCGCTTTCCAGTGCCTCATGCTGCCCTGAGTGTGGTCGTGTGGTAAATGGTGTGGTAAACGGGATGAGTTTTCCTTCACCCACTATAGTGGCCTCCCGCGAGGAGGCGGCATCCGCGTGGGCCTGGACGTTGCCTAATTGAGAGGTTTTTTCCCACAGGTGGTGCCCGCGCTTTTGCGGGCAGGCGCTAGGCCCAGATGTCTTAATAAAAGCTGAGACCGGATCCCTCGCTATTATTGGCGCAGTACGGCACACCGTGTGGTTTTAGTCGGTTCGATTCCGACACGGCCCGAGGGGGTTTCCACACGCACAAAAAACAAAAAAGAAGGTTCCACACCCTACCCATTTTTCCTTATACAAATTTACCTTCCTTCTTCTTCCCCGTCTTAAAACGACTAAATTCCCAAGGAGAGTTCTCGGCCGGCCATAAAAGAAACTAGCCAAAACTCAGTGCAAATGTTACACATTGCGCCGTACCCAATGAAAATTGGGAAAAACGCAGAAAGATGATGAATAACAGTAGAGGAAGCTCGTGAGGTATGTAAGGACAGAAACAAGTGGCAGTCAGGCTCAACTTTTGACTCTGTCTCCTCACGCTACTTTTTTAGCTGGTTTTAAAGATTAACCTGTCTGGAGGACTCGTCCCAAGACATTTATATAAAATCGTCTGTCAAGCTTATTCAGCTTCCAGAACCCTCGTAGTTTGTCTTAAATCTTGCGTCGATTAGTTAGACTGACAAAAGGAGTTGGAATGACTGTAATTCAGCTTTGCCCTTATGCGCGGTAAATTAGGAGTTACGTTGAGTGCTTAGTTTCGCAATCGACAATGTTCGGCCGGATATCCGATATCTGGATGAAACAGCTGTCCGTTTGATCTCTAGTATAAACCCACATACAAAAATATAACCTGTATAAAAAAGGAATGGGACTCTGGGACTCCCGGTTGGAACGAAGTTCCTTTCGCTATATTTAATTGATTAATTGTATCAAAATATTGTAAACTCCAAATTCAAATTGCGCCATCTGTAAAAGTTGCCCGAAGTGAGATATCAAAATAAAATAAATGAACTCGCGGTCAGCATTTTTCGTTACGCTAACACTTTTTTTGGTCTAGCCCCATCTGCCGAGAGTCTGAAGTATAACGTGCGATAGGGACTTCGTTCTAATAACCACAAATCTAAATAATGCCAAAACAATTATGGAATTTCATCACATATTTATTTATCCACTCTTTTAAGAAAAAAAGATTTATTCACAAAGATGGTTATGGTGCCTACATAGTAGTAGTATAAGTAGAAGTTGATCCAAACATATCTAACTGCTTTGGGTGCTCTCTGAAATATGCTTTTCTATATGCTGAAGTCTCCCACTCCAACTCCCCTGTCTTCGTCTGCAAGCAATCCTAGAAGACACTTTTTGCCAAATTGGGTGGTGACCATGTGGAACAGTTTACCAGTAACTATGATTAGTACACAATCAATGAACAGTTTAAAAAATAGACTTGATGAACACTTAAACAAAACTTAAACACGTGACGTGCACAAGTTGCAGTGACATGCACGCATCAGATCAATGGATCTGCTAGTGCATTATGTAAATAATAACAATTCCAGCAAACTTCGTAGGTTTTTACTTACAGTTACAGTTACAAGATAATTATTTGCTTCCAGGAATTATTCCGATATGGCATGTATGTATTACTGAGAAAGACCGAGGCAGGCCTCAAGGAGATATCAGATAACCACAGCGTTGGCACTAACAAACTAGAGATGGCATATGTGTCGGGGCTGGGCTTTGGCACTATGAGTGGAGCCTTTGCACTTGTCAATGTGCTGGCAGATTCTGTAAGTATAACTTCTATTTGTTGGACGTCGGACTTGCAATCGAGAGTTAAACCAGTACATCAAAATATTTGAGCGTACTTATTTATTTGCAGTGAGGAAGGCCAACTTTACCTGCTCTATATGTTATGGAGTGGTGTGTATTTTTGTAACTGCTCAATTGAATTCCCTCAAAGGTTTAAATTAGATTTTCGAACTTCTACTCAAGGTCACAGCCAAAGCATGAGTAAAAGGGATGAATATGACTGCATCGCATTTTGGAGAAAGAATTCCTGAGTTCGAGCGCAGCATCAAAATAGCACGTTTTAGCTACTGTTGCGAAGTATTTAGACTGCCTAGACTGCACCTATGTCTTTGATGACGCTTTCGGCCACTGTATTAAAATTATAAATTACATTACATTTTTATAAAATTGTGTTGTATCAAATGTGTGGGATTCACCAAAATCTAACTATCTAGCGGCCCCATCATTTAATGATGTGCTGAATCAAGTCACAGGTAATTGTGGGACTCTCAAACCTGCATCGATTGTTGTCGCTGACCATCAGGCGGCCCTGGTGTTCCTTTCCCAACTTAGTTGTACAAAAAAATCTACCTGATTGAAGCCTAATAACATTGATGACCCCATACTACACATGAGACACTTTTTATTAATAATCATAAATAATTATTTTTCAGGTAGGGCCTGGGACCTTGGGTTTGAGAAGTGGCACAGAATACTTCTTCGTAACAAGCGCAGCCATGACACTATGCATGATACTTCTGAACACTTTCTGGAGTGTCATATTCTTCAGCGGTTTTGACGACAAGAATTACATCAAGGTTGGATGGGTGATCCTATCACATTTCTTTGTTTCTGGACTAAGTCTGCTGAACAGTAGGGAATTGTATGCGGCAACAATTTTACCTTCGTATATTGTGTTACTCATTACAGCTTATATTGCGTTCAGGTCTGCTGGAGGTTCGAGCAAAAGCTTTGTTGAAAGTTTCTCAATGAGATCATCATAGGACTGAATGTTTGTTTATATACTGAGTTATTTTAATTGCCACTCGGAAAAAATAAGTATTTATACAGGTGACGATTTAATCTCTGCACTCCCTCATCTCTGGTTGTGTGGTGGAGAACTCATCAGGCATTAATTCCGCTATTATACAATCTTGAGTTTAGATGTGGAATCTCCTATACCATGTGAAACCATATCTGTTGCTCATACTGTACTGAGCAATGTTTCGTTAAACTTTTTTTTTACTGTCATTCATTCCTTTGATGTTTATTGTAATTATTAAACGTTTTTATTTAGCTTGCCCTGTTTGTGTCTTGTTGGCCAAATCTAGTAATTGGAATTGGTCGGATTGGTCTGAAATTTGGTACATACCTTAAGTTCTGATGACAATTCAATTTTGTGCATTCAATATGATTGTAAATCCAATATGGCCGCCCCCTAAATATGGGAGATTACATAGTTTTCCCATATGTGTGATGAATAGTACATTATCTTCATCATTATTGTTTATTTATCAAACTCGTTTAACTTAAAAATAATCTTTTACTTATTTCATTTACATAGTGCTATTATTCTTTAGTTTTAATTATACAGTATTTTTAAAAGCATATAGGAATATGACTTTGCAACGAAGTTGGCAAAGAGACTCGCTGTCCGTTTGGCAGTAAGCAATGACCGATGTCTTCAAATACTCGCACTTGTCATGCCAATGCCAAGTTCATCCCCTTTCTTCCTTAGTTATGGTCTTACATACCGACAGAAAAAAACTGTCTTCTGTAGGATGCAGGAATTTTTTCCAATCGGAGAGCCTCAATTCCTACAAAAATATGCCGTTCCCTATTTCCTTGCAAAAATGACGGAGAATGAATTTTTTTTCTCATCAAATATTATCTTTTAGAATTATTTTCGAATTTCATTCCACAACATTCAAATAATATAAATATAACCTTTGCTTGTGACCTGCGAGTTTTTTTAAAGTATTTACATTAGTTAACTAAAAGCTTGCTCTTAGCAATTTGGATGCGCGAATTTTATTAGATCATTATTGCAGGTGATTTAATCGGCACCCTGTATATATAACGTCATATTTTCATAGTCGAATGCATTTAGTTACTATTTATTGGCATAAAGAATGCAGTTTATACTGAAGACACATTTCGAGTCTGTGGACTTGATCTCGGTTTGTATTTGTATATTATTGTAATAGTCCTTGCAATGTTAACCTTTCTTATTTCTTATAATATAAAATTGTTTCTAGTGATTCATGTTAGACACTATTTTGCGAAGACTATGTTCTAGTACCATGGGTCATGCATTATTAGTATACTTGTTAACCCCTCCAGCTATCTAAATGCTTGTGTTGAGATGGTTCGAACCCGCAACCACTTGATCGCAAGTCATTACTTAGATATTTGTTAAACTGTTGTAATCATTTCGATTAGTACAACCAAAACAAGACAATTTGTAAAGATTTTGTTATTTATTATAAACATCGGAAACGAATTTAAACTGTATGTATTTTTAGTAAATAAACACTGAATAAATTATTTTCAGTGATTGTTGAACGCGTTTTGAATATATGCTATAAAAGTTGTATGAATAAATTGAATTTTGAAATTTTAGCTGAATTGAAGATTATGCATAGAAAAAAGATCTGTATTATAAAACAAACAAAGACTTCTAAAAATATGGCCTTATAATACGCACTGTTTATTTCAGAATGAGTTGCAAATATAAAAGGCCAGTTTCAGAGTAAGGTTGCGTGAATTCAGCTTACAGTAGATATTCATAAAGCGTTTGACCATATGAAAATATTTAAAAAGACTTATTGTTCATTATGACAAATTATCAAAGAAAAAATGACTTTGTTTGATAAAAAAAAAGTTGCTTTAAAGCAGGCTCTATGAACAACCAAAAAAACTAATGGACTGACAAAATTTAATATTACATTTATTTATAAATTTAAATTAACAAAAAAATATACTCCTACCGTAAAGGACACAAACATACAGTATACAATTAATAAAAAATAACAACCAAATTCAATCTCATCTAGTAGTAGTCAAATACTCTGTGGCAAAATAGACTTTTTGCTGGTGTTCTCTGTGTTACTATCAAGTTATACTGACATTAAAATTTAATTTGGATGACATTGAAATGTGTGATTTGGAAAATAAATAACATAGATTTTTGTGTCCTTGGCATACAAAGATGTCTAAAAAGTATTTTTTTTTTATTTTAGTCCATTCTGTAACCATTAATATATGTGTAAACTGGGACTTGACTTAATACCAACGTTTCAACCAGTCCACCTGTGACCACGACTAGTGCAATTCGGTCGAAACGTCGTGTAACCAAACAGGACCCATACTTTATAAATGTTACCCCGATTAAGTGCCGATTTACACGTCCAATATGATAAAAAGAATAATTTATAGATGGCTTCTTTAATGACAAATAAAATTATGTACAATTATAACAATGAATTTCAACTATATTAATTTGTAAGAACAATCATTCCTTAGTCTAATCTATAATTGGATGAAACTTGTTGAGACAACTGTTAATATACAGTAGTTAATAGTAAATTAATGTTTTTTACAAAATAAAATTGTGAAGAGAAACTGTTCTTTTATTTTGTACTTCTAAAATTAAATGTTATGAAAAGGAGGATCATCAATGGATTTTTTTTTTCGTTTTCATGATTCATAGATAATCTCTTGGTGTTTTAAAGCTTACACACTTCTATTAGGTAAGTAGTCTCCTTTTTTGTCAAAGAAGACCAACTTGTGAGACGCTGCTCAGCCCTTACACTCACACCTACACCACAGAATAGCTAATACTTACCGATTCAAGCGGCTAATACACAACCAATATTATAATCACAAAATAATTACAAGACATCATTTGTCACGTGTACTCTCGTGTCAATATTCTCGCCAAGAAAAGGTATGTACTTAGTATAAAAGGTTTTGAGACAATAGATCCCTTGCCACTCCGCCATCATAAGAGCTTTAAGAGGGAATATTGCCTGCTGTGTGCTTGTAAGACTTATTGATGCCACGGGGACTTAAGAAGGCGTATTTACACCACCTTTATTTGGTATCTTGAAAATAAAGCTACAACGCTGGTTCCTGCGTATCCTCGGCTAACTCTTGCAGTAGAGAGTCGACGGTCCACACTGTGTCTGCCGAATCCATCTCTTCTTCAGGTATGTACGAGTTCAGCACTTCCAACACTGCTTCCACGCTATCTGCAGTACCGGATATACCTCCACCTACTTCTGATAAAGCATTAACGGTTTCTCTGTCTTTGTGATCAGACCTGCAAAGATTTCAGTTAGGTAGGTACTTAACAAGTCAAAAATACGTTTTGCCACAAAATACGATAATTGAATGTCAAATCAAATCAGCTTCACTTTATTCAAGGTCAAAACTGTTCGTACCTACGTTTTGTAGAAACTTGTATGAAATAAAATTTGTGTCGACATTCAAATCATTTATTTTGATTGGTTTGAAAAAAAAGACGTGAAAATAGTAGCTAATCTAATTGTTCATACCCCGTGGTTAATTTTAACACCTGTTATTAGGATATATATATAACATATATCCTAATAACAGGTGTTAAAATTAACCACGGGACATTATAGTTTTATAGGAAAAAATTAAGGGTTGTGTAGATTTGAGGAGAAAAAATAATCGTCACATCATATTTCTATAATATTTTTAACTCACTTCAAAGAATTTCGTTGAATTTTTTTGTGTGTATGCTATACGATATATTCGCAGATTTTATTTATTCCTTTGTTGTTTTAAAATAAAAACAACCATAAAGTTGGGTAAATCTGGCTAAAAGGCTATAGAAACAAGTCCCATGATTCAGACGCATTGAGACCGGTTGCACTTGTTCTAAATACAAATGTATGTAATCCCTCCGTCAATGTCGTCCGTCAGAGCAATATATAAACGAAGAAGGAAGTCAGAGGGATCGTACAACTAGGTGTCTGTCAAATTATGATTATGAGAGGTTTGTTATCTGCCGTTGTTGTTAATTCGTTCATGTGGTGTACTTCAGGGCAGCAATCTTGGCCCTATACTATTTTTACTGCAACCACATACCTACTTTGCTAATTTACTTAGAAAATTTAATTCATTTATTTCGAATAACTAACTATATTACTTACATTAAAATTTTAATAGTATTAAATAATAAAGTAAACTGAATACTATACTTATTCATATGAAAAACTTTTAAATTAAATCTATCATTAAAAAACTAAATGCAATTTACATCTCTGACAAAATTCATGCTATTGGATTTCACTAAAAAGTATGCACTGTGCGAATTTAGAATCCTTTGGTACAGGCGGTTTATTTATGATATTGATAGTTCAAAAATAGAATAGGTAGGTAGGTACACATTGTTTTGTAACATGGTCCATCCTTTTTTTTTTTTAATCATCCTTATTTCGGCGGGAACTGAAAGGCTGTGGCAACAATTTGCATAACCTCATACTAGTCGCATAGTGTAGTACTTCTATTTTCGTTATACTTAATAACTCCATGAAACTTTTAAAAAGTGATAAAAAGAGGTGTAGGTACGTATTCTAATCTTTCTTTATTTGGAAACACCCAAATCTTCTATCTCTTACATTACTGTAGGTACCTAAGCGATGTACACACATGAGGATTTCCCAGTACCTAGTAAAGTAGCGTCCTCGATTACAATGGCGGTGGAGCGGGGCGATGACTCTATACATCATTTATATGGACAAATCGCTCCCGCCCTAAGTCGCTGTAGTTGAAGACGCCGCTTAAAAGTTATATATATATAGTAATAAATATCGTGCCGTGATATTCGTGCTTTGTGTCTAGATTGTGCTGTGCAGTGCTAAGAAGAGAGTTCAATAAGCGCTATCATGTGAAAATCATATTTAAAAGCCTGAAATCTTAGAAAGGCAGATCCAGTTGAGCATGGAAGGTCAGTCGTTCTTTTTATTTATTTATATTTATTTGACACTTTATGCACAAAAGGAAATTGTACAATAGCGGACTTAATACCGTAGGCCTTTTCTACCTGTGTACCTTAGGGTGGTGCAGAAATGTGCACTAGATTTAAGTAGAAAAGAAAAAAGAAACTACGAAAGATCATAGGAGAACATATATTATATATATACCTATACATATATACATACACATACTTATAAACATAGATATGTGCTAACTGACATACATACATATGTAAATAAATATAATGTATTACTGTTGTGATGATTCTGCTAGGTTCTGCGAAATGGGGGATTGTTCTTTCGCCTTGAACGAAAGGAGACTAGGTGCTATCCAAATTTCCAGAGGTAAAGCGTTCCAGAGGAGGACAGATTGAATAAGAAAGGAAGAGCGAACACACGCGGATGCATGAGTGGGGCATAACAGAAGAAGATTGTTTGTAGAGCGGAGGGTTCTGTTATGATTGGAGCATAAAAACTGAAATGAGAATGTTAAGTATGTGGGAGAAGTAGGTGAGTTGAGAATCATTGACACGGGACAGACTGCTGGCGCCTTCGAAGATATGACGAGAACCATTCCAGTGCATCAGGTGAAATCATGAGATAGGATATGATTATTTTTATATTTTCTGTTTCTGTTAGATCTAAACTACATATCTAACATCAAATAAAGAACTACATGAATGTTGCAGCGGTTTCAGTGATCATTGTGCCAACTACCAGTGCATTGATTATTGTAGATTCAATGCCAACTTCTGATTCAGTTCTATATCTGTTAAAATATAATAACACTAGATAAAGACTTAGTGTAGAAGTCTATAAAAGAAACAAAAATACTTACTCAACAATTTCAAATTCAAGACCAGAAATTCTACTTATTGGTGGCCTCATGATTTAACAAACATGTTACTTTTAATAAATTCTTTTAAAAACATGACTATCGGTTACTATATTTGAATAAAAACGTTTGTGAGTGGTACACATAGGTAAAACGACATCTCCTTAATTAAAATCACTATATTGCAAGCTGTACATGTTATCTGTCATAAAGATGCATAACTATTTGTATTTTGTTAGTGACAACTATACAGGTGCTGTAAAATGCCTAAACCTATAAATATTGACTAATCTCTATCCTATGGGTATTGGTATTGGGCTCTGTTTCCACATTTAGACTCATAGACGGTCCATTATGCGTTCAGATAGGCTGACTAGTTGATCCAGCCTAGCTCCTTGCAGAAGCACAGAAGCCTGCTGGGGCATTCGCAGACGTCTAGGAGCGATCTCTATCCTAATTAAAAGTGGATTATTTTGGGAAAAAGTGGTTGAAAAATGATATTCGACTTACACTGGAGGCATAGATATTTCTTTCTCCAATATATCTTGTAGATCATCTAAGTCTGGTATAGTTGGTATATCATCACTAGAATCTGGTGATTTCTTGGGAATCATAAATTCTCTGAAAATGTATAAAACATACTTTGCTTACTTTACTATTCATACCTATAAAACAAAGCTTGTGTCACTTAAATTGGAGATCATTTAAATAATTTTTGAAGTACATCTTAAAAGAAATAACAAGAAAAGAAACATTAAAAAATATTTATTTCTAAATTTAAATGAAATACTTGAACACTGATTATAAAGATTAGATTACTTTGCTTCGATGTGTGTGCCTTCTGCCCACACACCGACTTTCCTCGGTTCCGGAATACTTGAATTAAGTTCATTCATGGTCAGAACAAAATCTATTAATTTCAATTTTCATCAACAAAGATGTATATGTTTATCATAAACATTTGAAACGTTCCAAATACAAGATTGTCAAAAATAAACAAATGTTATCATACTACATTCTTGCTCTTTGTCTTGTAGTGCTTTGCCATCAATTCGATCTCTTTTCATCAAACGGGGAATGCTGAAAATGCCTCTTTCGCCCAAATCTCCGAGGTGAAACGCTTAAATCAACCATCGACATTATTACTGACATTTAAGACATTATTGACAACTCCAGTGTTAGGTACCCTTACAAACAATTTAAAAAACTTTTTTCTTTGGAATTCTTTCAAAAACCTGATAAATAAACTTTTCGAAAACAAAAATGATCTCTTAAAAGAAAATAAAAAAAAGTGAGTACCTATTGGTATTGGTATAGGGCTCTGTTTTCGCATTTAGACTCATAGGCGGTCCCGTACATGCGTTCGGATAAGGCTAACTAGTTGGGTCAGCTTATCTCCCCGTACCCGCGAGGATATTTGCCCGTTGTGTGGCCACTCCCTCGCACTCTAAGATAAAGTGGCTGGGCGGCCGGTTCCTCCGCGTTCAGACACTGGGCTGGACTGTATGTCGCATTGATGGTGAATAGGTGCCGGTTTATGGCCAGGCGGCCCGTAATGATTCCTACAACTATTCTAATTCTAATGCACTCGCTTTTATCAAAAAACGCAGATAAAAATACCTGGAAATTCAAACGGTCGTCATAACTTGTTTACGGAGATAAAAAAATATTTTTGTAACTGCATGCTAGTCATGCCCTTTCGGTGATTTAAGTTAGTGTTCCATTGTCATATTCACTCTGTATACCTACTGGAATTCTTCTGGTAATAAACCCAGTGCTACTAGGAAAAAATAAGTTGCTCAGACTAACTTGGGCGACTAACTTCTGCCACAACGGAACTAATTTATTATTTTGTAACCGTAGGTACACAAATAATTTTATAATCGCGTAGAGAAAACATAGGTAAGTCAATTTAAGGAAATAAATGCACAAAGGTTATTATTATTATTATTATTTGTGAGAAGAATCTTAACACCACGATTTAAAAAATCCACAGAGCCATCTATAAAGCACACATACTTCATGACTATGTGCAGTTTCAGAAAGAATTAAATTTAATAGTTTTTTCGTTTATATTGTAAAAATATTTATTTTATATATTATGAGTTTTTTTTTAAATCAAGGAATATTTAAAAACTATCACGTGCATTCGTTAATATAGGTCTTTACCTATGAAATTGCCGTTCTGCAGTACTGGCTATTTCAAATCAAAATTTTTTTTTAGCTAATTCTAATTTCAAATTAATTTTATTTTAAAAACAGGATTTCTTTTTTCCAAGGTAGTCGTTTATTTATTGATTAGTGTTATGTTTTCATCGCATTTGAATCTTTTTCGTCATCATGGATACGTTAAAAATTCAAGTAATTATGGAATATGAGTACCATAAACTAAAATATGTTATATTGAAAATGAGTACCGTCGTGGTAGCAACGACGTTTACGGAGCTAACACTACAAACCAACGCACTGCCTTTTATTGGTTTGCCCGCTTCCGTTCTAGACATTTCGACCTGAAAAATGAACCTCGTGGTCGTTCAAAACTTTGGTCGACAATGACGAATTAAAGGAGATTGTGGAAGCTGATGATACTCAACCGGCAACTCAACGGCTGAATTAGCAGCTGCTTTTGACGTTGGCGTCAAAACAATTTTGGTCCATTTACGTCAAATTGGCTAGGTAAAAAAGCTTCACAAATGGGGGCCCCACGAACTCAATGATCGCCAGCGCAAAGTACGCGTCGAGACGTGGCTTGCACTGCTCAACAGGCACACAAACGAAGGATTTTTGAACCGCATTGTTACCTGCGACGAAAAATGGATTGTTTGACAATCGCAAGCGCTCAGCATGTTGTTTGAATCCTGGTTCAGCACCTAAGCAATGCCCTAAAAGAAAACTTACCCCTAGAAAAGTGATGGTCACTGTTTGGTGGTCCAGCGCCGATATGATTCATCTGATTCATCAACAATATTATTACATTGACTTAAATTGTTTATGTGTGTCATTGATTTTTCAATGAGTTTCTGACAGATCGTAGAATAAGAGAACGGATAAGAATCTGCTAGGCCATTCACAACATCAGTAGTGCAAAAAAGTTAACTCTCTAAATTAGGAAAGTAAAAGAAAAATCAAATACAAATAATATACTTTAATTTTTTTCTCAAAAATATAACAAAATCCACACATTTTGAATGCATGTTCTTAAAATATTTTACATAATTGCATGTTGGTTATAACCTTGTGATGTTTTTCTCGCTAATCATAAGAACAAATGAGGTTGTTTATACTAAACAAAATATAATTAAACAGTTTGTAATAGACAAATCTGTGAGATTTAAAGTGAACATAATCACTTCTTTGATATATTTTCATATGGGATTGTCAGGTATTGTGAGTGAAAATTAGACAGTGGTGTTTCGAACTTAAAAGACCACAGACATATTATACAAGATTAAAAAATGTCATTTAAGATAGATAACCTGTACACCTGTAGACAACAAGGGGCCTTTTGAGCCCAGTTGTATTCACTGAGGACCTACTGCTACTGGATTCTAGAAAACCAACATATCCAATCAAACAGGGTCAAACTGAGAAGGACCCCGTAACTAGTGGAAATACATAAGTACTTACACACATAACTAGAGAAAAATATTTTTATGAGTAGTTATAACGACTTCTAATAAAAACTCAACATCTATGATTAAAGAATCTTCGAAAATAATGTAAAATTAATGCCCTGGTTTATTTATATAAACTAGTCACTAATAGAGATTCATATCATTAAAAATACGTAGGTCTAATAATAAACTATTTGACTTTGATGGCAATCCAGGGTCTATATTAAGAAGCATCTATCTCTTTCTCGAACTCCCATACAGATGAAGAGTTTTTACTAAGACGTTAATACATACGGCAGAAAATACTCACCTAATTTTCACTCGTTTACGGAAGCACAATTAACACTTATTTCTTTTATTTTAGAAACTACTTACATGCCATTTGGTAACGAATCATATATAAAATAAGAATTTTAATAACAAACTTAGATGAGTAGCAAACATTATACATAACCACATTTATTAAAATTAAGATTTATAAAATCTCATCATTTATTACTTAGGAGGAAAGGGTAAATTCTTTAAAGAGGCTGTTCCCTCTAAGGGACGTTTTAGAGTCTTATAAATGTATATGGCACACCTAATAATTTCAAATATAAAAATAAACTTGAAAATAAAATAAGAATTTGACTCAATTTACCACCAAATAGTTGACATTTTGTAAAGTAAAATAAAAGCGATCGCTGCTGGATCTCGTTCAATGCGTCGCGCCTGAGTCTCAGACAGGTCGCTTCGCCATATGACAAAGGGTTCCTTTTAGGCCTCCCCAAAACACACGTGAATATAACTTTAATAACTAAGATCTCTGTTAAGTTGTAATACCGATTCACAATAAATTCTATAGTAAAAAATGTAGAGTAGATAGAGCAGTAGTAAGATTTGGTAAATAGGTTGCATCCTGCTAGTAATATTCAATAATTAGGTGTGCCCATGATCCTACTCTAACTTTAATCTTAATCTGCAATCTCTTAAAGAAATTACATTTATCTGATTACCTTCGAATGTTTTTATAAAACATTTTTAATTATACATTTATTATGACTTGTCTCGAAAAACGACACTAAGAGAATTATGTCCTGCCATATAGTCATTTCTAACTAGTAGAAACGGTATTGGCCATTAACAACTTCATCATTAATTCCAAATTAATTCTCCTTTTGTTAACATTTTATTACAATTATCCACAATTTAATAAGATCTTAACAATAATACATTGAATAATAATATTTACATTCATGTGTGCGCTGAAATTCATAAGAAACTTTAACGCCATTGGGTTGTTTTTTGTTTTATTGTCATTGTAACCCGCTTTGTTAAAAACAAATAGGGGTCAAAATTTATGATATTACTTTGATTAATAAAATAAAAACAAATTAACGCAAGTTTAAAAAAAAAACATATTTTTATTATAATTTTTGAGCGCGGGGGCCAAGATCCAAAGGTTGAGAACCTCTAATTTAATGGTTTAAATTATTGTATAATGGTTTTAAAATGTTGCTCTGGAGTATATATAAAACAATACAAATATGTATAATATCAAAGCAGAGATCATGAATCAGGGACTAAAAGTTTTATTCCCATACTCAGATTTTATTGTTATTTAAATCTTAAAAGAAATCTAATTTTCAATAAAAGTCCCTCCAGTCAAGAGATGAAATGTTGCACAAAGTTTGTAAACTGTTAGCTCATGTGTCTTGATAACAATTTGTTTCAATATTAAATACAATTCTATTTTGTTTATTACAAGTTTTATTATATTGAACCCCTTATTCATAGCCACGCATAAGTGAATGACTACCATATTTTTTTTCATAATGCATGTAAAAATGCATATTATTAGAGCTTCTGCCCTTTAATGGTATGCCTGCTATGTGGTTATGAAAAGAACATCAATATTCAGTAAAATGGCGAATATAATTGGAAAATAGCAATAGCAAAATGTATGTATCCAACGTAGAAAAAATATGTATGCTATATTTTCATCTTATCTAACATAGTATGTAACATAAAATTAAATCCCAGATCGGTGAACTATAAAATTAAACCAGTTGGTGATGCGGTACAGTATATTCATTAAATGATGACAGCCCTCATTTGCCTGCAAAACTAGTGTAAACAATACAGCCGTATCACAAAAATCAGACTAGGTGTAGCAATAACGTGAATTTAAGGCAAATTTAATATCTAAATCTCTAGATTTAAATCTATATCCCCTAAATATAATAAAGCTAAAGAGTTTTTTTATTGTTTGTTTAAACGCGCTCATTTCTGGAACCAGATTTGAATAATTATTTTTGTATTGGATAGTTTCACCTTTAGAAGCGGAGCAGTGACCATAAACGCAGGTGAAACTACGGGGTGCGGCTAGTATTACATAAATAAACAGACTGTATGTAAGAACCACCTTAATGAAACGCCTGTGGAATTAATGGAAGTGATATGTTTTTCTTTTTTCAAAATTTACACAACAAATATTAAAATTCAAATTCCTAAAGGTGATACGGCGTAGAGCGTCTAGCATATTTTCTATAAAATCATCATCATTTAGTACCAAAAGATGGTTTCCTATTTCGACATGAATAAACTATATTTGCTGACATTAATCCTTAGTAGGTATCAGTGTTTTGAAGGTTTTATCAACACAGTGTTGTGTTGCGGACAAAACACGTCCGTATGTTATAACGAATCTACAATATCTAGCTTATTGCCTATACAAAATGCACTTGATGCCATAATCGATCGAAGTTCGTGTGACAATTCATGCTACCATATTACCGGGAGTAATCCGCCATATTGCTTTCATAGTCCAAGTTCAGTATAAGTTGTGAAAACTTTTAGAACCACTTTCACTGATAGACAAGTTATTCTCCGAGCAGCGCGGACAGTTCACCAGAGTACAATGTCAGTCCCTCTCCGCGGTCCAGTAACAGGTTAGAAATGGATGGAGTGCTGTTCGTGTCTGTGTCCATCATACCCTGATTTAACTGCGGAAAATAAACAAAATGTTAATCATGGTTACGACGAACTGAACATTAGTGTGGAGCGTCCTATTAAAACATCCACTGAGTCTATGCGTATAAAAATTTAACCCAAAAAACGTTTGTTCGAATCAAAGTCATTCTGCACTCTACAGAAGACCGTGGCTATATAAGTGTTTAAGTTTTGAGTAGGATCGCCAATTTTTAGATCCTTAAAAATCGAAAAACTTATTAAATAAAAAAAATAAATGATGGTGACCCCTAACTACGGCATTGCTGTGACCAACTGAAGTACCTGAAACCCCGTTTCGGTATGTTAAATTTGTAACTAATATACAGGGTGTAAGCGACACCGTACCGAATCTTGAAATAGTGTATTTAGACCATTATTCTGAGTCAAAAATCATTGGAATTTTCTGCCGGAAAATTCATCATTGTTTTTTTTTATTTTACATTTTTTGCTTAAAAGTGATATCACAATGAGTTAACAGAACATTTTACCGAAAAAAATTAATAAAAACAGCAATGTAATCAATCAAACAACATTTAAACATTTTATGCAATCAGCTGGGTCTTGATGGCGCCGTACGTTGAAGGTAAAATAACCGTACAGCACAAAAAGAATACCGCGTACATTGCGTAGCGACAAATGAAACTAATGACTATAAATCCCTTAACCTTGTATTTTTATGATGAACTGACTTTTGTATTGTGTTAAGTAAAAACAGAGTAAGTTTTGCGCGTAGCTCAAACTTACACGCTGTATAATACCATAAATGCGAAAGTAAGTTTGTTTGTTACGAACCCTTTCACGCTTTAACTACTCAACCGATTATCATGAGATTTTGCATACACGATGTCAGTGGTGCACAACAGAACAAAAGTAACCTTTTATCGAGAAAAAAACACTGTTCCCGAAAGATATCAGAATTGATTGACAAATTCTACATTCACGCAGGCGAAGCCACGGGCAAAAGCTAGTTAATGATATTTAGAACAATTAAAAAAAAGACTAGTTGTACCTACTATGCTATGTTAGGTACTGTTATTTTTTTTATCAAATCTATACCAATATTATAAAGCTGAAGAATTTGTTTGGTTGACCGCGCTAATCTCAGGAACGTTGCAAAAACGGGGAAAATTTACAAACGTAGACGAAGTTGCGAGGTTCAGCTAGTTATATATAAATTACTATGCTCAATTTTCTAATCAACTTTCAGTAAAAAGTCAACCCTCAGAGCGGACTTGAACTATTAGTTAAGCACACCAATCCTTAGAATATATTTTTCCATTAAAATTTCAGAAGGAAGCTTGCCTTATTGTAACACCAATAGCGGACCACCCTTAAGGCAAAATAGTCACGTCGGGCTACAAAAGTGTGCGCTGAAATTTCCAAACGATAAAAAAAATAATTAAATATAATATTAAGTACTGTGTAAATAAGTAAGTACACCTAGAAACCTACTTATTTAGTATAAAAACAATCATTTTGTGTTTAGAAATTTAGAGCGCCAAGCTACAAAAGAGCGTTTACAATTGGGATGTTGCGTGTGCACTAGAGTGCGATTACGGGCGTGCTTTGTAAATTAATACTATGGTATTTAACAACGATAGCTCAAGATGGAGAATTGACACGAACGACTAACGTCATTCTAATTATTTCTAGTCGTTTTCTTCATTGCTGAACGTTGTGTGATAAGTTTTGTGGAGGAGCTGACTAGCTGCTTTCACTTACCATTCCATCCTGTCTTCAGCTTGTCTGAGAGCAGCAGTAATAGGAATGCCCGTAATCTTCTTTAAGATATCAGATCATCGTCTAAGTTATCTGCCTAAGTCTTTTCCCAAAACCTTTTGCCCACAACATCAAGTTTGACAGCCAGACAACATGTCTTCGAGCTGTTTGACCAAAGTAGCTGAGTTGGTAGCAAATTGTAGAGGGCCCTGATCTTGAATTTCTGCTGGTCGAGAATGGATTTGTTACTTATTCTGGCTGTCCATGGTATAGTAATAAGTCGATAGTCCTCCCATTAACAGCGCCAATCATCTATGGCTTGAATCCATACAAGAAAATTGATAAAACCAAAGTTCGTACAAGTTTCAATTTAGTGGTGTTGGAGACGTTTATATTCGGCCAGATTTTTGTATGCTTGCTCACTGCATATTTTTTGGCATTTGAGTTCGTTCGAATCTTCTTGTCGCATCCTCCCTGCTTTATGCTCACATGACCTTGGTGTTTACTTCGATAATGGAAAGACCAAATGACTCGCTTTCGCCCTTCACTCTCTTAAAGAGTTCAACCAATTCATCTGTGATGTCAAAAATAACGTGGTATCATCCATAGTATTAACTCCATTCCATGTATCCAAAGCTCTTCTAATTATATATATTCTCTGTAAAAGTTAAAAAGGAGAGGGGATAAAATATATCCATGGCACATTGTTTTCCTGGATTGAATGGCCCAGAATTGAATTAATCCTAATTATCTATTCACAGTCTTCCTACAGGTTTGCGATCATTGCTGCGAGATGTCATGGTACACCCATTTCCCGTGAAATAATCCGTAATCAGTCAGTCCCACTTAGCGGTGGTCATAGAGTAATCAATGAAGCTCACCAGCATCGGCATATTATATTCTCGACTCGTCTCTAGCATTTGCAACACGTTCACTATTTGCCCTCTCGTGCTCGACCTTCGACAAAACCAGCCTGTTGTATGGCAGCCGTGCATTGATTGTATGAAGCAATATTTAGCTGGCATGAGATATAAGGGCCGTCATTCTATGGTTCCCGTTCTAAGTTTTTGTCAATTCTTTCTTGTCAATTGGAATTATAAAAGACTCGTTCCAGCCAGTTGGCCACTTACCTGTTCGCGAAACTTGATTACATAAGTCCAGCAGGATCTGCACGCCTATGTTCCCAAGGTGTATTATCTCTTCAGCTAGTATTGTATCTCTTCCGGCAATTTATGGCCCTTAAGTTTCCGTAGAACACCCTTAAATAGACTGTAGTATAAGGGCTTCTATGTTCTGCTTTTCGATCGAAATAGTAGTGTTTCGATATCCTACCGTCGGCGTACAGGCCTTCACAGTAAGGCAACGGAAGGTTTCAATAAAATTGTTATTAGATAAACATAGTAGGTACCATTTTTAAAGTGAAAACTTCTTCAGGCACGTTTGTGCACTATTGCTATGGGGAAAAAGCACTGAACTCGTGACCGTCACGCTAATAATACATATATAGATCCACTAGAGGGCGCTAATCCAAACATTGAGTTCTGTGAGCTCCTTATTAATTAAGGTAACCAACCTACTGATGTGACGTTTTAAGTTCGTCGTTTCTTTTAAGTTTTCACTTGTGTCGGCAGTCCCATGATTGCCTTTTTTTAATTATAATTGTATTCATACATTTATTTTTTTCATATTTAAAATATTAAATCTTAAGCTTCTACATAATCTTGTTCTTCTAATATATAAAAAGTCAACGTTTGTTTGTTCGTACTTTATACGAAGCCATACCACCGTTCATCCGATCATCAAATTTTGAAAAAATACTGTACACGAGCGAAGCTGCAGGCAAAAGCTAGTTCATGATAAAAAGCAGTCATCTGGCAATTGCTTTATGTTATTCATAATAATTACACATACTACATAGTCACATCTGTTTCCCGGGGAAGGCATAGAGATCACGAATTTCCATGTTTTATGCCTCTTGCTTTTTTCACTCTCATCATTTTCATTCACGCCTAAGGGTACACGTATCCTGGCCTACCTAATTAATAAACATAAGTAGTTACAAATTATACTAAAACAAATAAATAAATTCTCCAAGTTTCAGTCTATACCTAAATTAATCAAAATTAGTTCGCCGGTTCAGGGGTGAAAACAGACAGATAGACAGAGTAACTTTCGCATTTATAATATTAGTAAGTACGGATGGCCCATAGAGGGGCTAGAGGGGCGCCAATGAGGTACTTGCCTAGCGCTTTGTCAAATTTAATCCGCATAGTAAACATTAAAAATTAAACCGCATATATAAATAACATAGACAAAGAAACCCCGTATTTTGGGCGAAGAACGATTATATTATTGATCTAGTCGAGTCATGATACTCGTTAGCAAACATTGAAGCAAAAGGTTTTCATGAATAGCTAAATTAACCAATACATAATATACTCTTTAATCTACCTTTGTAAATGTATTTATTAAAATGAAAAGCTCACCTGTGCTTGAGTAGGTTGCACATGTTGAACTTGCTGCACCAAATTAGGAGAAATGTGTCCCAAATTAGATTGGTGTTGAGGTGACATGACTTGTAGGTTTTGTATTGATTGCCCGTGGGGAGACATAACTTGGGCGTGTGGGGACATTGCCTGCCCGTGGGGAGACATGACCTGCCCTTGAGGAGACATGACCTGCCCTTGAGGAGACATGACTTGCCCATGGGGAGACATGACTTGTCCGTGAGGAGACATGATTTGCCCATGAGGGGACATGACCTGCCCGTGAGGGGATAAGACCTGCCCATGGGGAGACATAACCTGCCCGTGGGGGGACATTACCTGGCCATGAGGAGACATGACCTGGCCGTGAGGGGAAGTCAAGCACTGCATATTCGGGGACATTGGCTGCTGCAAGTTGGGGGACATGGCAGGCATAGAACCGAGTACTTGCAAGTTTTGTCCCATTTGCATAGCTGGGGACAACGGCTGTAAAGTTGGGGAAGGAGAGGGGTGTTGTGCGTAAGATTGTCCTCCCCACATTTCTTGGCCGAATGGGTTGTTGGTGTTCATTCCTGGTAGTATTTGTAGTCCGCCTTGGATGTTTTCTGCTAACCACTGGAAATAATATTTTTTGTTGATAATTATCAAAAACTTAGGGACGTATGTTAAGAACTTAAAATATAAATAAATTAACTTACCTGTTCCCCATACTGCGGTAGATAAGGCGGGGTTTTATCTATAAAATGATAAAAAAACATAGTTGAGCGCAATATACAAATTATGCACATTACAAATAATATAACATTGATTTAGTTGGAATAAAAACAATCTTGCTGTTACTTTTGATATTTTAAATCACGTGTGCAACGCTTGAAATGGACGCGGAAGGTCGTTTCCCTCCTTGATAAAGGGCCCCGGGTCCGAAACTAGTCGGGCATCCTTGAAATACACACGTGAGTAAAACCGTGTGTCCTTAATAAAATAATATGAATACCACTCACGAAACTTTTTATTCTAATGTGCGGGTAAATCAGTGTGTTGTGGTAATTTTAACATGTTAGTTTTATTTGTTCACATGGTTACATTGTTCGTACATTGCACACATTTAATATTGTAATGAAAATATATTTTTTTTATGTATGCAGGTAAGAATTTTATATATACGAGGTACCATTACATTAATTTTAGAAGATTAGAAAAATTGAAAAGGTAAGCAATCTTCCGCACTGTTAGATAAACTTATCCGACTTACCCAATCTCGGCGATTCGACTTACCCACTCCACAAGATACTCCACTAATATTAGAAACATATTTAGTAAACTTACCCCTTGGTTCTGATTTGATCTTCTGTTCCGGTTGATACAGCATTCCTGGAATACATTGAAACATTAGTTTTATCAACTCTGTTTATATTAATTCAATATTAGGGCAAAACACTACAACATCAAACATGCATTTTGGGTGTTATAAAATTTTGTAATTTTAGACAGAGGCGTACCAAGAGGATATAAGGATTTTGGCTAAACTCAGAATTTAAATAATAATAAAAAAAATGTGTTCGCCTGGACACGCCCTTGTCTACAAATCTGCCAAAATTTAAAGAATAGAGCAGTAGTGGTTTAAATTCGTGAACTAATAAGACACCAATAAAACTTTAATCACAAAACCGTTTAGACGTATATTAAATTTCTTTGACAAAGTTGCGTTACCAAAGTTCACGAGCAAACTGGTTACTACTCTATGCTTTAATTATTAATCCCTGAAAATCTGCCTAACTCAAGTAAAGAATTTATTCAAATCCATGTGTTAAGCCAGAATCTGAACATAGTTTTATATTTTTATGACTTTGTTCATCTAAAAGAAAAAGACGAAACTTTTAAAATAAACTATCCGTTCTTTTCATCGAGTTCCGTACCCGAAGGGTAACCAACGGGACCCTATTACTGAGCCTCCACTGTCCGTCCGTCCGTCTGTCTGTCAGCGGGCTGTATCTCATGATCCGTAATAGGCAGACAGTTCAAATTTTTACAGAATGTGTATTTCAATCATTAACAAATAATAAAAATAAATTAAAGGAGGCTCCCCTACTAGAAACATGTTATTTTTTGGCTTTTTTACTCGATCTTAATAATGGCAACAAGTAGACGATAGTGCGGAACCCTTCATGCACGAGTCTGACTCGTACTTGGCCGGTTTATTTTTTTAATATCTAGGCCATTCCAAAGCATCAGGGGTCCAGAGAGTTCCTTTCTAGGTTATACCTGAGCGCCAGCCACAGACAGCCGTGACGGAAACACCGTGTGGTTTTTTTAGTCGGTTCGATTCCGACATTACCGTGAGGTGATTATCCAAGGAACCCCCTCAGGTCCCTTCATACGTAAAAAAAGGATATTCAACAGCAGCCCAGGACGTGACATAGACAATAGAATTAAGGTGGGTCGAACAGATCTTTATTACTCGATACTGAATAATTAGACTACTTGTACTCGGCCAAATTATATGAATAATATACCATAATATGATTTATGAAAAATAAACAAAGTGTGTAGAGTTGAACCGAGTATTCGATACTATAAAATAAAACAGAGTCAAACTCTATATTCGGTTATGCGATATAGCTCGTAATCAGTACATCTATAATGTTCAGTGTCTTGAACAGGTTCTGGCTTCCCATCTTTGTTAATAAAAACTTATTATATAGAGTTAATATTAGGAAATCAGATAGACCCCTATACAGATTTTACAACAAACGACGAACATACACAAACACAAACATTACGAAAGTCGCAAAATAATTTTATAAAGCAAACTTAACGTGCCTATAGTAAATAAGAATTAAAAACAAAAATAAAAGTGTAGATACTTAAAGCTAACATGAATATGTGTGAAAAAATTAACAAAATAAAAAACTAAAAATGTTCTAAAAAAAACGACAAAAATTAATGAAAACACAACCATGCCAAACTATAGAATTCGTACCTCTGACGTCTTTTAGAGTTTAGGGGTCCGTAGCCAACAAATAAAACCCATAGATTTTTATTAGCATATTAATATAGAATTTCGCATCAATCAAGCTTCGCTATTCAACCTTACTATTTATATAAAACGTTAAAAAACATAATATGTTTACAACAACTGTTTTAGAAAAATACTTCAAAAATGCAAAGTCGTCGAAAATTATGCTATTACGGACAAGTTCGTCACTCGTCGGCTTAGCTGCAATAAAATCGACTTTTAGACCTTTTTATAAAAAACAATATACATTACACTTTTGTGAGATTAGTTTTTTTTGTTTTATAAAATCTTAGAAAACATCCACCTAAAATTTGCCATACGAGTCAAAGAGATATGTACCGTATCTTAATAGTTATAACAAGCAAAAGTTACACAAAGTATTCTAACAGTAATTTTTTATTCTAAACAATAAAAACGTACATTTATTTTCCTTATTAATATTTTACTATAGCTTTGAAAATACTAATAAAAATACTATGTGTAATTTTTTTCATACATAAATTATTACCAAAACACACTGCATTTTTTCTTTGAAAACAAAAAGCCATATCTGATGAATTTAAAGGCAGCTGCCCTCCCTCGCCCAATACTACGCCCACGTACTCACCACTATCATTAATCGCGGTCTTTTGTACGGGTTGGGTCACCAGTTGGGAGAAACCAATAACAATTTAATGGTCAAATGTACTAAATAAACATGCTACACTACTAGCACTCACTGAAACTTCAAAAAAAGAAGTCCAACTTCTTTAATTTGTCTTCTAAACCCATATTACAAATTAACCTTTGTCGCTTGGGTTCTTGGTTTTTTAAATATATTTTTTTATGTATTCCATGTCCTTATGTTTTAAAAGTAGCAGGGCGCTTTGGGTGCTAGATCATAATAGAGTATTACTTTACCCTACAGATATTTTATTGAGGACCTAGTAAAATTTTGTAGTGTTTTTATACAATGCCAAGCTTTTAACACTGGTAGCCTTCTTTTGACACACATATCCACATTAGCTCTATGAATATTTTTGTACTAGACACAGAAGGATTTGAAAGCTTATCGCTATTGACCATAGCGAAACTTTCCAATCAATAAATGGATATAATACAAGCTTCATTAATACTACATGAAATAACAGATTACCCTTCCTGTTCTCTCCCAAACAATGCATTACTAAATCCTACAAAACAATCTTCATTCCCCAAATAACGTCATTAATTAACCAAAATATCCAATATAAACAAATTCATTAAATAAAATTAATCAACAATTTGACTAGTTAATCATAACAAAATAAAGACTACTAGGTTTACGATAGAATAATTGTAAGCGATGAACGTAAGTAGAAAACAATATTTAAAGTAATTAAATATCAGTACAATCCTACCGCGATATCAAAGCTTTCTGAATTCTATTAATTAAAAACAATGACGAAGGAGCCATGTTGGTTACATGTTACAGTAACATATAGTACCAATTAATTTTTATCTAACATTTAAACTATTACAATTTATCTCAAGTGAGTACATTATTTCAATTGGGTAACTTTGACAAGTCGTTCAAAAACTCGCACATTACATACAGTAGTGTTAATTACATACACTAATAATAAATTTGTTAGTAAAACCGTTACGAAACCAGCTACCCTACATTACAATATAAAAACCAATACTTAATTACGCTAATTATTTTAAGTTGTATACAAGCCAGGCTTAAATCTATGGTCATCCATCGAGCATAGACATATAAGTTTTATCGACAGCACAAACGGCATAGAAACCTTTTTTAAATAACGATATTTATTTTGAATATTCCCCACCACCAAATCAAATATGTACCAAAACCTAAGACACCATTTAAAAGTAAATGTATATAATAATACACATATTATGAACTTACTGTCGTTTTCGTAGGATTGCAATAAACACGATGCTTTCTTCCTTTTATATTGCATATCTAAAACATTAAGTTGACATATTAGATAATGTTTTAATAAATATATTATAGCCTTTTATATTTTATTAAGATTCATTACGAATCACGCTGTGTTGCAGTGTGAACTTAGAGCTATTGTTCCGATAAAGAAAGACATATGAGCAATGAAAAATGATATAATTTGATTTAATGCCAATTGCACCCCATACCACGAACCGGTAAAACTTTATATTAACAAGAAAAATATAATCTTTACAACATTCGTGCTCCTATCGTTGTCTCGTTTCTACTTTGTTAAAATGCACATTAAGTTGAGTATCTGTTTGTTCTATCATACTTTATAATATATTTTGTGCAAAACTGAACAAAAACGTTTAGCATTATATTAGAGAACACGTAGAAAAAGTGTAAAAATGTAATAAAATTTGGCATGACGGGCGGACTACATCGTAATAAATGAGGTTCGAACTACACAGTACTGTAAGATCGCTGCCTTACATTCTTACGTCCTCGCAAAAATATTTATACATAATATAAAATTTAAATTCGACTACGCAATATCGTTTCACACATTGGACATCGATGATATCTATAAAAGTCATACAAATACGTAGTCAAAACATGAAACGCAACCGTTATTGGTTATTTTGAAACTTGCTACCGTCTACCGGGGAATAGTAGCAGCTCGTTTCGTCGAATTCCGAGACGGTGGCGTGCGGGGCCACCGCCATGTACAACGCGTAGTGTTCCGCGTCGGTCAGGTCCAAATCGTCCTGGAGCTTCTTGAAGGCGTTAGCGTCTAGAGCGAGCACGCTCTCCGCCACGAGGATGGTGGCGCCGTCCGTGGGGGGCATCGGCGCCAGGCCGGAGGGGGGGCGGCGGAGCGACGTTTGGGAAACCGACTTCTCATTTTCATCGCCGTGAAGCGAAATATGAGTGATACTGTCCGCGTAACTCAGCCCCGTACCGGAGGCGTTATCTTTCAAGGACGCGTGCGATACGGACGACTTAAACTTGGAAGGTCGTTGTCCCGACACGCTGCTGACGGAACGACCTACGGCTTTACTTTTCTTAGAATCTTTCCTTCCTTCGGATTTCACGCTGGGCGCTGGGGATTTGTCCTTTCTGCGGAACAAACGAGAGAAGAACGAGCGTTTCTTGACCGGGGGCAAGGCGGGCTCGCTTCTCGCGACGGACAGAGGTTTCTCTGTGACTTTCAGAGATTGTAAATTACGCGTGACCGGTAACTGGCGACCGGGTTTCAAGATACTGTCGACGGAGGTCTGACTAGTTTTGAACGGTTCGGTAGAAGCCGCTTTGCGAACGCGTTTGGGGGGCAAAGGAGGGGCGCGTTCGTCATCGGTGTCACGTTTTAAAGGACTGAATTCTATGATAGGGCCGCGGAACGTTTGGACCTGGACGTCCTCGTACGACATAGGGTCCGGTTCGGATATCGTCACGGGGTTTTTAAAGGCTAGCTGTAGACTGGTATACGTGCCGGCATCGTTGAAGTCGTCCACGTCGACGCTATTGTTATTTAGTGAAGTTATATTTTCTAAACGGGTGCGATTTTCGGAATATATCTCATCTAATTCGGCCACCTGATCGAGTAGTTCGTTCAGACTTTTCTCATTGGTATCTATTTCGACGTCCGTGGCTTGCACGTTACCGTTCATGTCGGTAATGGTCGCAGATCCGCTCTCGTCGGAAACGCTAACCGTGTCGGTTGTTGACGAAACAACTTCTGTTTTGTCGTGCTTGTTGTTGTTGGTGTCAGTTCGTTTGTCAGAAAGCAGGAGGGAGAACAGGGAGAGGTCGGGAAGAGGTTTTCGCGCAGTACCTGTGTATTCGGGGATGTATTCGAAGGGAAATGAGTTGCTACGGGCGTTGTCTGTTACTCTCTTTAGTTGGAAGCGCACCTGGAAATCAAGAAAGAAAAACAAAGATATAAAATAAAGAAAAACCAAACGGTCTTCGAAACCTAACGAAAAAGTGTTCTCTTTTAAGGCCTTGAATTCTTGCAGAAATCTTCGGAGAGACACTTAAAACCTAATGAAACCAAAGACTTTCATATTGGAACTCGTATTGAAGCACTTAGTGCTGTTGCTCTTCATCGTATAAATAATCATAATAGAAAGCTTGAAACTTAAGCTTTAAGCGTCTGATCCGTTCGTAATATTTAATTTAAAGTTTTATTATACAGAGTGCTACAGAAAGTTGTGGTCTTATTTGAGGGTCGTATAGTAGACCTTGCTTTAGAAAAAAATGTGATTTTTTTATACAAAAATCTAATTTTGAAACTCACAAATTGAACATGTATATTGACCGATAAAGATAATATTTCGTTTGAGAGAGAGCTGACATTATTGAGAGGGCGGGCATTTTGAAACTGGGTATTTAATACCAAGGATGTTCATGGAACGTCCAGATTTTTCTGAAAATATCTACATAAAAAACCACAAAAATTAAAATCATTGAAATTGAATAAAAATTAAATTCAAAATTCTTTTTTCTATCAAGCTATCTCAACTATAAGTCGGCAATACACATCTCCTAAAATTTGACCACATCTTTCTGTAACATTCTGTATATTTCATTATTGCCAAATTGTATCAATTGTACATATGGGAAGTACTCACAGTGATATGTTCACTGGTGCGCGGGTCCTTGAAGGCCGGCGTCTCGAAGGCGATGGCCACCTGCTTGTGCACGACGATCGTGTTCGCTGTCTCCTCCCACACGACGGTATTGTTCTCTTCATAGTAGAAGACCACTACTGTGTCCTCTCGCGTTACCTGTAAATTTACAAAAATTACCTATAATTTTCGGTTACGGGGATCATTCTGCCATTTTTAACATGTTCGTTTTGTAATAGTGTAAATCTAGTATTTTTATAGGTTAAATGAAATAAATATCATCCTTCGCGTTTTTCAGTAGTAAATTGGGGTCAGCTTTTAGTCTAACTACGAAACGGCCGAACTTAGATATTTTACGTGAAGCGACTGCCATCAGATCCACAACCCAAGTACTAGGCGATATATCGAAGTTTTATACCAGGTTGTCGGACTTTTTTTAGGGCTACAACTACCCGTAACGAATGCTAAAACGGGCTCTCCTAGGCAAGAATAGGCCTCATTGTGTTTAAAATGGTCACCCGTCCTAAGACTGACTTGGCTAGGTTACTTAACCTTGCAATGTGCTAACCAACTCGGTTACCACTTAGCCACGAGAACCCCATGCGTTTCACATAAACAAACTCTGGATATATTGAACTATTGTAAGATAAATACTTACTATATTTTCCAGTAGATGCAAATATAATGTAGTGGCAAATATACTAATAGACTGACAAGAGAGTGATCATAGAAGAATTTTGTTTTCATGGAAAGTACATAATGCTAAGACATCAAACGTACAATGCGCTAAAATCAGACTGAAATCGCGTGGTTACAATTCGCCCGCTATCCATTAAATAGGTATTTTTAAAACTTTTTTCCAAATACAAGTAAAATACTACAAACCTTTTCACACAGTAGAATTACTTGTGTACCACCCCTGGCGGTTCCAGAACAGTGGCTGGCCCTGACTATTTGCAGATCGCTCATGGCCTTCTTGTCGTAGATGATGTCGGAGACCACGGGGGGCAAGGGCCGGCGACAACGCCCCGTGGCATCAGGTAGGAACACTTGGAAGCAGAGTCGGACGGCATTCAGGTCTATGCTCTGGGGCTGTTCCATGTGGCCGAAGCCAGCTGGAAAGAGTAATGGTTTCTTTAAAATGTTATAATAGTTAAGGTGAAAGAAATCTTTGGCTGGCATGTGAGGCTTTTGTTCAGCAGTAGACGTCCGTGAGGAATCCAGCGGCAACAAAGTTTTCTAACTTTTAAATGTTGATGTAAGATTTTTTTAATTTGGCTCATACCAATCCCCAAATGTCCTCGAATCTCCTCATAGGTGATACGCCGGTTTTCTTCAATTAGTTGCCTGACAGTAGCCAATTTTTTCTCAGTGATCGCAGTTGAGGAACCGACCTTCACGAATTTCATCAAGTTGAAAAACACGGCTACGATCAAATTCTGCGTAACAACCCACACTAACTCCCAAAAGCATTTTGAAGACGAGCAGTGCAGTCTTCCGAAGTCAGTGATTTTTTAAAATCCCTAAAATCTTTTCGCATTAATTCCATTTTTGCTACGGACGATGGACTTTGTTTTTCATGACAAGATGAACGACTTGTCATAAAAAACAATTGACACGCGATTTCCCGCCAATTTTTTTAAATCAATGATTGAGTTTCTTATGTTTAAAAATATATAACATTCGAAATTCAAAAATTTATGAGCGGCCAGGAGCGTAGAACTTTCAGTGTGCCCTATGTATATTTGATGAACCTCTAAAAATATATTTAATAACTACTTTTTAATATCTTATTAAATATATAAGCGATTATTTATATATATATATATATATATATATATAGTTACATGTATATATATATATATATAGTTTTATACGTCGCGTCGCGTAAAAAAAGGTATACCACAAAACATCGGTTAAAATCTATATTTCTTAAAAATTCCAAAGGGTTCATAAACTAAATGTTTTTTGATTTTTTTGAGCTGGTCCGACTAGCTTTAGTAATTTAGAAAAAAAAAATGGCGCATTTAGCAATTAAGGCTAAAAACAAAAGATCGTATTTTAAAAATGTTTAAAACCGATCTAGCTGAAATTTATAACACTTCAATATCATCACAAGCTGCAATTTTTTTTCATTTCTGTTCATTTTCTGTTAAACAAAAGCACTTAGCGACTTTAAATAGGTCTCATTTTGAAGGTAATTTAATGAAGAACAAAATAGCTCTGGGCATATATGGCGAAAAACGTACTGGAAACGAGATATCACACGAAATATAAAAAGAGTATTTTTTTCCGTTAATTGTTAAAAAAAATGACGCCCGACTTGTCCAGACTGCGGGTAACGAAATTATTAATCAGCGCATTTTTTACTATTTATCCAAAAATAAAAATGCGTGATAATCCAAAATTTAGGTATTTTAGTTCCTTGACTGGGATACTATGCAAAACCAAAACTCTCTGAAGACCAGTTGAATTTTAGAATATCATAACAGCAATAAAAAAAAGAACGGACATCGCGTCGTTGTAATTGTACGTATCGATGTCATGATTATTAACATAGTTGTAGCCGGGGTTTCCCGAGCAGACGTCAGCTTTCACTTGAGTCGTTCTGAGCCGTAACAGTACGTGGGGCTAACTGATGTGTATAAACTGACATAATAATACTAAGTATAGGTACTGTTGCCTATCGCAATCCAAAATCAAAATTATTTATTTCAAGTAAACCCATAGTAGGTATTTTTGAATTGTCAAGAGGAGTCTGTCAGTATAAGTCGGTCGTGAAGCTAGTTGCCTGTTCCAAAACGTAACGTGAAGATGAACAGACAAGAAACTCCAAGGACACTCTTTTTCAACATGTTTTTATACAAGGTACTTGATACATTGCGTATAAGCGCAATTTAATGTGAAGACAATGTAACATAATATTGTTCTAAAATAAAAAAGAAAATTACAGAGCTCCTAGGCAACATAGAAAATTAACTTAATACTTAAGTGACTACACAGTTCTCACTATAATTCAATTTTTTCTAATTAAAAAAAAATAAAAAGCCTATCATAACTATCAATGTCAAATGTCAATAGTGTATAAAATAATATCAATATTCTATAAAATTATAATTCTCTCCTGAACCAGGCTCAAATATTTTTACATATTATATTTAAAATTTATTTCACACATTCTACATTAAACGTACATTAAGAAGCACTTTGTATAGATCATCATCTCTCCATCAGGTTTCTCCACCTTCTGCATTCAATCTATCCCAGCCACCTTCCTTAGGTTGTCAGTCCATCATGGATTTGTAATAGCTAGGTCGTTGTTCCTACGTGAGTTTATTATTTATTTATTTATTGCGAATAACAAACACTTACACATTACATAATACCATGTGACCTTGTCACATGAACAATTTAAATATAAGCAAATTGCACTCACACTGTTATCCACAGAATACAAAGACAACTAATTTTATTTAAATATTAACTATTAATATTATAAGTAGTCATATAAATCAAATAAATCAAATTAAACAAAATGCTAGTAGGAAGAGCTATTGAGAGTATGGATTAGGCAAGAAAAATCTAATTTTGTAAAAAAAATTGGTTGTCTGTAAAGTCGGTTTACCGACGATAATTTTACGTGATAACGTCATAAGGAAACAGTGGAAGAGAGATAGATGCGTTACAAGCCGAACGCTTAGGCCGATCGTGCCTCTCTATCGCTAGTTCCGCGCTCTCGCTTGCACACTCGGCTCAGGCGGAACGTGACAATGAGTCATGCTTTTTCGTGTGTGCAGCCGGCGTCATCGATTTACAAGACGTTATCACGTCAAAAACATTATAGTTTTGACTATATGACGAAGAGGTGCGCGAATTCCAGCATTAGTGCTACATGGAGCAAAAGCAAAGAAAGGACGTAGGTACGTACGCACTTCTCGCCTAATGATAATTCTTGGTACAATAACGCATAATTTATTGGTTATATCAGCACAGTTTTATCTATTATTACACATCGAATAGGGTCATTGCTAGGATTTCAGGCTCATCTTATAAGTTACTCATTCATTAAAGAAAAAAAGATATCTAATATTCATACGGCCACTATAAATTGCCAGTTATCAAATTGAGTAACAATTGGATCTCACATCTTTTTTTGGTAGAAGAACTGCATTGCGTGACTTGCATTTTTACATGTTATGTTTCTGGTGGGATTAAGTTTATACTAGAATAATCTTATAACTGGCACTGTGATTTCAGTCTAGAAGCGATTCTCGATCATTTATTTAGAGCTACGAATGTTAAGGAATTTTCCATAATTTTAAGGAAAAATATAACAACAAAGAAATAAATACACTAAGTGTTATAAAACCGGTCCGTAATGTACGTAGGTATATGAACTGCACAAGCCGAAAAGGAGACGCTTTCCCGCAAGTGTTTTGCTGATTATTTTCCTGTTAGTCTCTTATTATCAACGTAACGGGTATGCTTGTCTGCCTATTATTTAAATTGAAGGTGAGATAGGAGGAGCCGTTTTCCCAGAGAGGTAGACAGAGTCAAGGTCAAACTAATTTCTTCAATAGTTGAACTCCAATTCAAGGTCAAATCTGCACTGTCCTACTACGTCCTGTGTGTATGTAATTTTATCCTTTATATCTCGACTTCTAATTAGATGTGCTGAGTGCGAACGGTGAAAACGATATGTACCCAAAGTATACATCGTAAATTTACTATAAAAAGGCATACTAGAGGTGCTATACATATACAAAACTATAGTTGGAAACATATTTTCAATATACAATTACCTGCTAATGTTCTTAAAACGTAATCAATCAGTTGAATCATTTTGAACTTGTAACGTCTATAATTGCACTAAGGTATTGTTTATTGGAAATAATTTGGAGATGAACGAGCACTGATTTTTAGTCCCTTTAGTTAAATACAATAACAAATAAGATGATCTGTAAAAATACTGTAGCGTTTGACCCGTTGTCAAGAGAATGAAAGGCATGATCCACACTGAAGCGGCTAGTTTCACCTTGGTCAGCTATAAATATTTAATAAATGAATCTGACGGGAAAATGAAGCCACCACACTTACTAGAAAGGCTGTAAAACTTTAGGCATTGCCAAAGAATATGCCATATTCAGTGATAGAATAATTAATTCTAAATATCTAATTAAAATATTAATTAAATGTATGTCCAACATAAAATTAATAACCTTAATATTTACACAACTGCAGTACGTAAACTGCAAGTTTTACGTACCATAATGAATCATAAAGGTTTGTGCCTCATTAAAATTTAAGATAGGTCGTGAGCGTCGCTATAGTGTGGAAATTGGCTAAATAGGTTAATAGGTTGGCGGGCCGGGCGTGGTTTTTGGATATTTCTGGTGGCTCGGCTATTTCTGGTACCAACCAACGTAGTTATACCGAATAATAAATAATGATTTCCAGTCTTAATTGAAGGGAATAAGGTCGATATTGCGTTCAATCCTAGTGAGTGGCCAGGCTGCAGATTTAACTAATTTTTTTAAAGAAATCAAGCGGTCAGTCTAGTGTACGTAGGTACATAAAGATTGCCAGCTTGATTATTTAACCAGAGCCTGTACTTAGTGGTTACATATTGGAGGACGAGGGTGATTTATCCTCGTTTGCTGAAGGAATTGTGATGGACAGGATGAACAAACTCCCTCAGCAAAGCTTCTGAGGATTTCTTACGTAATTACGGCAGTACGATTTGGTTTGGTGGTGGTAGACCCTTGCCACACCTGGCAAGTCCATAGACGTCACGTGCATGGTGGATTATAGGACTGTGACGTCATGGTAATACCGGAACGTATTGATTACCGCTCAGTGCAAATGTTTGTATGAATATCTCTATTTGATTGGGTGTGGGTGTTTCTAATTACTATAAAACCAATAAGGGAACTCGGTTTTGACATTGTGAAAACAAATTGCGGTGAATTTTGATAAAACAAACCAAATATAAAGATATCAAAGCTATTTAGTCACCACAAGCACATCTTCACTACATATTATAAAACAAAGTCCCCCGTCGCGTCTGTCTGTTCGCGATAAACTGAAAAACTACTGAACGGATTTTCATGCGGTTTTCACTAATAGACAGTGATTCATGAGGAAGGTTTAGGTGTATAATTTATACCCGTGCGAAGCCGGGGTGGGTTGCTAGTTATATATATATTTCGTCTGTGCGTGTGTATGTTACTGAACTCCTCCTAAACGGATGAAAAGATTTTAATGAAATTTTTTGTGTGGCTTCAGGTGGATTCGAGAATGGTTTAGATTTACAATTGGACCCGGTAGATGGCGCTGCGATAGGGTTACAGGAAAAATATTTTTTACGTTCCGGCAGGACAACGTTTACCATAGCGCTTTTGATATGTAATACATAACTGTCAGTCGTTTGACAGTTGGAGCGATTGACAGAATGCGCGCTGCAAATATGTATCGCTGGAACTATGTTTTTAGAATATTGTTTTGTTATTAATTATACAAATTCGAATTCAATATTCATAGTTAAGACAAGACAACGTCTGTCGGGTCAGCTAGTATACAATAATTTCAACAGTACTTTCTAACAATATTCGTTCGAAATCAAGAATAACAATCTCGTAATACATTGACCTAATTTATGCTCCCGGATCTTACACACCTAAGAGAGAAAAATCATTATCTGTAGTTGATTTACTATCGTTTCTATCCGTCGTGTTGGGAAAGCGGTTAAGTAAGATGCCTATAGTTCCGGCTGCGTACATTGCCTGTACCAAATACGGCTGGAGTTTCCAATTACGCCAGCATACTATATAAATTACATAATTATGTACAACTTCCAAAGAAGTTCGGTTGTTATTTAATACTGGTGAGTGTAGTTCATGCAATGGGCAGCCATAACCAATAGGTGTTTGACAATTTCGATTACACTTTCATTTTATTTATATACTACGACTAAACTTTTCCTGTTAACAAAAGGTATTCCAAAATAAAACGAAATGAGAGAAATGTAAACAATGAGTTTTAGCTTTATGAGGTTAAGGATAAACTATCTATATAAATAAAAATCAATGTTTGTATGTGTTGTAATATAATATTGTTGTGAGGGTAGCTATAAGTTCGGAGAGAATAAACCAGTGTTTGCCCCGCACTCGGTCGTTTCATTCTAAACACAACATGGTGACAGCGGTTTATCATTATTTAGCATAAATATAGCGAAAAGTAGTGAAATTAGTAAATCTAAGTGAGAAAAGTGATCGTTAGTAGTTGTGATCAAATTTTCGTGCAGATTACAAGTACAAATCGGTGATTAAAATGGAACACGCCCGACCACCTTCGGATTTAAACATGGACGGCGCCGGTGGGCCGGCCGGCCGTGCCGAGGCCTGGAAAAAGTGGAGACAACAATTCGGGTTATTTGTGAAGGCTTCAGGTGTAGACAAAGAAGCAACCAGTGTTCAAGCTAGTTTGTTGGTTAACCTAATAGGGTCAGATGGCTTCGACATTTATCAAACTTTCACATTCGCAAGTGACAAGGAGCGCGATGACGTCAACGTGTTGTTAAAAAAGTTTGATGAGTATTTCGGAACTGAAACAAATGTAACACTTACTAGATACAAGTTTTTTACCCGCAATCAAGAGGAATGGGAATCGATTCAACAGTACGTGATTGCATTGCGTCTTTTTAGCAAGAACTGCGAGTTTGCATCTTTAGAAGACAGTTTGATCAGGGATCGAATTGTTTGTGGGGTCCGACAGGCCACGGTCAGGGACCGGTTGCTACGGACTGAGAAACTCACACTCGACAAGGCGATAAAAATTTGTCAAGCCGAGGAAGTTTCACAAGAAAGCGGACGGCAAATAGGTAGTCATGGTGCCAGTACTTCTGAGGGTGTCTCGTGCGTCGACAGTGTTGGAGTGAAGCGCCGCGGGATAGTGAGAGAGAGCGCGCGAGTGAGCGGCGGCAGCAGCGCTCGAGTTCACAACGCGTCCGCACGAGACAGCGCGGGCGCCCGAAGCGCATACCGGGAGCGAGCGGGGGAGCGCGCCCAGCCCTGTGGGGGCTGCGGGCGTGCGCTGTGCGTGGATCGTTGCCCGGCGCAGCAGGTCAGCTGTTTTGTATGCGGTAATAAAGGACACTTCGCGCGCATGTGTAAGTCTATTCAATCTTTTAAAAATGGGGCTCGTGATAGGGTACGGCGGGTGTACGAGGTCGAGTGTGATGGTAACGATAAATATGATAGTGATGTGGACACGGGAGGTGCGTTCTACGTATCGATAATCGATTCTAAGATAAATAATTCGAAGGACTGGTTTCAAGTGTTATCGTGCAAAAGTGGACAAGAAAAATTTAAACTAGATACTGGAGCCGATTGTAATGTGTTAGCTTTTAAAAGATTTTTGGAGTTAGGGTTTAGCGAGGATATGATAACAAAGAAAGAAATTCCTTTGTTATCGTACACTCATAACGTGATACCTACTAAGGGAGTCTGTGTTTTGCCGTGGTATTTTAAGGATAACATTTATTATTTAAAATTTGTCATAGCCGACATGCGCTGTAGCAGTGTATTGGGACGCGAATCGTGTGAAACTATGGGGTTAGTTAAACGTCTTAGATCAATTCAGATGTCTGATTACAATGATTTATTTAAAGGCTTAGGGTGTCTACCTGGTAAATATCATATAGTAATCGATGAAGCGGTTCCACCCGTCATTTGTGCCCCGAGGAAAGTTCCACATGGGCTACGCGATCGGTTAAAAAGTGAATTACAGGACATGGAACAGAAAGGGGTCATCAGGAAGGTCAGTCACCCCACTCGGTGGGTACATCCGTTGGTATTAGTAGCAAAAAAGAACGATGGCATTCGCGTGTGTTTAGACCCACGGGAGTTAAATCGCGCGGTACAGCGCGCTCACTTTCAACTGCCCACTGTAGCAGAGCTAGCTGCACGCCTGCATGGCGCTCGGTACTTCTCGGTGCTGGACGCCAACGCTGGTTTTTGGGCTATACAGCTGGATGAGGAGAGTACAGATTTATGTACTTTTACAACTCCGTTTGGTAGGTATCAATTTTTAAGACTTCCGTTTGGCGTAAATTGTGCTTCTGAGGTTTTTCATGGAAAAGTACGACAACTTCTGGAAGACCTGGAAGGGGTAGACAATTATATCGACGACATAATAGTATGGGGTTCCTCGAAGGAAATTCATGATCAGAGATTAAAACGTTTACTTGAAAGATCGAGGGATATCAACTTAAAATTCAATAAAGAAAAATGCAAATTTTGTGTTGAGGAGGTGACGTATTTAGGGCATGTGTTTGATAAGAACGGCATGAGACCGGATTATGAGAAAATAAAAGCGATCAAAGAAATGTCCATTCCGTCTGACAGAAAAGACTTAGAAAGGTTTTTAGGTGCCGTAAATTATTTATCCAAATTTATTCCAAATTATTCGGAAATAGCTATCCCTCTAACGAGATTGCTAAAGAAAGACAATGAATGGCGCTGGGAAGAGAGTGAGCGCGCGGCATTTGGTAGGCTAAAAGAATGTGTGACTAGTGCCGGAGTGTTAGCGCTATATAACCCGGCGCAACCCGTGCGCCTAGCGGTAGACGCGTCGGCGTTCGCAGTAGGCGCTGTATTGTTGCAGGACGGTCGCCCCGTAGAATTCGCGTCGCGCACCCTCACTGACGCGCAGAAAAGGTACGCTCAAATCGAAAAGGAACTTCTGGCCATAGTGTTCGGGTGTGAACGGTTTCATCAGTATATATACGGCCAGCGGGGTGTCGTTGTAGATTCTGACCATAAGCCTTTAGAGAGCATATTTAAAAAACCACTCATGTCCGTTCCAGCACGGTTACAGCGCATGATGTTGAGAATACAAGGCTATGACTTGGTAGTGAATTATGTCCCAGGCAAGTATTTAAAAATACCAGACATGTTGAGTCGTGCGCCACTGCCCGACTCATACGGTGAAGAAATAAGCACAAATGTCCTGTATCAGGTACAAATGGTGGTCAATAATGTGCCTATGTCAAATAATAAATTAACTTTAATAAAAAAGGAAACCAAAAGAGACTTTGAGTTAAGCGCGCTTTTAAATTATATAAACTCAGGGTGGCCTACTAATAAGTATGATGTAAGTAATGAAGTTAGGGATTACTGGTCTTTCAAAGATGAGTTGTTTATTGTGGATAATGTTATATTTAGGCATGATTTGGTTATTATACCAAAAATCTTGCGTGCGCAAATGTTAAGTATTGTTCATGAAGGCCATCTAGGTATAGATCGGTGCAAGCGCCGAGCAAGACAGGTGATGTTTTGGCCACACATGTCTCGTGACATAGAACTTTATGTAAAGCGGTGTAAAATCTGTCAGGAGTTCTCAAACGTTCCGGCTAAAGAGCCAATGATACCTATAGAAATTCCGAAGTTACCGTGGAATAAAGTAGGCTCAGATATTTTTGAATATAAAAAGAAGTACTTTTTGATCATTGTAGACTATTATTCCAATTATATTGAAGTCTGCAAATTGAATTCTATTTCGTCTAATATGGTCATTGAAAGCATGAAGGAGGTATTCTCTCGCCATGGGGTCCCAAATGTTCTGATAAGCGACAATGGAACACAATACAGTAGTCGCGAGTTTAAGCGTTTCGCAGAGCAATGGGGGTTTGATCACGTGACGTCATCACCTAATTATGCCCAGGCAAATGGGAAAAGCGAACGAGCAGTACAGACAATTAAATCATTGTTAATTAAGTCAATTAGAGGTAAAGGAGACTTTAACTTAGATCTGCTTAATTTTCGTAATACGCCGAGAGACTGTTTGAGTTCTCCTGCTCAGTTACTCATGGGTCGCAGACTGCGTTGCCAATTGCCAGTTCATCCTACACTTTTAAAGCCTCGTCCTGTCGACCCCGTAGAACACCAAACTATGCTTGATAAGCAAAATAAGTCTAAGTTTCTGTATGATAAAAACTGTAAAGCATTACCTAATTTAAAGAAGGGTGATTCGGTGATTGTTGTAGATGGCAAGAGGAGAAGTAGGGCCACAGTGGTCGGCCATGCAGACACTCCTCGTTCATATATTATACAAAATAAGATTGGGGCAAGATACAGGCGCAATAGGCGCCACCTAATCAAATGTGAACCTGATGAACATGTACATCAGGGTCATTTTAATGAGGAGTGTTATAATGACCAATTCGGTAATGCGTGTGAGGATGCAGATTTAAAAGATAATGAGTGCAAATCACAACCGGACGAAAGTCCTCTAGAAACTTTTATACGTCCGGCACCCTCGCCCGCACTACCAGCTCGCAAAGCCAAAGAGGTTGCTCGGCAACGAATTGCTAAAAAAGAAATTTAAGATAAAAAAAAAAAAAAAAAAAAAAAAGGAAATAAAAAAAAAAAAAAAAGTGTAAGACAATAGGAAGTGTTTGTTTTAGTATAAGTTTCTAACAAAAATGTTCTAAGTTAGTAATAGTACAACCACAGTATGTATAACCAAAAACATTGTCAAATTTGCATGTGATGTGTAAAAAGGTTAACTAGTTAACCTTTTTATTATTTTATGGGGAAGATGTTGTAATATAATATTGTTGTGAGGGTAGCTATAAGTTCGGAGAGAATAAACCAGTGTTTGCCCCGCACTCGGTCGTTTCATTCTAAACACAACAGTATGTTTGTCCTCTATGCGATCCGAAACCATTGATCAGATTGTGATGAAAATTTGGTAGGGTGTTCTGGGGACGCCTGTAAGGGTTTCCGGTCCAAAAAACTTATATATAAAAAAAAAGAAAAAAAAATTGGTTGCCTGTAAAGTCGGTATACGGGCGAAAGTTTTACGTGACAACGACTTTGAGTGGTAAAATAATAACCATGCCCGAGTGGAAGGGACGCGTGCCTCTCACTCGCTCTCATTGTGAGCGCATAACGTGAGCGGAGGTAACGCAGTTTCTTGAAGTGTCACCCGGCAAACCAATTTATAAGACGTTGTCACGTCAAAAATAGCATTGTAACGCATTCCGGGCGCACCTAGTAACGCATTAAAGATTCATTGGTGTTTTCATATTATAAGTCCTATTGACACAGACACAATTGAGTTACAAAACTTTGGGGCTACCGGACAATCATGGTCGGGATCACATGCGTCACAACGCTGAGAATGTATATCTATACATTTAAAAATGAATCCCTAATTCTCTTGGTCACGGCATCACGCGTGAACGGCTGGACCGATTTCTCTAATTCTTTTTTTTTGCGTTTGTTATTGTCAGGAGAAGGTTCTTATGAAAGAAAAAATTAAGAAAGTTGCGCGGACGCGGTAACCTTAGTTAGCGCTTTTGACATAACTGTCAGTCGTTTGAATGTTGGCGCGATTGACAGATTGCGCGCTGCTGCTAGGATTATAAAAAAGACTAGCTATTGTACTAAAGAACCAGGTATTAAATATATTTATTCCGTTAGAGGGCTCAAACTTCCTGGCGAGCAGTTCGAGTTGGAAGTATGTGACCCTGACCTGCTAGAGAAACACTCCTCAAACCATACGTATAAGCAATATCCCTTTCCTTCCATTGTCTTTCCTTCTTACGTTTCCCTTTCAATGTACTCTCAATTTTCAAATCTTTAATTCCTAAAGTGCCAAAGTTAACTATCTGGTGATCGAAAAGAGTGGTCGTGAGTTTGTTTGCCTGATTTCTTCTCACAAGGCTCAACTACTAGGAAATTTATGAAATAAAGATCTTTGACTTTGCCCCCTTGACGGCTGGCCCCCTATTACGTGAGTGGGACCAAATTGTAGTTGGCAAGGTAACACTAACGCCTGTAGTGTATGTTTGTATGTTATTGTGTCTACAATTTTACATTGAGAAGATAAATACTAGGCGATGAAATCTATCACCATTTCTTCCAAGCCTTCTTTTCAAGCATTTCTTAAGAAGCATAAACCCAATAATAAAAATATTTTATTTCAACAGCAGACAGAATTTAGAAGGTATAATTTATTTATAAATTTAAGTCTGTTCGGTAATATTTATTACCTTTTTCCTCAATAAAATCGGTTATTGTAGCATTTATAACCCATCACATGCCGAATGGCTATACTAAATCTTCTATATAAAGACACATGATGCTTCCATGAAAATAATCACACAATTTTATTAATCACACTAATATTATAAATGTGAAAGTTTGGATGGATGGATGGATGTTTGTTACTCTTTCACGCAAAAACCACTGAACCGATTGCGATGAAACTTGGTATGTAAACAGCTAGAGACCTGGATTAACGCAGAAGCTACTTTTTATCCCGATATTCCTACGGGATCGGGACTCCTATTTTAAAATATTTGGTCAATAAAGTTAATACGGTACTAATAATAAATATAATAAATTGGCAATCTGACACATGTAGGTTTTTAGCATAATTTTCAGTATTTATTAATGGTTAAGTCTTTGTGTTAAGGTGGTTATAATGTGGTTACTTGGGCTGCTGACACCTAATGTAGACAGGGAACACAAGTACCTGCAGAATCGCTTGACAAGTATATCTGCTCCACAGACGGTCACAGCCAAAATAAGCTTCTATTGTATTGTAAAAAAGTACTATATCGAGTTTAAGGAAATGTCGAGTATTCGTCTTTGTGCTTTGTACGGCAGAAAAAAAAGATTAGTAACGGTATCATGAGCCTCTCATTGTACTGTTTCCACGTCTGGTTCCAGGAGCCGTTGAACAGTCATTCAGATAGCATGTATGATCATGCAGAAGTGATACAACGGAATCAATGACCGGCCTTGAACACCGACTGGTTTAATGAGGTTCGATTATGCGACACAACTCACTGAACAGTCGATCGTAAAGTGCATGCGAACATAATGATGTAGAAAGTGCATGGGTGATTTTAATCTGACTTTCATATAAAAGTCCCTTTATATGTAGACTTTGTGTCCCAGATAGGGTAGCCAAGGTTTTGTATGAGAAATAAAACATAATAAAAAAAACAGTATTTTAGAAAAATAAACAGTAAGTATGTATAATTTTGTTAAAGTTTTAACTTACTGTATTTCTTTAAATATCAAGCCTCTCCACAATTTAAATCTTAATTAAAATAAATGAGGAGCATTTTTTTTATCAAATCTATAGAAGTCCTTTTACTATAATCCCTCCACTTGGACTTATTACAGAAAACAGTAACACGCTTTTCGGGAAGTTCGAAGTGGCGAGAACGGAAAGTTTTACGAAATACGAGACAATTTAAGTGAAAAAATTAAATGCTTGTTAAGTCACAAAAAGTTAACATGGATTTGTATTAATTATCTATAGAAATAAATAAAATTGAAGTGTCTGTGTGTTTGTTTTTTTTAAGCTGGTACAGGTATTTGCACGGTGCCTATGCCTAAAAATCAGTTTTTTAAATTTTTGTCTATCTGTCTGTTTGTTCCGGCTAATCTCTGGAACTGTGGACCGATTTTTACGGGACTTTCACTGGCAGATAGCTGGTGTTATAAGGAATAACTTAGGCTACTTTTATTTTGGAAAAAAAAATTGCGTACCGCGCAAAATAGAACTGCTAGTTCTGAATATAAATCATCAATATTGAGTTAACTTTTTATATGGATTTTAGAGCTCCAGAGGCCGCCAACGATGAAAACAGTATTTTGAATACTTTTAAATGAAATAAAGTATAATGCTCTTTTTAACCGACGAAAAAAAGGAGGTTCTCAATTCGACCGTATATATTTATATTTTTTTTTTTAGGTTTTTTCAGCCCTTTCTCCGTTATTTATGAACCGATTTTTTTTGTTAGATAGGGTATACTTCAAGGGTGGTCCCATGTCAAGGAAGTCAGGATCTGATGATGGGATCCTGATAAAATTGAGATAAACCCTCGAAAATTGGAGGAACGAATAGTGTTTCTGTTTACTTTTAATTACTTTATTACTATTACTAGTAGTCGATCGATATTCTGAAGACTTCTTGTCATAAAAACCTTTGTAGATTATCCAGCTTTAGAAACTCGAAGTCGTAAGGAGGCAGAATACAGTAAAGACAGCAAAGAGTGCACACTAAAAAAGAGTATTCTTTGGTAGCGTACTTCAAATTGGTAGTATTTTATATTTTGTTGACACAGAGAACACCCCGACTCGGGACAACTATTTGTGGATCACACAAATTTTTGTCCCGAGTTTGAATCTACAAAAACGACGCGGCGTAGTGGCGAGGTGACCACTTACATAAAAACGATTTCGGCTTGAATTAGACTTGTGCGACTGAGGTAATACTTCTTCTCTATAGATAGTGCTGTTTTTTGGTAAGGGGGAATGGAGTTAGCAAAATAACACGTCACACGACGGCCACCAGCAACGGTCAACCAACAGGTGAGCAGCGTGCAGCGTTTATAAGGCGGAAGGTATAGACATAGTGAGTTTAGCAGAGGTATAACTTCGAATTCATTCAATTTTTTTTTATTAGAATAATTTATTGGAAAAGGTTTATTAGGAGCACATGAGACGACAGGTTATGCTGTCTAATACGATGATTCATAAATTGAAATATTTGTCATTCATAATTTATGTTTTCGTTTAGTAGTAGTTCGTGAATTACATTTAGTTTAAGCCTCTTTTCGATTTTTAGGCGTTTTTACTCGAAAGAAATTGAACACAAACTAATAAGTTACCTTCCTCATCGGGGTGGCCGGGTAATCATAAAAAAACAAACAAAAAATTATGCTTACTTCTGAAGGGGTCAACTCGCAATGTTTGTCGAACACGCAGAGCTTCCGCTATGTCGCGTCTCTTCACACACTGGATCCCGAGGTTCTTGAACTGGTACTCGTTGGAGTCCTCTGTGATGCGGTAGGGTACTGTGCAAACTCCTCTGTCGCATCGCTCTCGCCCCACAAGATTGTGGGGGTGCGGTCTGGGGCAAAAAATACATTTATATTATATATACTGGTAATGTATGCCTGTTTATGTAGTCTTGTAAAAAAATTAAGACTGTCAGATGTTCTCGTCACACTATTCTACCGAAGGCATAACCTGAATCAGTATATTATTGTAATGCATGATTGTGTATCATAAGGGTATGGACTATTAGGTGTAACGCATACAACTTCACCACCAACTATACTCTTAAACCGCTCTAAACATCATTCCAGAATTTTTTTGCCACACACAACCAATCTCTGGAACAAATTGTCGCCTGCGGTATTTCCGGACCGATACGACCTTCAAACCTTCAAGAAAAGAGCGTACTCCCATCTCAGAGGCCGGCAAGGCACTTGTGACTCTTGAGTTGCAGGTGCCCATGGGCGACGGGAGTCACTTACCATCAGGTGACCCGTCTGCTCGTTTGCCCCCTATAATATAAAAAAATTGGATCTAGCTACTTTGTGTTACGGTGTTTTCGTCCTATTTCCATCCACAGCTCACTTACAAGTGAATATGTATAAAATTATTATCTAATATATAAAATTCTCGTGTCGCGGTGTTTGTAGTTAAACTCCTCCGAAACGGCTTGACCGATTCTTATGAAATTTTCTGTGCATATTGGGTAGGTCTGAGAATCGAACAACATCTATTTTTCATCCCCCTAAATGTTAAGGGTAGTCCACCCCTAAATTTTTTTTTTAAATTTTTAGATAATTTTTTTTATGATACAGCATTAGAAAATACATACAACCCTGAATTTTCAACCCTCTACGATCAACCGCTATTTTTTTATCGCGATTTTTATATTATTCTGTTCCATCCACAGATCCGCAATAGGGTTGCAAGATGGCAATCGAATACAATAATTGTAGGTACGATAAATTTTCATGTAAAATTATAAAAAAAGGCATTGCAACGCATGCCGGGTGCATCTATTAAATCATATAAATCATTAACTTACAAAAAAGTATCACCGACTTAAAGGCGCCTAAAACATGATAAATTTAAATAAGCTGTATACCTCATCCCTCAATTTTCCACCCTTCCACCCTTCCAACCTTGATTACAAACAATTCAATTTTAATTTACATATTCAAATTAAAATAAGTTGTGCTCACTGGCACTCCTGGATAAGACACTTGAAGTGGGTTAAAATTGACTTGCAATTGATTTTATTACATTGTTTTGCTTTGTTTGTAGGGACTGTCGAAATATTATTGCATTAAGTCCCCATTTATCCATGTAATACCTATGTACCTATAGAAGTCGCAAAAGTTTAAAAACAAGAGTTACATATACCTCTTTCACTAATCGTATAATATCTTACCTGTGAGGGTCGTCTTTGGTGACACATGATACTACGATGACAACCTGTCCAATGTAATTGTATATTTTGATAGTTGGATACGTCTTATTCTCCGAAGTGCTGTTGATGCCCGGGATGGAACCCGCTGACCGGCCCTCGCACTCATACCGGAATCTGTTGACAATATTTACACAATGAAACTGTGAAACAATTTTTTGCTTTGAGGATTTCAAATAATATCATTTATTCATTTTTATAAAATAAGATATCTTTTGATTTCGATTCTGTTTTGGTTCGATCATTATTCAGGAGTTTAGCCTACTTTTAAAATGTTTTTAGAGAGACCAATAAAATTTTAAATCTTCCTGTAATAAATGCCTAGTGTTACGCCGACCAACGACTGAATTTGGAATGTTGTATATGCTTGTACAAATACTACTAGAGCACCACATAAGTTTTGTCGTACTTTGTGATTTTTTTTTTTGAGGCAATGTCCACTGGCAGTGGTACAGGTCTTCATACGTGTAAGCCAGGTGCTGAACACATTGCTTTATATCCCTCTGGAACACAGCCAAAAAGCCATCTCCTTAAAAGCTCATATAAGCTCCTTACCGTTCGAAAACTTGCGTTCCTTTAATAATTTTTTAACTTAAAGGAATAGTGCACAGTCGCATGACGCTAAATCTGGACTATAAGGAAGGTGTCCCAGCAATTTGATTACAGCTTGGTGCAAATAGTGCGTAGTTTTGGCGGCTCGATGTGCAGGGGTATTATTATATTGATGCAAAAGCCAAGTATCAAGTCGTTAATTTTTTAAGGCTACTAATACTTGAGGTAAACATTCCTCTGTATACCATTCAGCAGTAGCAGTCTTCCCTCTATTAAGCACAACCGTAGCCAATATTATCTTAGTAGAAAATACAGCAACCAAGAATGGTTGCTGTATTTTCTTTACGGATCGGGACATTTTCATACATGTCGGCGTGGTTCATTTTCCAAACACCTACACTTTACTCTGGGATTTAGTAGAAATAATAACCAGATTTCAGCACATGTAACAATCGAGTTCACGTAGTTAGGTCGGCCATCTTCAAATTTTTTTACATATCACGAGACCAAGAGACACGCTGCACCCTCAGCGCATCAGATCAGAGTTTCCGTACTTTCAACAAACGATTAGAAAATTTCCTTTTATTTTTAATTATTTAGAGTCTTACTTCAAATAACAAAATTAATATATCTTGTTCGACGACGGAGGGCGTGCACCACTGAGCTAGTCAGCCAGTGCCACCTGGTTGAAATGTCAGGCAATTCAGAGGTATGTAATACCTTTTCGTGATCGCGTTAATTCCCGTGTAAATACAAAAGTATTATTAGAAGGTGGTACTCGCGTATGGATATTCACTATTTTATTAAACACACTTAACTACCAACTACTAACTATAACTTCACAACTTCAGTGTTTATGTATACCCCAAAAATAGAAATGCTAGAACCGCATCTGTAAACTCACATTTCAATCACTGATGATTTGTATTTCCTTTCGGCACTGCGCTGGTATTACGGAAATCAGTTCTATTGTTAACAAGTTTATGTGCAAAAAGCGATCGGTTTTTTCGTAATGTTTGTTCTGAACGTTTATAATTTTTTGAGCCTTATTTTCTTGTTTAATGAATATAAAATGAACACGCCGAATAAGTCAGCAAAATTCAGAAATGAAATAATAATATAACTCTGACAAAGAGTTTTGCATTTTGGATGCAGAATATTATTTCCTTTTCCTATAAATACTGAACTGAATCTTTTCATATTGTTTTTTGAAAAACAATATGAAATGAATCCGAAATCCGAAATATATATCCGTCCTCCGTATAATCCGTAATAAACATAATCGGTTTTCCTTAAATAAATATCAAGTTTGTTGGTTTCTCTTTTTATGACTACTATTTTTTCGACCAACTTTCATTATCATCAGTTTGATAATGAACGTTGGCAAACAATAAGCCTGGGAGCTAAAGAACATAAAATAAATATAAATTGTATCAAAATACAGTAAACATTGTAAAAACTCGAATTTAAAACTCCGCCATCTGTCAAAGTTGCCCGAATTAATATGTGGATACTTTGTATCCAACCAACACCAAAAAGGCAATTACAGCAATATCGCGCAGAATCCACAGATGACGTAAATAAAATAAACCAACTCGCGGGCAGTATTTTTCGTTACGCCAACTCTTTTTTCGTCTTGCCACCGCCGCCGCGGTCTGAAGTGTAACATGCTATAAGAAATTTCGTTTCAAAAAGGTGAAAACCCTATACAAACCTCAGTTGTAAAACTATTGTACAATGAGTGCACATATACTCACAATGATAATTCAGTCGGCCACTATAACAGGAAAACAAAGGATGTGTCCGAAGACAAACGTATGGAAAAAATGCAGCGCCATTACTTATGTGCAATTATCGCAATGAAATTATATGCAGACACGGCAGCTTTGTTTACAAAGGGCTACTACTGCCTTTGTTGAACATTGTGGTAGAATAAAATTATAGGGCTGTACTATACTTAGAATTTAAATTTTGAAGCGAGCAAAGGACTGTGTATATACTTATAATACTTAATATTAATAATACACACCATTGATATCGAGCCATAATTATGTAAGTATGTACTCATTTTATGTGTCCTATATTAATACAACTTCTTCAGGACCTAACTAGAGGGCTAAAGTTTGACAATTTTTATAACGATAACATTAAAATATGTAACATTGCATAAGTTTATGTGCGATTCATAGGTTTTATGTTCGATTCCCGGGTCGGCCATATTGGTATTGGAAATGTCTCAATAATTGGAATGGAAAGGTGCCCTGTAGACGACAATGGATGCGTACGGAGAAGAGAGTAAGACCTGCGGTTCTGTTGCAGTTTTATCGATGTTGGGTCAATAGCGTCAATTAGCCTACAGTCAAAACGCCCAGCAGTACGCCATGTTCAGTTACTACGCAGTTCTCGTGCAGTTAAGATGCGATTATGTCAAGAGTACAAAAGTGAATCAAAACTACAATGTGTACGTCAAATACAAGCGTTCTGTTTATATCATAATATTAATGTGAAATATACGCGGCAGAACTGAATTTATTAACAATAAATTATTACCCACTAGTTACTCTACATCGCTGTTCTATAGTTTATATCATAAACTCATAACTATAAACTGATTACCGATTGAAGCATGTCTTGTATAATATGTTTTTTTCGTTTTGTGGGCACTAACATAACATCACGAGTTGGTTGCATAAAATTAATGTGATTATTTATGTATTCTCATATTAGACTTAAATTGTTTATTTTATTTTATACGAGCTGCGCCCCGCGGTTTCACCCGCGTAAGTTCCGATCCCGTGGGAATATTGGGATAAACAGTAGCCTATATGTTAATCCAGGTCTCTCTACATACAAAGTTTCATCGCAATCGGTTCAGTAGTTTTTGCGTGAAAGAGTAACAAACATCCATCCATCCATCCATAATCACAAGCTTTCACGTTTCTGATATTAGTAAGATATTAGTAGGAAGTAGGATAGGATAAATACTAATAGTATTAATATTCAACGCGGTAATGCCAAGCTTTATCTTCACGTTATCAATGGACAAAGATGCGGCAATTGCTAGGTGGTATTTTTCGAAAACTGGTTATTTTGGGGTTTTAATATATAGGACCTCAATTATACGTGGTTAGTGGACCGTATCAAAGAGTCAGTGTTAATAAGTCGCAGCATTACATATATTTACAGTTCCGCGAACAGTGAGTTGCATTTAACGCCCCAAAAAACTGCCAATTGTCATACCAAGTTTTAAAACATATTTTATGTTATGTTGATGTTTTTTTTTGTAAAATTTCAATTGAAAATTCCGTTAAACAGCATTACTGACATAGCTTTGCTTTTGCTGGTAAGTAGAATTCTATTAAGTAGAACCCTACCCTAGACTCTTTGATACGGTCCACTAACCAGGTTCTATACAGCGTGTAAGTATCACCGTCGCGAATAACTTACAAAAACCTCTTTCTTTGTCTCCCAATTGAGATAGGACGATAGCAGCAACTAGTGGCATCACTTTATTTATTTATTTAAACTTTATGCATATTTGGTACATAGGCGGACTTCATTCCCATGGCATTCTCTACTAGTGAACCTAATTTACGAAGTATTTAGTACTCGGTATATATGTATATTCAGTGGCAGCGACATTAACCTTGGAGAATGAGGAAGTACAACGAACTTAATATACTGTTTTACTTGTTTTAAGCGGGGATTTACCTACACAGGTGTGACCTTGGTAAGCAAGTTCTTGACAACGTTAGTATAACATTAATTGTTTCTAAATAATAATAACTTGAGGCACCTTACACAAGGCCCGTCTGATCCCAAACTAGGCAGAGCATGTCCTATAGTAACCAGACTGCAGATAAACATACTATTACTATATACATACCTACATATTATAGATGAATTACACTCAAACCCAGAACAATTTCTCCTGGGTGGCAACCGAATCCACGATCTCTGGATCAGAACTCAGGAGCACTAACCACCAGACTACCAAGCCTGATGAAAATGATTACTACTTTAGAGAACTGAATTACTGAACCCTATTTAAACTCTTGCCGCGCATTCTCTATAGTAGAACATTGCCAGTTGCCACATACTTCTAAAAGTATGAATCTAATACCTGTAAACGAGCAATTTTTGTATATATATATTTATAATCTGAATCTAGGAAACGGCCAAAACGATTTTGATGAAATTTTGTATACAGACAGAGTTTTGCATTTTAAGTTCAACTGCATAGTTGTATTTCTTGTAAAAATGCAATTTTACAAAAAAAATAAAAATACTATTTTACAAGCAAGCAAAGCTCGGGCTCCCAGGTACTGTTTTCTTATTAGATTATTATTCTTCTTAGTTCTTTAAAAATATGGTTTAGAATACTATTTTTAATTATTCATCACATGTTTCTCATGTAAATATTGTTTGTGAATTAATATTAATTAATAGATTTGATTGAGTAGTGTAGGTGTACCTACACTAATATACTAATACTATGATAATATTAAAAGTTGAAACTATAATCTGTAGATTATAGTTTCAACTTTCAATATTAGCTGTTATTCTCTATAATCTCTTATTACCTACAATTTTAACTTACACAAAAGTGACCATGGACATGAATGCTTTATTTCCTCTAATTGTATTTGAGCTCAAATGTAATTTTATTCACAATCTTTAGGTGCATAATAGAATTACTTGTACAATATTTATATACTAGTAACAACAAAAATAAGTATTTTAAATACACTCAATTAAATTAGTGTAGTAATAATAATATATTATTATAACATAATAACTTGACGAATCTCACACACGGCCGTCTGATCCCAAACTAGGCAGAGCCTGTACTATGGTAACCAGACTGCTGATAAACATACTTTTATATTTCTAAATACATACATATTATAGATAAATTACACCCAGACACAGAACAAATTATTGTGCTCATCACACAATTATTTGTCCTGGGTGGGAATCGAACCCACGACCTCTGGCTTAGCAGTCAGGGTCACTAACCACTAGACCAACAGGCCAGTCAAGGATACTGTATATTAATATTATTTCTTGTATTGTTGATACATTTATAGTTACCATGTATAAGTTTTTGTTTCACTACGAGGTCTTGTTTGTCGGTGGAGATTACAAATTAGTAGGTTGTTGCTATCGGACAACATTGAAAAAAAACCTAACGGTCATTGTCAATGTCATTACACGATACTTACTTTGTAAATGACTTAATAATTATATATAGCGTGTGAACTACACGACAGTTTCACAGTGATACTAGCTTCACGAAGGGCTCGTGACTTGAGGCGACATTGTGTATCCCAGCGGTTAAGCAATACTGCATGAGGATGAACCTTAGATGGGTGACCGTTTACAAAATGTTATGATTTATTTACGGTGCGCATATAAATTTCACGGTACCGGTTTTTTTTGTATAATGGAATATGCATTGTTTTTCAATTCATCTCATGGATCGACGATGAAGACAAAAATGGTATATTCCTATCCAAGAAAAACCTATTAACTTTACTCTTGAACGTTCCAGGATCAAAACATTTAACTGGCCTGTTGGTCTAGGGGCTAGTAACTGCTACGTCGGAGGTCGTGGGTTCGATTCCCACCCAGGACAAATAATTGTGTGATGAGCACCATAATTTGTTCTGTATCTAGGTGTAATTTATCTATAATATGTATGTATTTAGAAATATCAAAGTATGTTTATCAGCAGTCTGGTTACCATAGTACAGGCTCTGCTTAGTTTGGGATCAGACGGCCTGTGTGATGTGTGAAGTTTTTATTGTTATTGTCTGGAAAAATAGACGCAGGCAGTTTATTCTAGATTTTTGCTACTCGAACCAAAAGGAGCTGTAAAAGCGTCTAGTTCGACTTTTTGATGTTTCGCCATAAAGGGGTGGAAATTGAAATAATTTATTCGTTGGCTTATGCTATATAATGAAGTCTTACAATAAATGAGTGTTCATACATATTGTGCCTTGCAGTGGCGTGCAAATTTATTTTTGGCAAATTAGCTAGTTTAAGTAGTACATGTTCGTTTATTATATTACTCTATAGATTTTTAAATTGTCCTTTAAGTATTCAGTTACATTATAATAATTTTTGCTTTTTAATAATTGTATTTATTAGACAAATAATTACATTAATATATATTGTATATATTCTTCTTCTTCCTTGCAGATATTAGTAATTGGTGGATGCAGGCCGCTTCCAACTGGTCTTCTTGGTAATCATTAAGGGAGACAGACGTATGTCCAACAGTGGACGTCCTATGGCTGAAATGATGATGTTGAATAATTGTATCAGTTTTTTTTTCTAATAACAATGGTAAATTAATGTTACTGGGTAGATAATTATATATTTTTATTCACATACTAGCAACCCGCCCCGGTTTCGCACGGGTGGCAGTGACATCTTCAACTATCAACATATTTCAATAAATTTACACAAAATTTTAACAAATTATACACCTAAATCTTCCTCATGAATCATTATGTCTATTAGTGAAAACCGCATGAAAATCCGTTCAGTAGTTTTTCAGTTTATTGCGAACAGACAGACAGACGCGGCAGGGGACTTTGTTTTATAATATTTAGTGATAATCATTTATTTTCAGTATTTTAACTCTAATTATTGGCAGATATAGTTTTATTTAAAGCTGGGTTCGGCTACCGTCTTTATCACTAGATTTCTTGAATAATACTAAATGTTTTTTTTTTTCACAGAATAGACGCGCCAACTAGTGTTGCAGTGGTTTCTCCAGTCACGGGAAATACAGGACATTCGGGTACGCGACCCCGGGTTGCGAGCTACTGTAGTCTCAGTCCAGTTCCCCATCCGAGTAGGTTCCTCTACCTCCCCATTTTTCCGTATGTAAATTTACCTTGTTCCATCATGCCGTCTTAAAACGACTATATTCCCAAGGAGGATTGGCGTCGAGCAGGCAGCCGGCCATAAAAGGAACCAGCCAAAACCCACATGTTGTAGTTGTTACACATTGCGCCGACCCCAATGAGAATTGGGAAAAGGGCAAAAAGATGATGATTTTCACAAAGATAGATATTTCTAAGATATACATACAGGATAGGTAATGGCAAGATTCCAAGCTTCTAAAATAGGGGCTTAACTATCAAGAAAATTAGCTCCACATATAGCACGCAATATTTTTTTTGTCTTGAAAACCCTTTTAACGTCTACCGAATTGGGGGTTTCTTTGTATCCGTTGTTTGAATGTTTTTGACAAGCGATACTGGAATATTCCTAATGCGGTAGTGAAATAAAAAAAAAATATTTTACAAATTTTAAGAACATATCTCAATAAAGAGCATACAAACGCATGATAAACAGTCTTTGCAGCATCCAGACTGATTATTACTCTGATTTTCTTTAGAGCGAAAAGATTTAGCTTATCAACAATTTTTTCTATGTGTGGTTTCCAACTTCAAAACAGATATACGGTTATATCTAAAAATACACATTCATTACCGTTTGTGAAGTGATGTGCTTTGTATTCAATGTCAAGTTTCGTCAGATTTGAATTATATTTTTTTTGTCATGTTTAATTTTAAATTATATTGCTCTAATCAAGTAACTGCGTTGTTTAAAGTTATATTTTTAATTTTCGAAGTGAGTTTTGTTGTTGCCTTTAATAATTAACGTTACGAGGTAAGCCTTTTAAGTTTTTTCGTTTAAGGAAAAAAACGGATGCCGTGTTAGGCCTACCCGAAAGTTGTCAAAAATTATTGCACGCACATTTTCCTTACAAAAATGCATTTTCGTACGTGACCTTACAGATTCGAAACAACGCTGTGACTAAACAAAAGCATTAATCCTAATACTTTCAATTGTTTTAAGATTCCGAATTGAAACAAATTCGAATATTGAACAGTTCCAAATTCAAAATTGGCGGTAAATATGTAAACGACAGAATTTAAAAGGCATGCCTGGTATATCGTCAGTATATTATAATACAGTATGTTTTAATAGCGTCAGGAAGATTGTTGATAGTACGCTTCCCTGTAACGTACCGTAATTATTTTGTTTCTAGTCGGATGTGAATTTTCTTTGTTTAAGTTTACAGATATTAGTAATAGCAATTTAGCCCGTTGCGGTGTTGTTAGGTTAGCTTTTTATTGACCTGTTGGCATTACGAGGAATTCCATAGTAGTAGAGTTTTTTATGACTGTTGTTACATGGCAAACAAAGTCAAATGCTTTCGTCATATCTAAGAAGACGCAAACCATTTTTGACTTGTCATTTAAGTTATCCGTTACCTGTAGTAAAAGTCAGTCAGTTAGTAACAACAAGAGTTGTGGAACTTTATTTTCTAAACCCGTTCAACAGCCTCGGAGCCTCTGTCTGCCTCTAGAAGTTTGATGAAGGAATTCATGAAGTTCACTTTTTAATTTTAATAGCGGTGCTAATATTATAGCGGGCTATTGACAGCCAGATCCTAAAGACCCCACTGCAAAAAAGCACTTGGAATAATGACATCATCCTAAATGCCTCAATATCTTAACGAATAGAAAATTGGTAATGCATGACGGTATTGGTATTGTCACTAGTACAGTGACAATACCAGTCTCGTAATTTAGAAATAATATATTTAAAACTAGAGAAATTGAATACTATGAGGTTCGAAATGGACTATGATTTTAATATTGAGACTATCGCGGGTTTGATGTCTTGTGCCCTTTACCAAACAAAATTGTTATGAAAACTTTTAACGAGATTAATTTTATTAGAAGCTTAAAACTGGACTTTGGAAGTGGGAGAGCCATGCTTCGGCACGTATGGGCCGGGTCGACCGGAGTGATAACACGGCCTCAAAGAAAACCGGCAGTGAAGCAATTGCTTTTCACCGAGTGAGTGAGTAACCCTTCCCTCCCTTTCCCTACTCCCACCTTAAAGGCTGGCAACACATCAGTGACTCTTAGTGAGTAGCAGGTGCCCATGGGCGGCGGTAGTCATTTACCTACTCCCAGTAAAAGTTTAAGACACAAAAGGTCTCATTTAGCATAGACCGATAAAAAAACCGAGGTAGCGAATTTTTCGTTAACTAATGTGCATGCTCATATTGGATTTATTGCATATAACACTTTTAACAATACGTTACGTTAGCAAAATAGTTGTTTGTAATATAACCGCACACATTTTAGTAGGTAGGGCTTGCGCATGCCGCCGTGGGTTGAAATAACCAACACGTCACAGTTGGAATTAGAACTGATTCAAGTGACCGAACAACGAATTATGTACGTCAGTTTCGTACGTACGTTCTGTTTAGAGGTATGTCCATTCATTAATAGGACGATGAGCGACGTGAACTAATTTTCAGATATTTTGCAGTGCTAAGGAAAATGCCACTTTTAGTAAGTTCTGGTTACTTACCAATACTAGTGAAAGTTACTAAGTCAAATTTAAAAATTACAAAATGTCGCCTTTTTCCTTGTAAGGATTGGATATAGTGTTGCACAATTATAATTTTACCTTAAATATAACACCGTAAATAATGTATATTTGCTATAGTTCTGTACACTTTTATCAGAATGAATATCGACTTGTTTAACTTATGTAGGTATATATCTACAAAGAATATACCTTACATTGTTATAACCATAGGATTAAAATGTTGTGCTTTCTTTAATCATAAAGGGATAAATAATAATTAGTTTCTCTAAAACGGCTTAAATTATTTGGATGAATATACGCAGTTTCATCAGAGTGAGGTTAAGTTCGATAAAATAAATTGTCAAATATTTTTATCATTAAGACAACAGATTTATCTGACAATATAAAGAAATCAAGAAGTGGATTACCGTGTCGCTGAATTTCATCTGGTAACTGAAAGAGCAAGCTGCATTCTTAGAAATTTCTAGTAGTAGCATTTATTTATTTATTAATACTTTTGCAATGTATTTGCAGGAATTATTAATAAATAAATAAATAGTGTATTATAAGCTAGTAAAGTCAGCGTTCAGTCAGTAATCAACCCTTAATATTTTCTTTAAAAAAACATTTTTAACTAGTTTTGGCCCGGGCTTCGCTCGCGTAAAAGTATTTTTTTCATCCCTTTGAAATTTTTTTTTCTGGATGAACAACCGACCAACCAGTTCTTTGCTGTATCCTCCCTGTCAAGGTGCATGCAAACATGATGATCAGATGAACGGCACGGTAGCGCATTAAATACAAACAATTGTTTTTTATATGTACTTATAATAAGATATATATAAATACCCATCATAAACATTGGGACAGTAGTCTTTTGAAAAAACCCAATGCAACACACGCTATGCACATCTTGTATCAATTACGACTAATAATGATTGAGTCCGGTCCTTTTCTCATGTTATAGGCCAATTGCGTTTTCTAATTGCTGATATGCGACAAGATCTTAAGGGCTCATCCCCATAAGAATCATGTGACTTAACTAGTATTTTGATGTGGGAGAGCCTTGCTTCGGCACGTATGGGCCGGCTCGACTCCGCTCGTTACCACGGCCTCATAGAAAACCGGCCGTGAAGCAATGATTGCATGGCATTTCGCCGCGTGAGTGAGGTTACCGGAGGCCCTAACCCTTCCCTCTCCTTTATTCCCGTCCTTCCCCTCTCCCCCCTCCCTCCCCCTCTTCTCTTACTCCCACCTTAAAGGGCGGCAACGCACTTGTGACTCTCGAGTTGCAGGTGCCCATGGGCGGCGGTAGTCATTTACCATCAGGTGACCCGTCTGCTCGTTTGCCCCCTATGCCATAAAAAAAAGTTTTAATTGGTTGCCTGGAAGATATTGCTTCTAGCGATAAGGCCGCCCATTGTGCATTTCGTGTTTTTAGCTTGTTTGTGCATTGTTTCCTTTTTTTGGTGTACAATAAAGAGTATTTATTATTATTATTATTAATTGTATACGAGTCACAAACACTCCTATGTTTACATTATTTGCATGGACCATAATTACTGATGAATAAGCTTTAATTAAAACCATTTAACTAAAGACAATCATTTCGACAACTACATCTCGAGTCAGTTTTGAATACTATCAAGAAAATAAACATTTCCACAGCCCATCTAATGTTAACTGGTTACCTGTACCTTTACACTATCAGCGCCAGAGTTATCACATCTGTAATCGGAATAGGTATATATAATAGTTGTTTTCTTATATTTTAATGAAAATAATAGTCAAACTATAATCACGGGATTGTTTTTTTTTTATTTTCTGAAAACAATAAAAACATGTATACTGCTTTTTGTGTTTTGAAATGAATTTAATCCTACTTAAGCGATATACCAACCCCTGGGAGAATAAATAAATAATTATCAAAAAATATGTTGTCCTAAGGCAGTGTCCGCTTTTTCTCTCTGTTCTCGAAGAGTAGGTAAATTAGCTCCACTTTTTCCGGTTATCACTCACTACCGTTGCTCATTCTATCATCTGCCCATAGGCAGTATTCGCTTTTTGTCTCTGTTCTCGAAGAGTAGGTAAATTAGCTCCACTTTTTCCGGTTATCACTCACTACCGTTGCTCATTCTATCACCTGCCCATAGGCAGTATTCGCTTTTTGTCTCTGTTCTCGAAGAGTAGGTAAATTAGCTAAACTTTTTCCGGTTATCACTCACTACCGTTGCTCATTCTATCACCTGCCCATAGGCAGTATTCGCTTTTTGTCTCTGTTCTCGAAGAGTAGGTAAATTAGCTCCACTTTTTCCGGTTATCACTCACTACCGTTGCTCATTCTATCACCTGCCCATAGGCAGTATTCGCTTTTTCTCTCTGTTCTCGAAGAGTAGGTAAATTAGCTCCACTTTTTCCGGTTATCACTCACTACCGTTGCTCATTCTATCACCTGCCCATAGGCAGTATTCGCTTTTTGTCTCTGTTCTCGAAGAGTAGGTAAATTAGCTCCACTTTTTCCGGTTATCACTCACTACCGTTGCTCACCCTATCACCTGCCTATGGTGCTCCATCGACACTAATCACTAGTAATAACACGGTACTACGTAGCAGCAGTACTACGCCTTTCAGGCGTGTCTTCATCGGGTTGCTCGAATTCAATTATTTATACTTCTATACTAATATAATAAAACTGAAGAGTTTTTTTGTTTGTTTATTTAAACGCGCTAATCGCTGGAACTATCAGTCGGATTTAAATATTTATTTCAATTTTGGATACAATATTAATTGAGGAAGGTTATAGGCTATGTAACATCACGCTATGATCCTTAGGAGCGCAGCAGTGACTATAAACGCAGGTGAAACTGCGGTGAACGGCTAGTCTTGTACATGAATAAAAATGCAATCCTTGTTAGTAAGCGCATCATCATCTTAAGAATTGCTGGAAGGGTTTTCTAAATTTGGTTTTAATATATTCATAATAGTATGAACTAGATTACTAGATGGTTACTTTAGACTTTACTTTAAAAAATTGGAATAGTTGCCATAAAAGCAGACTTAGAAAAAAGTAAAAATGAAATTTTCTACGAAATTAAAAAGATCACAAATTATGGAATTTGAAACAGGACAACGTCTGTCGAGTCAGCTAGTTATATAGTTATAGCTGCAAATTGTGCGCTGTTAATTTCAGGTACCGTGTAAGGACTGGCTTTTATTTTTCTTATTATTTTTGTGATAGAAAACGTGTTTACTTGTGTACCTACCGAAAAGGTATATAGGTATATATATAATAGTCAGTAACTATAATATATCATATCACGCTACAACCTACAGGAGAAGAGGAACCATTATTAACGCAGACGAAGCTGTAGGCGCGTATTATAACTTCACGTTTTGAATTTTAATACGGACTTCATACAGTTTTTTTTCGAACAAATCCAGCCAGATTCATTCTGTCAATAACCTTAATATTTATTTACGATTTATCAATAAATTTTCAGATCATATTGTGGTTTCAAAATAAGGTTTCCGTAAAATTCATAAATTTTACTAATCCTATCCTAAACCATAACAACCAATTTTGATGTTCCATTAACTATAAGTATATAAACATATTTCGACAGTACAACACACAACACATCACAGAACTAAAACATGGCGTTTATCCAAATCGATTACATGGAACTATAGGCCATTCAAACCGCTAACACAAATACATACTACGGAAATAATTGAATTGAATCATTGCTATATTCTACTTCTCATATGCTCATGTTAAATTGCTGAGCTGGGAATGAATTTACACTTTATAAAATAGAGTATAAGAGAAAATTACAGCAAGATACTAACTAAAATTACCTACAATACCTTGTTGGTACCTACAATAAGTTGACTTAATATCGCTTGTTCTTTTTAAATATATAAGATTATAATCGCTTCCAAAGATTTTGGGCAAACTTGGTCGCTCGAAGACGTGGTGTATTTTTACTGGCAATGAAAAAAAACGATAAACGAAATATTCTATCGAGGAATTAGTCATTTTGATCCTCAGACTACACTATCGCCCTAAGGCAGGGGTCGGCAACCTGTGGCTCGGGAGCCACATGTCGTCATTCGATGTAAAGTTGTGGCTCTCCAGTTCCATATGTAAAAAAATATTATTTACTATCAAAACTCTTAAAATCGTGTAACATTTTGATTTTGTTACAATAAAAACTTTCGTGAGTGATATTCATGTTTATTAGAGATTATACGGTTACGCGTCCTGCCGCGACGGTGTCAGGCGTCAGAGTGTGACGCCTGACACCGTCGCGGCAGGACGCTTCACTCCTTGAAAAAGGGCCCCCGTCGGGTCCGAAACTAGTCGGGCATCCCCGAAATACAAACGTGAGTAAAACCGTATAATCTCTAATAAACATTTTGATTTACTTGTTTATCTAAAAAAAGTCATCCAATTCCTTTTACGGTGAACAACATTTTTAATTACAATTTTTATCCGCAACAACCCTCAAATAGTTTTTGAGGACTAAAAAAAAGGTCGTCAAATTTATAGGGGCGCCACTGGTATTTACAAATTTAATTGGCTCTTTAAAAATTGTAAAATTTTGTAAATTAATTTTTGGCTCTTCCGTCTCAAAAGGTTGCCGACCCCTGCCCTAAGGCATTAATACTGGCAATTCCGTAGAGAAAACCGCGACTTACCAGAAGCTCAAGTAAATTAATGTATTCTCCTGATGAGTGTGGTCGTCAGAGCTTAACGACGGAGGTATAAGGGTTTTAGTGGCAAAACTGATGTGGCGAGTGTTCATAGATACCGGTTTCTATCAAGCATGGCCTACATGTATAAAAAACCCTTATAATTCTTACTATTCAAAATAAACGGATAGAAAAATCCGAGAGGTTATATATTAACAATGATTTATTGGTCATAACTAGTCAAAAATATACGATAGAACGATGAGTTTATCTCAAGTTTAGACGGCGGACCAGCTTATACTAGATCAGATAAACAGTATTCTCGGTGGCTGACCTCATAAAATATACCGACTGACGAGTGATGATCCGAAATATTTGCCAACTTTTTTGATAAAACTATTGAGAAGTGTTCTATGTTTATAATCAAACATACAATACCCAGAGCAAGTCTCGTTGTATGTACAGGTAGATGTTGCTGGGTTCAGAACAAATTCGAGCCTGAAATTGAGAATTTCTGACTGAATACGGCCATTCACAATGGAAAATTTTAGAAATGGTCTGGTCTTTTGGTGATGTTTGACCCGTTTAGGGTTTGGATGTGAGTTTGTTAGTATAGAATTTATATACATACCTATGCTTGTTGAGAACAACCGGGCTTGCATTTTCTATGGCCGAAAAATAAGAATAGCATATTCTACGTGACAGTTCGGATGACTGGGATGTTTAGAAATACCATAATTTCTATAAGATTTTTGTAAATATTTAGTTACCTTTACTATAAGTTTTATAATATTTATTAATAATTAACATCAAAAGATGTTGTGAAGCAGTTTTTAAGTAGTTTTCATTCAAAAGAACAGGTACAAATAGGTTTAGTGCACGTTAGCAGTAAGTACATAATTGAATTTAATACAAATCTATTCAACGATGTAGGTAAGCATTGAAAAGAATTTAATAAATCGTTTTTGTACCAAATATCGAAACAAAAAGTTCAAGATCAAAATCAACATCATAAAGACCCGTGTTTGGATCGAGTTTCACCGTTAATATTTTATCGCTTCCTGTGAGCGCCATAGCCGTTTATGAATAAACAACATATCCACAATAGTATTCTAATATGTAAAACAAAATAAGTCATTTCAATATTAATAATAATAAAGTTGGCCCGTTTATTTTAATTTTTTTGTAGTGCGACACTCCATCTAGACATATTAATGATCTAAGAAGATCTATCGAGAAATAATACGTTAAATTGTAAACTGTAGGTTCAGTTCATAATATTTACTCAATTTATAATATCGCGAGATTGTTTATAAACTAACGATGTTCACAATCTTACGGTGACATACATAGATTATATTAATACCTCCTGTTAATTTTTACGTACCGCCGATTGCGGGAGTGCCACTTAGTGCCTAACAAAGACTTAAAATTTTAAGTCTTACTTAATTAAACAGAAACAACGAACACCTAACACTATCATATAAACATTTCCAACGATAACCCGTGGGTCTAATGAAAGCAATCATGATTAGTGACAAAAACAATTAAATTGCTCTTCGTTTTAATACCTATCAATATTGGCGTAAATTTGTTGAATTCGTTTTGAATACAAAACAATTAAAAATACCTGTAGATAAATATTTCATTGTTACGTCTATCGCTTTTAGTGCGAATAAAAACTTGTATGGCTGATAGTTGAGAACTAGTATGGTTAATAAATAGCAGTTTCCAATAAAAAAAGACGTAGGTAGTTCGGTCATTAATTGACCGACCGTGGAAGCGTCTACATTGCAGATCAGACTGGCTTGGTTTTTGTCTGTCTGTAAGTGATACTTTCCTTAGGTCGCATTTTTCAGCGTGTCTTGAAGAGACTTGGTATTAGGATCCCTAGATTTATTGGAATTTTTAGCATTAGGTACGCGATTTTTGATTAGAGGTATGGTCCACCAAAAGAGGAAGTTTTTCTGACCGATTTTAACTGCACCTAAATTGAAGTGTCTGTTTGTAATTTCATAATAACAGCTATTTACTAAATGCAGCCGAATGTTTACACGGTAGGTACGTACAATAAAAATATTTTATTTTTATTTTTGTCTGCCTAACTATCTGTTTTGCTCCGGCTAAATAACGGAGAGAGGGCTGAACATACATAAAAAAATATAAATATTTATATGCGGTCGAATTGAGAATCTCCTTTTTTTCATCGGTTAAAACAAACTAAATCACAGATATTGCTCAAACTTCGCACCAATCTTCCTCGAGATGTTGAAACTCCAAGTCTTCGAATATCTTGTTTATGGTTCAACCGTTACGCGATGGAACTACTGATCCCGCGCCTGAATGTGCTTGCGTTGTTATGTACGTAGGTATCTATACGACTTCTTAACATCAACGGTGGGCCTACGCCCGCCAGGCAGCGTAACGTCAGAAGATCAGGCCCTAAGTGTTGGAGAAACATCACAGTCCGTTCCGTTCCTCTACTATAGAAACTTCATTTATTGCGTCTATAATAACCTTTTTGGATAATCTCTGGTTCTTGTAATAGACCCATTTTATTCCATAAATATTCATTTGTCATACTTTATTAAGGGGGCCATGGATCTAGTGGTTAGTGTTCCTGTGAATAGCATGATCATTTGCTCTGTCTGGGTGTAATTTATCTATAATATGTACGGATTTAGTAATATACAAGTATGGTTATCAGCAGTCTGGTTACCATAGTATACAGGCTCTGCTTGCTTTGAGAACGGACGGCCGAGTGTGATCTGTCATAATTTGTTATTATTATTTACTTCTTTCCGAGGAATATTTTCGCAAAGAAATCAAAAGTTAAATTTAACTGCTTGTATAAGAGTCGGTAATCTGGGCACAGATCCAGGGTCCGGACAGCTGTACCAAGTTCTAAAACTATTTGAGGAAGAGAATTTATTTCTAATTTATTTTTTAGTTTCCGCAATAACCTTTTGTCAAATATTCAATCCTCTGTTTCATAATACTGTTGTTAGATGTTGCTAACGCAAAGTAAGATATTTCTGAAGGGTCTTGGATGGCGTCCAAGATATAGGTATATAATAGCGGTACATATTTTAAATGCGGACACGCGGTCCACATGTACTCATATAATGTATGGACGGGTATCGACCCGAGAGCACTTTCTCTGAAACAGTATGCTAAATATTGTACCCGTAAAGGATTACCGCGCCAGCGGCATGATTAGTATAACGAAAGAATATCATGGGGGTAGCACCAACTATGTGAATAATGTTAATAGAAAAATAATGGCTATATTTTTTGTGTTCACAATGATGATGAAATATGCTCTAGGTTTTTTTTCACCTGATTTTATATACATGCTGTGCTGTGCCCAAATTATGTCCTAAACAAAAAACCGATCTATGAAAATCGTTATGGCCGACCTAAAACCTAATACACCTAAATGTAGTCAGTGCAAAATATAACTTTAACTACCTTTGGGTTTGAACATTTTTGGAATTTATATGTAACTGTAAATACATTATGACGTCGGTTCAAAATGTTTTGTATATTGTATAATTATATATATATAATAAATCACTCGCTATGGCGTCCACTAGACGCTCATACAAGCGTCAATCATTACCAAAAGCCATGATTGACGGATGTACGTTGATGATTGATGAAATAATATCGACATCAAAATCTCATCATGCAACCGTCAATCACTGAACACAAAACTGACAGCAAAACCTGCCGTGTAATGGGCACCTATAGGTATCTGTTGGAACTTTGTGTCTGTGGGTATAATTTTAGTATAGTCTTAGTACTAACCTGAGCGCCTTGCCAGCCGGCTGCTCGATTATCTGCACATAGGGCTGCTGCTCCATAGCACCGAATAACGGATCCGCCAAGGTGATCGCTTCAACTACAACAAATATTTCCTTAACTATTATATGTGGAACTACCAACTATAATACTTTTACATTTATTTGGTAAATGGACAAGTTTAGATATCTGATTTATTTCTGATCGTCATTTGTTATGTTTCTACGGGGTCGAAAATGGGTGACGGGTAACCTGAATAAGTTCAAAAGTACGTTAACAACGGTGTAAGCACATTTTTTTGTCTAAATGTGCTTCCGTAAAGTTGTACAATACTGACACACCAGTACTTGATTCACTTATTCAGATATTATGTTAATTCTTTGGTTAGGTTTTAACCAAAACAAATTAATACAGTAGGTAGGTAGGTAAGTAGGTAAAGTCAGAACGCCGTAACGAAAAAAAAAATGATACTTACACACATCACTAATATTCAACGGCTCACCATTCTGGCCATCCTCTATAGGTAATACAGGTTCTGAAAGAAAAATAAATACATACTGAATATATTTTTGTCAATGCAGATGGAAAATGAGCAGTCAGGGTCTTTTGAAAGTAGAAAAAACTGTTTTTAAGGTAACGCCTCGTCTAAGAAGGACCGTGAGAAATTTGGCGTCTGATGGCATTCATCGAGGGCGGTTTGGTAAGATAAAAAGTGGCTGAACACGGTCCGCGACAGGCCTCAATATACGTAGCAATGCGAATGCGGGTTATTGCTTAATAATCTGTGGTATCCCAGAATTATGCTCTACACGCACTAGATCTGTCTGAAGAGAGTTCCTTCATTTCAGAAATAAAGCTTAATATTCGTTATTTAAATATAACATAGGAACTAACCTATTTACAAGTCAACAAAAATATATGTAACATCAAATAATAAAATAGGTTTAAACAAATTTTACTAATTTACTAATAAACGCATTTAACTAAACTACGCGATATCAACTGAAGTAATTAACCAATAGCCAGCTGGATACTTATATAAATTTAATGGACTACAATTAGCTTAAGCTATCTAAACATATATTGGTTGCATTAAATTGAATAGGCTGCGGAAATAAGTAGCCTGTTGGTTTTAGGTTGTATCTTGATAAAAAATTAATTGAAAATCCAGTAGGTAGGTCGGGATCGGAATCATCTAAAACTTAATCTTACAGTAGGTACTTTATACATTCCACAATATAATAAGCGTGATCAAAAAAGAAAGAAGAATAAGCGTAATATGTTTTACTTCTACGAAGATACATCAAGCCACATCTATACATTGACACCATAGTCTACAGAACCAGACATCGAATGAAATGATTTCGTTGAAAGCAGTAAAAGAGAAACTATACGTATACATGTTACAACATTTAACATTTAGACAATAGTAAGGCAATTAAGTATGAAACACTCGAAATGACTTGTATTTGACAAAAGAAAGATGTGGAAAAATGGGAAAAGCTATTCAAACAGCCTGAATGACCTCATATTGACAGGAAACCCAAAAAGTACTGTTATACTTAATTATGTATTTATACGGGAATTAACGCGATCACGAAAAGGTATTACATACCTCTGAATTGCCTGTGACCACGGCTAGTGCAACGTGGTCGAAACGTCAGGCAGCATATTTCGTGATCGCGTAAATTCCCGTATAAATACATAATTAAGTATACCATGGAACGCGAAAGTTTAAAAGTTAGTAAAAAATGCTATTGCCCTGTATAAGCATTACACAATTGATGATTCAATCTCATTACTTAGTTTTCTCTAGGAAAACTTCCGAATGTAAATATTATATATGCAATAATAGTTATAGAATATAGGTAATTTACATTATTTGTATGAGACACGAATTTGTAAATTCATTCATTTCACATTTCCATAGTTACAAGTGCAAAATGGGAAAGCAAATGTACGAACATGTTAATTTATCAAAATGTGTGCCGTGAGTTTTTAATCAATGTTTGCTTAATAGCATCTACCAGTGCTCGAATTGGAGCTCCTGAGCAGAGGTCTCAAGGTCCCGTGGTACATAAGGATTGGTTTAGCAACGCGACTTTAGCCACTTGAGTTGCAAATGTTGATAGGCAACTGTAAACGGTTAGATGTTCAAAGTGAAATAAAACAACCATTAATTTTTATTTAAATATAATAAAATAACAGATAATTAACTTTCGGTATATAATTAAAATATTGGTTGGAAGACTTGGACTTCCCGACAACAGCCTTGACCGATTGATTGCTTACGTGTAAGTAATATATGATATGATTAAAAAATCTCTAAAATTTACAAGATATAACTGAATCCATAATTTTATTTAACAATCAATTTTTGTAAACATTGAATATAAAATCACTTGATGTACCACTCAAAAAACATAAAACCTATGTAGTCTTATAAATAACTAGCAACCCGCCCCGGCTTCGCACGGCTACAAATTATACACCAAAACCTTCCTCATGAATCACTCTGTCTATTAGTGAAAACTGCATGAAAATCCGTTCAGTAGTTTTTCAGTTTATCGCGAACAGACAGACAGACGCGGCGGGGGACTTTGTTTTATAATATGTAGTGATTTAACGTTACTTTTTGTTTTTTTTTTTGTAATCTATCATAGTTAGTAAACTGAGTAGATATATAGTAACTGATTCCCACCTGCCAAAATAGCTCGACGGAGCCCCCGCCAAGCGCGGGGTTCCTATTTCTTGATGGTTAAAAAAAAATAACCCCGCGATTGCTCTGAATCGGGGTGTTAACCATAATGATGGTATCAATATATATTTTAAAAGACAGCCCTAATGATTTTCGATGAAATAAACGTTATATCCAATAACGTTATACGAAATAACTTTTAGAGTATATAAATGTTATATGTAAAGAGATTATATCAACAGTTGGTGTATCTCACGTTTATTATATCCTGTGAACGTTATTGAAATGAAAACATACCAACTAACTTTATATAATATGAGACGCACTCATTGCTTACACTCGACAATCCTTTCGTATAAGTAATATCCCTTTCCTTTCAATGCCTTCCCTTCTTAACTACCTTTCCTTTTTAAAATATTTCCAATTTTCCTATTTAATTCCCAAAGTGCCCGGTCGCCGTAAAAGTCATATCTTGCAGGCAATCTTTGAATGAGACGAGGTTTCGCTGAGCTCTCACTAGTCCACGTGCCCACGGTCGGTGTAATTCGGTTGGGAAACGTCGGATAATCAAAAAGTATTCTACCTTACAAATATTATCACGATTAATTCCCGATTCACTCTATCAAAAATTACAATAGTTAAAACCACTCCATCTGTAATTAGATGTAACTACACGAGTATTGCAAGTTGAAAAACGTCGTGTTACAGTCCTCAACGCCAACTAGTGTGTTAAAGTCACGCGTATCGGCATTAAATGAGAAAAAACTTGAGATCCGTATCCGTATATCGCGGATCTAGACCCTAATAATCCGTATCCGCGGATATAGATTTTTAACGATCCGGCACATCACTAGTTTTGAAGTTCGAACTTCCGTACACGTAAACACATGTGTTATTGCGATTATCCTAATACCTTAGATATGCCAAGTCAATGGTCAAGATAAACATTCGAAACAACTCCGCCCTTGCCGAAAATCTTATCATTACTGTTATCATCTTAATAAAAAAATAGTAAAGTACATTATGCTTGTTTGTAATAAAAATGAATAATGATCTTACAAAACATAAGACGGATGAGCTTGCTTTTCTGAGCATAACTTTTGAAATCGGGGCTTAAATTTTAAAATAGCTACTCTCATTCATTTCTTATCTTCTTCAACTGCAGAAGAACAAGTTTCGTACAAGTACGACGTTGCAAACGGTAATAGAATCTTCAAAGCAGTAGTACTCAGAGTAGGATGTTCTTGGGATACATGGCAAAACATGGGCAAAATTTAATTATATTGTCTTCATCGAAACGTTGTTTTAAGCTCGCATCACAACATAGTTCTATGCTAACAACTGTTCTTCCTCGACTACTGAAAGTGCAGACAGGGATAGAGTCTATTAGAATGGCTCTCTAATCCAGTAGTACTGATCAAGATTGTCGGGAAAATATTTTTCAAAATGGGTTCGGGTCCGGTAAGCGATACGCGCCGCCCTTAGAACAGGGTTGCGACGCTGACGGTTGATGGCGAATGTGACTTTGTTACGCTTTCACGTCTTATCTTAAGAGTTATTCGACTTCACAAACAGTAATACTGTTTTTTTAACAACAAAAGATACTGCAACAAAAATATTTATTTCTGTTTATAATACAAGCTAATCTATACAAGTTAATTAACAAGTTGTCATGGCGTTTACATGATGATGATTAATTCATACCTTGTGTTTTGTGTTTAATACTGAAACTGTTGTGTATCAATCGGAAATGTAGGGGCGTGGCGCGACATGACATACGATAGCCCGTACATTTCCACTAGTTCTGAATGAAAAATACCCCAGTAACGTCGTCAGTAAAATACTTTAGACATGTAACTAAATATGTTTCAAACGATTAATTCTTCGTGAGAAATTAAATTTAAATACCTAACCCAAACAGCCTTCTAGAGGTGTATTGACAGACTAGCATTTAATCTCAGTAAATCGTCATTTTGTTTGGTAGATCTATATCACCTCTCGGAGTCATTGGTGGCAGGGGAAGAGTAAATGTAGATTCAAATATCCCTCAGGGACTGTAGGTCCTTACTTTGTTTCTGTATGAAAGGAACCCCATGTCTTTTCTTGAAACCCTGACAAACATGATGATCAGTTAAGTAGATAAGGCGTGAAAGCATAACAAACAGACAGACAAGAAAATAAATAAAAAGAGACTTAAAAATAAAGAGAGGACTGCCGACAGAAGTGCAAACTTAAACGATACGACGAACTTAAAACGTTACATTTACAGGTTGGTGACATTGATTAATAAATAGCTGACAAACTCAATGTTCAGATTAGCGCCCTCTAGTGGATCTATATATGTATTATATGTATTATCTCTCTCTCTCTCTCTCTCTCTCTACTGACTGACTGACTGACTCACTGACTCTTTCTCTCCCTCTCTCTCTCACTTCCTCCCTTCTCCCTCCCTCCCTCCCTCCCTCTCCATGTCTCTCTGACGCTGTACATGTAAGAATTTTCGATCTCGTCATAAAATTATTTTTTTAAATATATAACAATCGGACACATTTTCAATACATTTTCAGGGTCGTATCCTGACGCGAGTTTAACATTTTTTACCCATCTCAAAAAGTGCCCAACGCCGCTAAAGAAATTTTCACTTAAAAAAAAACAAACAAACAAACTCACTTTCGCATTTATAATATTAGTTAGGACTATTACGACTTTTGTTCAATAAAGGGGAACAAATTCGCTCATCCTACTTTCAACTTAAAAATATTTTTAAAAGCGGCGGTAGTGTTAGGGCTGGTGACGGACTTGCGACCAACTGGTTGCGGGTTCTAACCCCACCCAGTGCACTACCGACGTGAACCCACTCCTAATATGCTGTATAGAAGTATATATATAAAACTTTGTAAAAGCTGTCGTGTGTTTTAGAAATGAAATATGTTTTCTTTCTTCCTAACACAAACATTTAGCGGGGTTAACAAGAATACTAGTGATGTGTAATCCACGTTACTAATATTGTTTAAAAAAAAAACTTCGAATTAACAATATAATATTATACAACGACATACGTTTTATGTACATAGCCTATAAATAAATTTACAAAATCTCACGTCGAATATGACCGCGGCGGTAGAGGTTATCACGGCATTAACGCGAAATATTTGTTATTTTGAATCAGACCTTGACGAGATAAAGATGGGATAAACGACTCAACTCTAGTCTAGTTTGACCTGTGACTTCCAAATTTAAGCATAAAATAAAATAATAATGATTTTTTACCCGTTTGTTACTTATTATATAATTACAAAATACAGGGGTTCTACATTAAGAGGGCTCAAACTTTGAAATTAAATAAAACAACCTGTGTAAGCGCTATTGACATTATTTTTATTTTATTTTAAAGGTCATTAGATGACGTTATGGTATGGAATATAATTTCAGCAAAATGGCCGCCGTTACTCCGTTGTAGGTGGTGTATCCTGGTCAGAGACGCGACATTTTTAAAATACTAGTATGTATTTGAAATGTAAAATACTAAATACAAAATACCTATTTCCATTTTGTATTTAAATACTTTATTTAGAAAAGCATTTTCTATAGCATTTGAAATACCTTTTAGGACATATTTTGTATTTGCAAAATGCAAAATACTTTTTAGCGTAGCGTAGCCAGTAGCTACTAAGTGTGCGTTCCGAAATACACTGAGACCACTGTAAGACGTCAATTCAGTATACTTCAAAGCCGTTCCTTTATAATCAGTCCCGTATACTGTCAGTTATCAGTGTCAAATCGCATAATAAAAGTGACAGTGTGACAGCACTGAGAGCACCTTACCTCGAAAGCTCCAGTGCTCACAGTACAAAAAAGGCAACGTTTATGACGTCATATATTTCCCTTCGATACTGCGGTAGTATACTGTAAGTCTATAACGGAACGAATTTCTCTCCAGTACGAGCACTGAACGTACGACGCGAATTGACTGTCTGGGGTTTTCTCGCACACTATCCGGAACGGCAAAAATATTCTCCAACGACCTTGCGTTTCTTTGACGTACAAGCACTGCTTCATCGATCACGGGCCCAGTTGTCTCAAATGTTTTTATTAATGGGTTGGGGACTTTGCATGACGGCCATGAGTGCCGTATACGTATAAATTCTTATAATTCTTCTTGGATCACGTGGCGTGATCAACGCGCGCGACCGATGCAATGGTGGGGATACCGAATTACCGCGCGCGCTTCTGAATAATTTCAATATCCCGTTCCTTAGATTGTTTTCCCATCTTACCCACTTTTCCCTTTCAATATACTCCCAACTTTCCCATCTTCAATCAAATCAAATCAAAATTATTTATTTCAAGTAAACCCATTGTAGGTATTTTTGAATTGTCAGGAGGAGTCAGTCAGTATAAGTCGGTCGTGAAGCTAGTTGCCTGTTCCAAAACGTAGATCCTATGGAGAAGAATAATTCCCAAAGTGCCCGGTTGTCGGCAATAGACTTGCCTCTTACGAAAGTCCGACCAAATTGTAGTACAACAGTAAACCAGCAAAATTATCCCAAAAATAGATGGATCGTCCATTACGTTCTAACAGAAACATTCAACAGAAAGATACCGAGAATGTTGGTAACGTATTATCTGATATTTGTTTATTACCAACAAGGTGACAAACAAGCATACGGTACGGGTGTTTTAATGCCTTTTTGAAGAACTTCATGCTGTGGTCACTTGACAAGACCACAGTCGGAATGCCATCCTATAATTTGAGCGTCTGTAGACATGAGTCGTTAAAAAAATCAACATATTAAATTATTCATTTATCTATGCCGGATGTAGTGGTAGTTAATCAGAGTGCTGTTCCTATCCTTCTACTATCTATCACTACATATTATGAAACAAAGTCCCCCGCCACCTCTGTCTGTCTGTCTGTTCGTGATAAACTGAAAAACTACTAAACGGATTTTCATGCGGTTTTCACCAATAGACAGAGTAATTACAGATAATTTGTTAACGTTTTGTGTAAATTGGTTGAAATATGATGATGATTGTTTAAGATGTGCGAAGCCGGGGTGAGTTGTTAGTACTAATATAATAAAGCTGAAGAGTTTAATTGTTTGTTTGTTTGAACGCGCTAATCTCTGGAACTATCAGTCAGATTTGAATAATTCTTTTTGTATTGGATAGAGTATTCATTGAGGAAGGTAATAGGCTATGTAACATCAAGCAATGCGAACGGAGCAATGACTATATAATACGGAAGTAAATTTACGGGGAATGCCTAGTTATTTTTAAGGTTGGATAGATATTTGTTACTCTTTCACGCAAATAACTACCAACCGGATTTTAATGAAACTTTACAGTAAATAATAATCTTTTAAAAAAAGTATCGCCGACTTCAATGCAACTCAAAATACCCAAATCGCTCCAAGTGTGCCTATAAAATTTGAAGAGCTCCCTCGATTTCTCCAGGATCCCATGGGACATCATCACCTGGGAAGTATATCCTTTCAAACAAAAAAAAATCTGTCATGGTGTCTTTTAGTAATCGGTGAACTTACATAAAAAAAATTGGACCTAAGAACCTTTTTTGAAGTCGGTTAATGACATATAGCCTACTGCCATCTGAGAGCTATGTTGGCTTGCATAAATAAACCGAGTTATACCTACACGAAGATAATGTAAAAATAATAAATACTTTTATCACTGGTGGTACTTAAAGATAGATAAACTTTGTCTTTAACACTAACTTGTACGTACAGTTTTAAGGGTACCTACGACGATGATAGACGTAGACTACTTTTATTTTTAAAGTAGTTTTCGCTCGCGTCAATGTCCAGTTCGTCAATGTATCTCAGAAACAGTGTACCTGCTAAATCGTAAATAGTAAATTTCAGAAATAAATAAGAAGCAAATATCAATATTAAAGTCATTACATATTTTCGCACATATATAGTGGCACATTTTTTTCCGGGCGATAAAAACCTATTCCATACATAACAGGATTATGACAATTAATTCACGTGCGCGCACACACAATACCTACCGAATTTACCTCCCTTTTTGAAGTAAAAATTTCAAACGACGCAATAAATTATTATTATTATAGGTTTGAGTGCCTACTCTTTCTGGTCTTTTGTCTATTGACATCATAAACCAAATGTTTACGACTTACGCGGTTTGAGAACTGCCAAGAGTCTTCTCCGGGATATTTCCTCAAGTTCCGCAGGGCTGCTTTTATAAAAACGATACACAGACACATCCATCATGTCACTCTCGAAAACTGTTTCGCGTTTACAGTCCAGCTTCAATGATTATATTATACGCAGCGGCGTGCCACAGGGCTGTATTTAGATCACGTAAACCATAGTTCTTAAAGACATCATGATTTAGAATTCGAATTATGTATATTATTGTACGTATTCTTAACACTGTTGACAGAACACTGCTACACCCAGGGTGGGTGAAGATCGACTGAATAATTCATACACTGATTAAAAGAACAAATACTCGGTATTGAGATTAACGCGGTAATAGATAACGTGAATAAGTAATATTTAAATCTAAATACCTATAAAATAGAACTCAATATTGTATAACAGCATTATATGTGATGGAGTTTGTAGCAAATACGTATTAACTAACAAAAGTAGTACTGAGATGGTGTGACCTGTTATAAGTGTGAATATTTAAATTGAAAAAAGCCAAAGCGCCCAACGTAACCTGATACTTGAAAGGTCGGCTGTTCAAATCTATTTCTCTTTAGGGGATATACCAACTTGGATTGTGACTGTGACTAAATGAGTAAATACGGTGTGATTTTGTTCGGTTCCAGTGAGATGCGACTACTGGGTTTGAACCCAAAGAAAATGGGGTAATTTGAGTTTACTCAGTTTCAATAACGTATTTGTATATAAGAAATGTTACTTTTTGTTTAGAGTTAAGTATATCTTTGAATGTGGGTGGGGCATCAACATATTTGAATTTAACCCAACTTGAACTTGACTAACGAAGAAGTTAAGTAGACTGATTTCCTTAATATGCGACCTGAACTAATTTAACTAAATTATTAACTTTTAGGCTCTCCCTACTAACAAAATAACAACTTACCAAATGGGTCTGTACTCAAATTTCGTCGTCTGAATATCACTAACGACATCCTTCATAAAACACATAACAACATTAACACAACACTTCACTTAAATTTACAACAGCAAAAACAACATTACGTGAAACTAACCATCGCACGCCCTAAACGAAAACGTCACTTTTTAATAATTTTTCATTAAATTTATTGCATATTTTATGATAAAATTTGGTATCACTCAATCAAAATATTTATCTTTAGTAAATAATTAAGATTATTATTATATTTTAAGCACATAAAGCCTAGGAGAAAAGTATTAATTGTTTCACAATTATTTACCTACATAATTCCGTTGACAATAGTTCTTACCGCGATGACACATTGTCACTAACTAAACAACAATACAGGAAAACTGTTTCAAGTCCTTTGCAAACCGTACACATACATATTCATTAAATAAATTACTTTTAGGAAAAACCCATGTTTAAGAGTTACCTGCACCTTCAAATCATCAAATTTAAATTTATGATCTAAATGTACTTCTTTAGAGTATAATGGAATCTTACAAATCAAATTTACCTAATTCTAGACCACAATTCTTTGGACACAATTTTCGTCTATATAACGATGACGACTAACTTGTTCGAATTTTGCTTACTTAATATTCCCTAAATTACGTCGTCAAGTCAGCGGTGACGACAATTTTCGTCATCGTTATATAGACGAAAATTGTGTCCAAAGAATTAGGTAAATTTGATTTGAAATATTCCATTATACTAAAAAGAATTACATTTAGATCATAAATTTAAATTTGATGATTTGAAGATGCAGTTTGCAATTGCAATAATTATCCTACTAATATTATAAACGTGAAAGTTTGTGAGGATGTATGGATGTTTGTTACTCTTCACGCCAAAATTACTGAACCGATAACGATGAATCTTGGTATGTAGATAGCTGGAGACCTGGATTAACATATAGGCTACTTTTTATCCTGATATTCACACGGGATCGGGACTTAGGCGGGTGAAACCGCGGGGCGCTGCTAGTTAAACAATAAAATAGTGAAAGTAGAAGGTTATTAGGTATTATTATCAGATTTATGTTTCGCCGGATAACTGCAAATTAATTAATTGCTTAGTAAAAAAAATCCCAGACCTTCCTGATCCTGTAAAGGAAGCGACAGCAACTCTCCCTACCTCGGATTAATATTCTACTGAGGGGAAGACGGTCCACAGTCTATGTCACTATGTTTCCCTGTCACGCACCTCCGATTAGAAGAGGGGCTAGCAGACGAAACAGCCATCTGCTAATTCCTGCATATAGGACGGATTCAGTGGTCGGTTTTGCGAGGACCGACACTGCCTGGATGGTCAAGATGGGCAGTTCGTCATCAAATCATCGAAAAGGACTCTCCATGATATAAATATGTATATTAACACGATCAAGAAATAGGTATTACATACCTCTGAATTGCCTGACGTTTCGACCAGGTTGCACTCGCCGTGGTCACAGGCTGACTGTCTGACAGTCCGGTTGTTTATTCGCGATGAACTCCTAAACGAATGAACCGATTTTAATTAAATTTTGCACAATGTGTGCAGTTTGGTCCAACTTAAAAGATAGTTTTTTTTAATTGCATATTACCTAGCCATAGCAACGCGTGGCCGGGTCGCTAGTGTATATATAATTATAAGAACGAACTAAACGAAGAAAGTTGAGCTGACAAACCCAGAAGTGTGGGACAAGCAGAAGAGTAAAAATGTTTCTGTCATGATTACTATATAAAAATTGGAAGTAGGAAGCTAAATACGTTGGCGAAGATGGGTTATTAGAATAGCGAATAGGACTGTAAGGGCACGTAATTTTCGATGTTGACAAATAGTTAACTAATTGAGCTGCGAACGCAAAAAGAGGTCATGGTCATATTTACGGAGATTATAAGAAAACACTGATTGGTGATTTCTAACACTTTAATATAATACCATATTTTAGTAACATTCAATTTTTTTTTTATCCTGGCTTTCAACACAGGCACATACACGAACACATGGACACGGGAATGAATTAAATATTCATTCCCACAGTGGACATGGAGAGTGAAATCGGTCAAAGAATCCTTGATATTCAGAAATCGTAAAATTTAATTGTACTCGGTGTAAAAAAATTATAGAAATAATTATTTGAAAAGCCGAAAGGATAGGACATTATTCTATAAAATATGATTGTTACAATCAACTCACCTTCGAAATAATCACCTAAATACAGTTGGTGAAATTCATGGCTCAGTAACACCAGCGCCATTCTTAATAAAAACTGCCACGTACTAAATTATAAAGCACAAATTCAAATAATTTAAATTTACATTAAAAATATTCGAAATGATGACCCATATTCCGATGGTCACGGCGTTTGAAACAGTACTAATTTCATATGATACCTCCGGAGCTTCACTATATGTACGACGCGCATTACGTATAACGTCATCTGTGAGTTGGAAAAACCCAACTCCAAGTTTTATCATCAACAGGCCAACGTAGGGTTGACAGTTTTTGAAAAGAGAAATATTTATTCAATATTTTTACAAAATAATACACGAAAAAAATATTTACTACTATATAACAATTATATATATATGATAATTATGTATTGTAAGTCTTATCAATTTATATTTTCATTTGTTATTTCTTGAACACCAAAGCAAAAATAAATAGTTCTCTTGATTGAAATTTTTAAATGTGTGCCTAAAAGGCTATAGTACAAAACATTTCTTTCAACATTTATTAGCGAAGATGCGAGACAGAAAATCTCTGATAAATATATATTAAATTAAAGCTTGTTTGATTATTTGTTTAAACGCGCTAATCTTTGAAACTACCGTTACAGTCGGATTTGAAAAAATCTTTTTGTATAGGTTATCAAGCATTACGTTACATCACTCATTTAGCCGTAAACATTGATTTTTGTTGAGTAAGTCATACATATATGTATCTATATAAGAGACAACCCTAGTATAGAGCAATGTTATTAAAATCCGGGGAGTCAAGACGAGTTTAAACAGTTCATCGTCAAACATTGTAGCACCAAGACCCTACGGCTTAACAAATAAACTCCCAAATGGTAATATATTATTGAATATTTATAATTGCGCAATATTATTTCATCTATGTTGTTCTTGCGTTATTAATTTGAAGTATCATACCCCAAAATTAGAAAAATTAATGAGTGAGTTTAGTTTAAAAATTCAGATTATTTCTTAAACTTTTTTTTATTAATTAATATTATTTCTTGAAATATTGTTATTAAAAAAATCTCATAAAAAAGTTTTTCTTTATTGATACTGGCAGTTGTAATGAGGTAGAGGTGAGGGTCCGTTTTTTTTTGGTATAGGGGGCAAACGAGCAGATGGGTCACCTGATGGTAAGTGAGTACCACCGCCCAAGAGCATTTGCAACTCAAGAGTCACAAGTGCGTTGCCGGCCTTTGAGATGGGAGTACGCTCTTTTCTTGAAGGTTTGAAGGTCGTATCGGTCCGGAAATACCGCAGGCGACAATTTGTTCCAGAGATTGGTTGTGCGTGGCAAAAAAATTCTGGAATGATGTTTAGAGCGGTTTAAGAGTATGGTTACACCCAATAGTCCATGCCCCAATAGTCACAAGTAGGAGTAGGGGAAGGGGGGAAGAGGGAGTGTCCGGGGAGGGGGAGAAGAGAGGAAGAGAGAGGAAACGGTTAGAGCCTCCGGTATACTCACTCACTCGGCGAAATACAATGCAATCATTGCGGTTTCCTGTGAGGCCGTGGTATCACTTCGATCACTACTCTTTCACGCAAAAACCACTGAACCGATTGCAATGAAACTTGGTATGTAGATAGCTGGAGACCTGGATTAACGCATAGACTTTTTATCCCGATATTCCCACAGGATTAGGACGTATGCGGGTGAAACCGCGGGGCGCTGCTAGTATACAAATATAGTTCTGGAACGTTTAAAAGCAGAGCGAAAAGATTTCTTTTTGATAGGCGTGCACCATCTCTTCATCAAATCAATCTTCATAGGATTTATAGGATCATATTTTCTTTGTCCGTCTATCTGTAACTACTTTTTGTTCTCAAGGTTTCACATTGAAGTTAATATAAAATATTGTAGGGCTATGGTCACTTAGTCCTTCGTCCCTAAGTGTCTAAGCTAACGAAATTAAAATATACGGCCAGGTACATATTTTAATTCTCTATAATAAATTAAGCTTAGCGAGAGACAAGCCAAGTCTCACCGCACTAAAACAATAAGAAAATTTTAATTTGTAATTATATTAGGTATATCATATGTACAATTTTTTTTTGCGAACACTAAAAGTTGACGAATTGGCCGTGAATGAGTCCTACAGCAAATTCTTGCTTTTTTTCAGTTTTAGGTGTGTAATGTTTTTAAACGTCCATAGAACACTTCCACATTTTGGAAAAAAAATATTTTTACTTAGACAATTCATGCAATTGCTAGATTAATTAAGTAATCTAGCAATTTAAAGGAGTTTCTTGCCTGCTCTTCTCCATAGGATCTACGTATTGGAACAGGCAACTAGCTTCACGACTGACTAAGTCTGACTGGCTCCTACTCCTGACATTATTGGTTTAATTGAAATAAATGGTTTTCATTTGATTTGATAAATAGTTAAACGTTAATTTTCCATTTTCTCAGGAAATAATAGCTTGCGGTTTAAAAGGAAAATAATGAAATAGATGCCGTTTAAAATGTTATCGCTAAAATATAATAATTATGAGAATTGTCCTATACGTGGAATCCAGCTAGTAGTTGAGTTCTGAATTAGTTGGTTTTCCTTAAACTTTGCTCTGTTTATACGCAGGAGGTTCCTCCTTTAGGTATAAAGTCGAGTGTATTTTTTTCTGAGATGCGATTGATATTTGTGTGGTAGGAAATTTAAGGAGGTTGTATTATTATTCAACCTTTTCGTGAGTGGTATTCATATAATTAAGGATATACAGTTTTACTCACGTGTATATTTCAGGCATGCCCGACTAGTTTCGCACCCGGGCACCTGCAATCGACGTGGCAGGACGCCTCACCCTTGAAATCCCCGAAATATACACGTGAGTAATACCATATATCCTTAATTGTCACGCTAAAAATCAAATGTGGCAATCTCCAACATAAACACAACGGCATAAAAAGGGATTTCGTTTAAATGATGTTATACTCTATGTACAGTGATGTTTTTGGGTAATAGTTGAAATTACAGTGTTTAAAATGATAATAAGTTTTCAAAACATTGGTTGCTGTAGAACAGTTAGGTAGAAAATCGTATTTTATTTTGGAGATGGCCACTTTTGATTTGGCACTTGCTATGGATTTGGCTTTATTTGAACTGAATTCGAGTGGAGATGGCTATGAATGATTTGTTGAATCAGTTAAAGGAATGAAAGTTGTCACAAAATATTTAAATAAATACTATCTAAAGATCAAATTAAATTTCATATGTTACACGGTACAGTTTTTAAATCTTATTTAATTTTTATTATCTAATTTGGTCCCCAAAAATTGTGTAAAAAATTTAAACTTAATCGGTCTAGTAGATTCGGAGTAAATTGGCTGTAACAGACGGACACACACGACACAGACACGAGTGATCCCATAAGGTTTTCGTTTTTTTTTATTCGGAGGTACGGAACCCTAAAAACGCCTAAGATAGTATTATTCCAGGTCGTTCGTGATCTAGGTACCTACCTACTTACACCAGCTTATTTCAATTAAATTGGTTAGAAATATTAAAAATAAGCTTATGTAGGTAGGTACCTACATACTAGATTGGTAAGTACTTGCCAAAATAACAATAAAACCATAAAAACTGACAACCCTACCAGCGTGAGCTAGATCTACCTAGTAATGATAGTACATGAAAAGGATTTAGGTAATCAGTTTTTTTAATTTTTCTCCACGTTTCAATACTTTTTTTCAGAACAGTCTTCTTCTTAGCTTTCTGTGGTGGTACTTTTAATTGTCACTATTTTCCATTTTATTTTATTTAATAGGTAACAACAAACAGGTACATCGGCAAAGTTTGAATGTTACTGGTAGCCATATTGAAAAAAACGCGCGATGTTAATGGACTTTTGAACGGAGATGGCAAAGATTGAAAAAATCTCGCAAATAACGGTGGTTTTTTTCTTCAGGTTGCAGTGGAGATGGCGTTATTTGATTTAAACTGATATGACCACAGATACGCTTACCTTTCTTTTTGTCTAAGGAGATGACAACATTTGAACTTTACATAATTAATATCTATAGATATTATATTAACCGACTTTTTTAGGGGACGGAGCAATGTAAATAAACTAATTCCGTGATATCAGCAGATTGCCTTTCCGGATATCCGTGTTTTTTTTTTTGTGAGAAGCGTGAAGTTGTATTTCTGCGTTAAGTGGCATCGACAGAGCTCCATGAAATATTTCACGGTTGCGCGCGAGTCGCGGTGGAGAGTTTCTGACGTCATTGTCTAGATACAATTTATCATCCAATGGTTTGCCAACTTAATCTAATATTACAAATAACGTATATATAAATAGACGTTTGTTTGTTGGTATTTTATCCGTTCATCATAAAATTTTGCATTCACTTTGCCAGGGATGCAGAGAAGGACATTATCTAGTAATAATAACTCAGTGATTTCCAAAAAAGTACTGTCCCCGAAGGATGGAAAAAATACTTTTACGATTTTGTCTTTTGTCCACGATTAATAACAGATTATTTTGGTACTAACAGTATTATTGTTGATATATAAACGTTTATACATAACACTAATTGGCAAATATTTAAAACAAACAGGTTTTCCTCACATTATGTTAACGTTCGTATGACGATTATTTACTTGTTTATTACATTTCACATAGATCGTCACCGTGAATCATGTGAAGGTCGCAAACTAGCACACGGACTGGCTGATGGTTAGGGCTAACAAATAAAAATGGGTTTTCAATAGAAATTGAAATGCATTTATAAAAATACTTCATTCATAGTAATCAACTCTAAACTTAGATTTAAAGTGAAAACAAATGAGTATTAGAATAAAAAATAATGAATAATTTGAAATATTTTGCCTAACTGGTACTATAATTCTATAATAATTTGCTCCAACAAATTTAACCTAAAGCTACCCACACATCTCGTTGTTCTGGGAAAATACTATGTAATTACTCATCGGCAGTTCATCCTCAGAAGAATACGCTATACCTTTGGAGCTAATATTAATACCACCTACATTTCTAAGGATATTTAAAGATGGAATTATTAGGTCTAAAACTGTGGCATGGGAGATGGTCTCTTTTTTTCTAACAGGATCAGACGTGATAAGTGATTTTTACTAATGTTAAGTAAGTCTCTGTTCGTGGCAATACGTGACCGTTTACGCATATTATCCCTACGGAACATTCTACAGTCCTTATTTTGAGCTTCCTCAGCTTCCACAGAGAGCTGCCCGATTGGCAAGAGCTGATTGGATAATTTTCACACTGTGCCCTGTAAGCAGTGGGAGACTTATTTTTTAAAGTTAGCCTTGTACATGAAGACAAGCAAAACCGTTTGTCCCCTCTTAATAAAAAGAAATTGGTATTCATTCACCATAATTCACCCTATGACCATTACAAGTAATATTGATTATGTGGTAAATGAAAATACGGCGAATTATATTTGTTATTTGGCCTAAATAAACTACTTGAACGTAATATCCGGTATCTGGCCCAGGATACCTGCTTACTATCCGGTTACCGAATATACGTTTCATCTCTAATATCTATATACACAAAAATTTCGTGTCACGTTGTTTGTTCACATGAACTTCTAAACTAATAAACCGCTTTTAATGGAATTTTGCACAATGTGTGCAGTTGGGTCCAACTTGAGAGATAGTAAGTTTTTTTTTCATTTCATATTGTCAAGCCACAGCAACGGGTGGCCGCAGAGCAAGTATCTACTACTAATCTACTAGCGGACCCGATAGACGTTGTCCTGCCCCAACTTAAAAAATATTATTCCTTGAACCCTATCGCAGCGCCATCTACCGGGCTCAATTGTAAATCTAAACCATTCTGGAATCCACCTGAAGACACAAAAAATTTATAGGTATATATTAAAAAAATAGTCAATTTATGCTGTATTAATTTATCTTTTAAGACAGAATAGTTGACCATTTCTGTTTCACGAGATATAAACTAAAAAGGGCAGATGTGAAAGCCATTAATAATACTATAAAACCCGGATACTTCATTTCCTCCTGTCTCTTTCTATGAAAAGTTAATTCAAATTCAAATTCAAATTCAAAATCATTTATTCAATTAAGACACTAAGTGACATTTATGAACGTTAAATTGAAGCTACTGTTAAAAATCATAGATCGACGCAAATAGACGCCACAGCATGTACTGGATTGTCGAGGTAAATTAGGTGAAAACACCAAAATCTACTGCCTGCTTGTGTCGATCTATAACTTCCAGTTTCCAAAATGCGTAGAGCCTTATGAGAAGAATACTGGCAAAGAAACTCATGGCCACTCTTTTTAAAAGTCAGATCTTCAGGTACAATGGTATTAGTGTTACATAAAAGATAAGCATGATGCAAGCTGTTGCCACCTGAATTACATTTTATTGAAATGCTCCAAAAGCTAACGCACAAACAAAAAATATCACTCAGTGATACCGTTGAAGGTTCGAACCTATTAAACATAGAAATCATTCAAGGTGCACATCAGTTACAAAGTCTACTGTTAAAACTAATTCGTGACTGGATTAAGAGGCTAGAGTTGCAGTTGAACGAACCAAAATAATAGTATAGGCTAAAGCATCGCTGACTAAGCCGACCAGTCACCCCAAGCAGCACCCGTTCACGAGTATGACGCATGGACCAGCCATCGTCTCCTTCGCCATATCAGAGGGAAAGAAACGACCCGCCCCATGACGACGCCGCAAGCAATGACATTTTAGTGAGCATGACGAGCCATAGTCGAGATACTGATAAAAATCACTACTAGTCAAAATTACCATAATAATCGTCACGCATTACTTTCAACTAACAATGGTTTGTTAATAATTTAGTCTAATTATAAGACAAAGAAGTTTGTGTGTATATACCTAAAGACACCTTAAGCCCAAGACTGTTTGTCGTTTAGATAATCGTTGATCGTATAGTAGGCTTTCCTAATAAGGTGATTTTTTACAGTACGCTTAAATTTATCTACAGGAAGGTCGATTACATCTATAGGAATTTTATTATAAAAACGTATACCAAGACCTTCGAACGAGTTGTGTACCTTATGTAAGCGATGATAGGTAGCAACGAGTTTAGACTTGTTTCTTGTATTAATATTGTGTATATCACTGTTTTTCTTATAGTCATTGATATTGTGCCTAACAAACATAATATTTGCAAATATATACTGTGATGCAACAGTTAAAATACCTATATCCTTAAACAACTCTCGAAGAGAGACTCTAGCACCTAAATTGTATATTGAGCGGATGGCTCTTTTTTGAAGAATAAAAATCGTTTCAACATCAGCCGCCTTGCCCCAAAGTAGTATACCATAGGACATGACGCTGTGAAAGTAGCTAAAATAAACAAGCCTAGCTGTGTCCGTATCAGTGAGCTGACGTACCTTCCATACTGCGTAAGCTGCCGAACTAAGCCTACCTGCAAGGCTGTCTATCTGGGGTCCCCATTGCAGTTTACTGTCTAATGTAAGTCCCAAGAATACTGTTGAGTCTACAATACTTATTATTTCATTATTTAGAGTTAGATTAGTGCCTAGCTGTTTTACATTTGGTATGGTAAATCTCACACACTTTGTTTTATTTGAGTTCAGTAGGAGATTGTTAGTTGAAAACCAATACAATACATCATTTAGCGCCCTATTCACATCGTCAAAAACTGTTTTTTTACGATCGACTTTGAAAATAAGTGACGTATCATCAGCAAATAGAACTATATCACAGCGATCTTTTAAATAATAAGGTAAATCGTTTATATATATGAGAAAAAGTAGAGGACCCAGTATAGAGCCCTGGGGAACGCCCATAGTAACAGGTAATCCAGAAGACCTCGCACCATTGACATCTACATGTTGAATTCTATCTTTCAAGTAGGAAACAATTAGTTCCAAAGCAATACCATTAACACCATAATGCCTAAGTTTAAGAATAAGCGTGTTGTGTTCTACACAGTCAAAAGCTTTAGAGAGATCGCAAAATACACCTATCGCATCTTGCGAATTCTCCCATGCATTAAATATATGTCTCAAAAGAGTTGCACCAGCATCAATTGTTGAACGACCCTTTGTAAAGCCAAATTGTTTTTTGTGCAATAAATTATTTCGATTAAAATGGCTTTCTAGTTGTTGCAGGATAACTTTTTCAAAAATTTTACTTATAGCCGGCAAGATTGAGATTGGCCTAAAGTTACTTGGTTCAGTTGTACAACCCTTCTTGAATAAAGGTATTACTTTGCTATACTTCATCAGGTTAGGAAAAACACCAGAATCAACACATCGATTGAATGTTATAGCTAGAAATGGCGCTATATCAATTATAATAGTTTCTATTAATTTAACAGAAATCCCCCATAAGTCCCCTGAATTCTTAGAGTTAAGAGACTTAAACGTTTTTATAATGTCTGTGGGGTTTATGAATTCAAATTTAAATAAGTTCTTACATTTGTTTACATTGGCCCTTAACAACAATTCAGACCTGGACGCACAAGAATTCAAGGTACTAGTTGTACTAACTGGTATATTTGTGAAAAAGGTATTAAAAGATTCAGCTATGTCTAAGTTGTTTGTTATAAACCTATTATTAATATTTAATTTTAAATTGTTATCTCGAGGTTTACTACGTCCAGTTTCATTATTAATAATGTTCCATGTAGCTGTTATTTTATTATTTGAAGACTTAATCTTATTACTTATGTATAAAGACTTTGCCATAGAACATGTTTTCTTAAAAATCTTTGAGTAATTTTTGACATATTCATGAAATTTTATTTTATCTCTAGTCAATTAATTCATTAGCATCTAAATAGTGTGCGAGTCTAGGTAAATTGTGTCTTTACAGTATTCAAATTCAATTCAAATTCAAATAGTTTATTGCGAATATACGATGATACAATTGGTGTTTACATATTATGTTTATCAGTTATAGAACAAACATTTAGTGCAGCTATATTCCGTCATTTGGCAAGCAATATTCATCACATTTTATTAGTTTTATATTAAATCATTTAAACATGCTCTAGTTATCAAATTGAACTTCACATGATGCATAATCAAAAATAATATAAATATCAATTACTTTAATATAATCCATTTCATTGTTTTTATTTTTAGGGTTCCATACCTCGAAAGGAAAAAACGGAACCCTTATAGGATCAGTGTGTTGTCCGTCCGTACGTGGGTCTGTCTGTCTGTCAAGACCCTTTTTCTCAGGAACGCGTGGAGGTATCAAGCTGGAATTTATATCAAATACTCAAGTCTACTGTCCCTTGGAGCTGTGAAAAAATCAAACTTCTAAGCATACGCAATCAAAAGATACCTACAGCCGTTTATGCCGCAAATTTTCGACACTCGCAAGGGAATCAAAACCTACAGGGTACTTACTTCCCATGAACCCAGAATCTTGAAGTTTGGTACGAAGCAACGTCTTATAGCACAGATAAAGGAAAAAATGCGAAAACCGTATATTTTTAGTTACATCATGTAATAAATAAATTTTACGGAACCCTCGGTGCGCGAGTCCGACTCGCACTTGGCCGGTTTTTTATTTATACAAGTCAATTCAGTTATGAGTCATCTAACAGCCAACTATTGGATTTTATATTTGTCTTGGAGATATTCTTTCACACTGTAGTATGCCCTATTAACAAGAAATTGCTTCAATAGCGTTATAATCTATGTTGGAGCATCTCAATATGTATAATGGCAAATGGTTATAAACTCGAGGCGCCATACAAAATATGCTGTTGCTAAATTGATCTGTTTTTATTACGTTTACTCTGTAGGCGCTCAAATAAAGAAATATGTGTAATAATATTCGGTTCTTGTATTTTTTAATGAATGTTAGGAATGTGGTTTACTCGTTATTACTATTCTTGGTATCCCCCCAGCTTAGCTTTAAATGTTTATGTTAGAAGCGCAACCATTCCATCGCAAGTCGAATTTAATTAGTGACACAGTTTTGTTTATTCATAAATTAAGTTTCCTAGGCTAATATAGCCTTGGGATTACCATTTTGTTTATCAAAGCCATAGTTTACTCGGGTACGTATTACAATGCCGAAAGTTCTTAATACCTACATCTGGAAAACCCACGCTTAAAACGTCGAAAATCCGAATACCGAACGTATGAAATACCTGTACCCGATATACCGAAGCTCAATATGTCTAATTTCAAATAAGCGAAAGTTCTAAATTCCGAAAGTTCCATATCCCGATAGTTCCAAATCACGAAAGATTAATTTGTATTAACGTTTAATGTGTATAAACACCCCGGCTCGGATAGATTAGGTTAGAAGGCTAAGGCGGGAGCGTAGCGGAGCGGAGCCCCCGCGTTAGCCTTCGTGGTTATTTTTTTTTTAAACCACTCAGAAATAGGAGCACCGCGAATTTTGAGAGGTATGTCAAACGATTTTATATATAATGTATGTTCTGTCAAACGATGTTATATTTAATGTATGTTATGCTTGTAAAAATTAGTTATTTTAAAATTATATCAATCGTTCATTATATTAAATATTAGAGATTTTGTTGTTATATCATCTATTACTTACCCATTTGAAATTTATCTTTTATCGGGTTTTAAAACTTTCGGTCATATAAACGGTCGGTATTTTAATATTCGGCATTTTAGTATTAGGCGTTCCGATTATAGGTCTTATAAGATTCTGTATTTTGAGTTTTCGGTATTTTAAACTTTCGGTATTTAGAACTTTCAATCATATAAACATTCGGGATTTTAATATTCGGCCTTCCCTTCGTAGGGCTTATGAAATTCGGTATTTTCAAATTCGGCATTGTAATACGTACCCAGTTTACTCACATTCAAAATATTTGAAGATTTATTGTTGCAAGCAAAGCTATGTCTAATACTTACTGTGCTTGCGGTACAGTCTTTCCGTATCTCTTTAGTTATTTAGACATAGATAGTATTTTTGACGGCAAATACTATGAAGATAACATTATAGTCTATATAGATATAGCTAACATATTGTTATGTACCTAAATAGATTTATGCGATTCAAATGTTAATTGGCACTATTATCCAATTTTTTTTTCTACTTCTCTGATCGTACACTCAAGTGCCAATAAGACAAATGTGCACCACAAATTACCTGTTCCTAGTATAGTCCATCTAAAGGTTGCTTGTAAGAGATTGCAGACTGCGATAAGGCCGCCCATTGTACCACTGTTTCTAATGTATTTCTTTTAATTGTATCCTATTTATGGTGTGCAATAAAAAGTATATATCTATCTAATATAATAAAGCTGAAAAAGTGTTTTGTTTAATTGTTTGTTTGATTAAACGCTGTAATCTCTGGAACTATCAGTCAGATTTGAATAATTATTTATGTATTGAATAGAATATTCTTTGAAGGTTATACATAATATCACGGTACAACAATTAGGACCGGAGCAGTGACCATAAACGTATGTGAAGCGGCTAGTCTATATTAAAATAGCATTGATTTAATACTTTATTGCCAGCCTATATATAAGCCTAAATCTTGAGCGGTTTTGAATTCATGTTATCTAGTTTAGTAACCGGTTTCAGACCTTCGTAAGTGTTACTTTGAGTAACTAATATTTGTCTAACAACTACATTTTAACACTAGCGTTTTTAATTATTGTAGGTTGGACAAAGTGCTCAACAAACGACGAATCTTATTTTAGTAGCTTGTGGAGCTCAGTCAATAAATCATTGAAACGATCACCCCAACTACAGGAAACTGTTACATTAAACACCTAACAACTACTGTAAATTACACCCGTTCAGAAACTAAAGCAAATAAGTTGTTAAAACATAGTTGTATGATTGAATATTATTTAAAACAATTTATTTAGTTGTACATAATAGGTTGTATACGTCTATATTCTATCTTCTTCTAATATATAAAATTCTCGTGTCGCGGTGTTTATTTCTAAAATCCTCCGAAAGGCTGGACCGATTTTTATGAAATTTTGTGTGCATATCGGGTAGGTTTGAGAATTGGTCAACTTTTTCATACCCCTAAATGATAAGGGTGATCCACGCTTAAATATTTTTTTAAAATTTTTTGACAATTTTTTTTATTTTATTATGATTTATCATTGAAAAATACATACAATTTCAAATTTAGGTTGCTAGTGTTTTATAATCAAATCAATTTATATGAATGTACCCTTAACGGTTTAAGTTAAACACATTTTTCAGTGGTATTGAAGGAGTTTTATGTCGACACCTTGCACGCTATATTGTAAATTCGTTTAGAGAATAATTTAGAAGGAAACAAGAGTTCAAAGCTCCAGATGTGTCAAGGTTAACGTTTGCTCTAGTTCGGCTCTAGGCTTCCGAGCTTGTGACCTACACTGCAGTCCGTAAGCTGACCTAATTTAATTCCGTTCTATCCAATTCAGGTAGTATTATGGTTTTGTATGCCAGGCATTTTATTACATATAATGTTGACGTGCTTATTTTAAACTCATGTTCATATTAAATGTAGATGGAGCTCTGTTTAGATAGATATACCAGTACTATAGCGGGGACTGGCTCTTGCATCATTAGCAATAGAGGCGTTACGGTCTCCGCTAAGAAGATAGTGACGATGAATCTGACGTACTGACTATAGGTACTTTTTTTATATAATGCTAGCGGACCTGACAGACGTTGTCATGCGAGACGTAAAAATTATTATGCCTGGAACCCTATCGCAGCGCCATCTACCGGGTCCAATTGTAAATATAAACGATTCTCGAATCCACCTGAAGACACACAAACAATTTCCTGAAAATCGGTCTAGCCGTTTAGGAAGAGTTCAGTGACACACGCACACGCACAGAAGAAATATACATATAAAGATGACTAGCAACCCGCCCCGGCTTCGCACGGGTAATAAGCATATATTGATTTTTTCCAGCATCTTCAATTGTTGAAGTTATTGTCTTCATCGTCATATTTCAATCGATTTACACAAAATCTTTTCAAATTATACATCTAAACCTTCCTCATGAATCACTCTATCTATTAGCGAAATCCCTATGAAAATCGATTCGGTAGTTATTGAGTTTATCGCGAACAGACAGACAGACGCGGCGGGGGACTTTGTTCTATAATATGTAGTGATTTATTGCTAAGGTTTGGTAAAAGCGGTTACCGGTGTCTGACTGTTTATAAACTATCGCCACAGAACTAGTGTCAGTAGATAATATTCTTGAATTCTAAACCGGGGCCACATCGAACTTTTGGTGCATGTAGCAACTATTCTTTTAAAAATAGGTGTATGTTAGGCAAACTATGTAACACCATAAAGGATTCAATCGTAGACTGTAGTTAGGCAATCAATCAAATACTCATTTAATTGATTGCCTTACTAAAGTCTAATGGACACCCGTCCATTACGAACTGAACGATGTTACACGAACGTAATCTGATAATAATTTGATGTACAATTTGGCCCGGATATTTAAATCGAGAGGGGATAAAAGTCAACTCCGAACCAGAAAAAAAATTTGGATTCAAGTTTTTTGAAGTGAAAACTTCTTTAGCGGCGTTGTGCACTTTTTGGGATGGGTAAAACATGTTAAACTCGCGTCAGGACATGTAACCTGATCGAAAATTTTTATTTAAAAAAATATAACATTTGAAATTCAAACATTTATGAGCGGCACTGAATATAAAGTAGGTATACATTTAGATATGTTATTACCTACTTTTTTATTTTTAACCTAATTATATATATATACAGATGTGTGTGTGTATGTATATGCAAATACATTGTGAAGTTATGTTTTCACTTCTGACGTGTACTCCTACGACCGACTGTTTTTTTTTTGTAACAACATTGTTAACCATGGATTCTTGCAAAAAAATAATGTTCAATTTGATATCAAGTAATTTTTGTGAGCCTTTTTTTCTTTCCTAACAACCTAAGTAAAACTGTTTACATCGATAAGGAAAATACACTTCAATTATCAAGTGAATCGCAAAAACTAAGCATGCGTGCACACCGCTTTCATTCTACTCGTATCACCAAGCCAAATGTAGGTTGGTGGAAGCAACATTATTTCGTATTTTCCTTGTATAATACGCAGCGTCTAACATACATCGTTTCTTATACTATTCATTATTCCTATATTGATTCACATTCTTGGTACATGATTAAGGGTTTCGTAAGAGAAGTTAATAGCCAAAAAACTAGCTCTATTTATTGGGTGGTAAATCATTAGGACTAGCTTAACTATAATATGATATCGTAGGTGCTTGACTTGTTATCGTAATGTAGTTTAAGCAAAATCGAAGGCTAAGGAACAAAGTTAATCAACGATTGAAAAGGCAAAATATTTAAATGACAAAATAATACCTCAGGAAGATAACGCAAAGTACTTGGGAATGCATTTGGACAAAAGATTAACATGGCGAAAGCATATTTGGACTAAGAGAAAGCTACTGGATGGAAAACTTCGTAGTCTAAACTGGCTAATTGGACGACATTCACAACTGAACGACAGCAGTAAAATGTTGGTATACAAATCTATAATTAAACCCATTTGGACGTACGGCATACAGCTATGGGGAACTGCGAGCAACAGTAACATCGAAATACTAGAAATATTCCAAAACAAAGCATTAAGAAGAGGTAAATATAAGTAAATTGCTTAGTTGTTTTTGTATAAAGTACTAGCGATCCGCCGATAACAAATAGCTGTAGCACTCGGCGGTAATGTAGCTCTCTATTAGTGAAAGTATTTACTAAAATGAGACCAGTAGTTTCAGGTATTACCCATCCCATATGTTCGGTGTAATGCTGACACCGAACACGTGATGTGAGCCCGGGAATTTCGAAATATTAGTTTAACAATTAGTGTACTGCAAGAAGTCGCCGCGAACAGTTGCATAGTTGTCGGTATCTAAAAACCATTAACATTTAAACATTTTTATAGTCAAGGTGAATATTTCCATTTTAACATTAACTAGTAACCCGACCGGCTTTGCACGGGAGACATCTTCAACAATCATCAACATATAACAATCAATTTACACAAAATCTTAACAAATTGCACACCTAAACCTTCCTTGTGAATTAATCTGTCTATTAGTGATAACCGCATGAAAATCCGTTCAGTAATTTTTCACTTTATCGCGAACAGACAGACAGTCCAAAAATAAAAGATAAAGTTAGAGGAATTAGTTTTATGAACGCAGCGGGGGACTTTGTTTCATAACATGTAGTGATAATAGTGAACGAGTAGGTAGTATATAATTATCAATAAATTTCGTTATTGAACTTAACATTTCTATACACGAACTCCTGAATCTTAAGCACCCTCCCTGATCGTATCCCAAATAACATATATATGTGTATACGTACAAACTTTACCTCTTTATACGTGGGTCACACTGAAAGTTTTTAGAATAGAGCAGTGAGAAAAGCAGCCGATAAAAAAATTATTTCAATTTCGAATTAGGAACTCTTTGGGAATCTGTAGATGTTAATTGATTTCATATGTGATTTGTTTTTACAAATGGCGGCAATTTAAAAAGTGTTTGTCGTGCATCGGTGCATCGAAATGGATTTGACTACAGAAAATTTTCGCTCATTGATTTTTTTACGACTTTCGTTGCGGTCTTACTCAACAACAATGTTACGATAGACTTCGATTGGCATTTTATTACGAAGCCCCATCTCGTGCCTCTGTTTACAACAATGTTTAATGAGTTTAAACGTGGTCGAAGCAAACTCCCTGATATTTCTCGAGAAGGACGTCCTTCTACGGCGACTACTGAAGATAACGTGAGTGCTGTGCAGCTAATGATAGAAGCTGATAGAAGGGTGATATATCAACAGATTCGGGCAGCTTTAGGCATTGGTATGAGTCCAGTACAAAAAGTCTTACATTAACATTTAGGCGTCAGAAAGCTTTGTACTAGATGGATACCTCATAATTTGGCGGAAGATCAAAAACGCCGTCGTTTGGATTGGTGCCGCTCAATGCTTGAAAAGTATGACGGAGGTGACTCGAATGCTGTAGGTATATCACAATCGTCGCAGGTGATGAAAGCTGGATATATTGTTACGAACCCGAAACCAAAAGACAATCTGCGCAATGGATATTTCCATTCGAAGATTTGCCGACAAAAGTAAAGAAGAGCAGAAGTCAAGAGAAAAAGATGATTGCCTCATTCTTTGGACGGACGGATCATTTCGCAACAATCATTTTAGAAGATAATAAGACTTACTGCAGATTGTCAGTCACTGTCTACCAGTTGTCTAGGAAAATGTTAGACAACAGCACTCAAGAAGCAGGATCCTCCTCCACCACGACCTCTCCACCTCACTCCGCCAGACGGACTATCGAATATTTGTCTATCGAAGGTGTGGAGCTAGTGAGTCATCCTCCTTACAGTCCCGACCTGGCACTTTGTGACTTTTATTTATTTCCAAAAATAAAAGATAAACTTAGGGGAATTAGTTTTATGAACCCTGAAGATGCCGTGGTTGCGTTTGACAAAGGCGTGGAAGAGATCCCTAAAGAAGAATGGGCTCACTGCTTCAGTCAATGGTGCTTAGAAAGAAACGGAGACTACTTCGAAAAGCAATAAAATTTTTAACAGGCTTCTTCCGTATCCTATATCATTCCGTTTTTTATTTTTTTTAAACTTTCAGTGTGACCCCCTTATGATACTAGTATGGATCAGTATTGGTAATCCCACTAATATTATAAATGTGAAAGTTTGGATGGATGGATGGATGGATGTTCGTTACTCTTTCACGCAAAAACCACTAAACCGATTGCGATGAAAAAACTTGGCTAGATAGCTGGAGACCTGGATTAACGCATAGGCTACGTTTTATCCCGATATTCCCACGGGATCATGACTTACGCGGGTGAAACCGCGGGGCTCTGCTAGTTGGACTATAAATATAACACAATTGTTTTAACAGTTATCACTATTAGCAATTGCTGGGTTACTTTCAAATTACAAATGTCAGTCCAAACTCAAAACGGAATTGCCGAAAGTCATGTTTGCTCAAATCTATTACCGTAAAGGTAAATAAGATGTCAAAACATTTAAATCATTCTGTACAAGTACAATAGTTAGGGTAATGTATCAGGTAAGTATATCTTACCGGTGAAAAGTTAAAAACACAACGCTTTCTTACTGTCATTAAAGTAACAAACAAGTTTGCCAACACGTTTTTATAAGTTTTCGTTTGCAGCGTCTGCAACGACGGATGTCGCTTCAAAGATGGATTTTGAAAGGAGGTAGCAGATTGAAATTTCTACTTGAGACAGAGCCAGACTGGAATAAACCCAACGTAAACTGTTAAACAGTTCTTTAGCAGTTTTGTATTTTTGATATCGAATGCAATCGTTAATTCTCAAATCAATCAAATAAAATACTTTTATCGCTGTTTGGTATTTAAAGTTGATAAACTTTGTCATTGATACTAATTAATTTGGAAAAGTAATTCAACAGCAACGACGATCATGGAGATGGACCACTTTTACTTTCGAATATCTAACCCAAGTGAGATGTGGGGGATAAAACTTTGAATGCTCACCTCAATGATGGGTGAAATTGGAGAAGTACTAATTGCACGAAGTACTTGCCTACCTTCAATTGGTAATCCGGTTACCTTTAACCATGTCCCTTCGATAAAAAGCAAAAAATGGCTGGCATCTAGCTAGAATAATGTTATGCGTGTTGCTTCTTATGGTCAATAGAAATAGTATCTCCAGAGCTACGAGGCACTAAATTGACCGGTACGGCGACCTCTGTCGAGGTTTTAGTCATTAATCATGGTCTAAAAAACGTTACGGTTTTGGTCTAGACTCTGAACAGTCATAGTTTAGTTGATGTTATTGACCTCAACAGACGTGGTGTCGCCGTTTGTCATCATCTAAATGAGGATTACCTTTCTTATGTAGGAATGTAAGTTTATTAAAATTATGATCATTTGGTGATTTACTTACAAATAAGCACTTTATTATCCAAGATCTGAAATTAGTATACCAAATACTTAATTTCAATGTACACCTTTTTGTAGGCCCTAATTACCAAAGACAAACTGCTCTTTATTTTTAAACCCAACAAAAGGGTCCTTCATCATGGAGTGCAGTGACCTGATATATTAGTTTCAAATGATGCATTAACGAAGTACATATAAGGGTACACAATTTTGTATCTTTAGATATAATATCTAAAGATACTAGATTGTACACTTGATATCTAATCTAATATCTTATCTGTTACATGTGTATTTAAGAATAACAGGAGAAGCATTCGACATTATTAAATGGGGGTGCTGTAGCATTATTTGGAATTTATTATAATTTTTAATTATAGGTGTCTACACGTCGCACACGCGTTTTTGACCATTCTATGCGGTCAAAAGTCAAATGATTGAAGTACAAACGCCATTAAAAAACGACAGCCTGAGTTAGAGGACAGTTTCGAGAACTATAGACAACCCTTTCCACCCTTCACCCGCGCACACGTCTCCTTTCACTTAAGTCGGAGTTTGTTCGGTCAACTTGTTGTCTGATTTCGGCAGCGTTCGTGTAAAACCTCAATATTGCAGTAAAATATTTTATAATAAAGTGTTTGTGATTAATCCTGGTACTACAGGTAATAATGCAACACTTTATTATATCTATTTTTTAGTTGTTTTCATCATTATAAAGTTTAGTTATGGTACTTTAAAGGAATCCTTAAATTAGAGTGAGAAATTTTCTTAAATATTTTATTTAATCGAGTATTTGTTGTACTACCAAGTCGGATCCTGTTATTATTTCTAATAGAATCCAAAGTTTGAACCCTTGAGTAGTACAAAATAAAAGAAACTGCCGCGGAAAAGCGCGGATATGATGGTTCTTGGTGCTATGAACTTTTTTTACCGAATAAACAAAAAAAAGAATACTGACATAAATGGTATTATAAAAGAAATATTTTTATTGTAGGTCCACAAAGTGCTTCGGGAGTAAGGAGCGTGACCCGTAAATATTTATTTCATCGAATGCAGGGCTTTGATTTATCGAATTTAGAAGATAAATTAAATATCTTGACAGATCAACTTATATCGGGGTTAGGTTACACAAAAGACCAAATTGAGAGCTTAAAACGTATTTTATCACACTTCAAATCGCAAATTAAGCAGCTTGTTAAGCCCATGAAAAGTAAGACGTTAATCTTAAAGTAATCATTCTTGGCTAAAAGGTACGTTTGAGATATTCACACCACAACCTCGACCTGGACGAAAATCTAAATCATTTAAAAAATCAAGCGAGAGAAGTAAGTGGAGTAAAACAGAAGAAGTACGGTCCAGTCTAGAAAAAGATAATCATTCCTGCTATTCAAGTTTAATTGCGGAAAGTTGGAAAATGAGATACTTCCGAAATACTCGAAGAAATCACCAGCAGTCCGACAAGCACCACTTAATATAAAAAAACTATTTCTAAATTAGAAATCAAAAATCTGGCTCACCAACACCAACACAAGCATCGTTGATTGAACCCGATTTAACTCGTCGACAATACGAAATAGTGAGGAATACCACCGATAAAACCGATTTACAGCCTTTGGTAGACCTTACTATTAAGCGTATATCCATGTTTAAAAAAGGTTCTAACATAAGTAAAAGATCTAGAACGAGCGGGCTTAAAGTCTATTTCAAAACGGTGCTGTGATGGCTATCAACAATCTCAATTTACACAAAAATTTGTTACTGATGCTGACTCAGATGCGAACATATTCCAAAGTTGTTTAGTTCCGTAACGTAAAAATAAGAACTATGAACTCCTTTTTACCTAAAACAATTGGTCTTTTTATGCCTGCGAAGCCGAATGTTCGTGATGATTGTTCTAAGAGTGATGAAGATGTACATTAATTTTTTTAAATATATTTTGTACTTTTCTTTAATTAAATCGTATCTATAAATTTATAAAATGTATTTTTTCTTAGATTTAAAACTTTTAGAATAGACTTATAACATGAAATAATTTTGGCCGCGTAGAATGGTCAAATACCCCTATGTGCGTCGTTCAAAGGGAATAGTGCCCCGCCCCAGCGCTTGTCTTCGTTAAAGGCAGCTATTGTACTGTAAGACAAGCGATACAAAAGCTATGACTGTCTGACAGCAATAGCTGTTGCATTGCAGAGGTATCAAACCATTGGAACCAATCCAAATAACATATATACAGCGTTATCATACGAAATCTTGCATAATATTGTAATAGGCATCAGTTTAATGTTCATTTTAGTTTTAATGTAGTGAAGTTTAGTTTTAGAAAGTACTGGCCATTAAATGATATGTATAATTTTTTTTTTTCAAATCGGACAATAGAATATTGAGTTACAGATATCTATGTGACTACTACTGTTGTAATTTCGAAAACAATGAAAAAAACGAGTTTCGTGTTTTGATAAAACATTGTTTTTAATGGGTAAAACACCGTTCAAGCACAGCAGCGGCTTATAAAATGTTATCCGAAATCTGCTCCGTCTAAAACAACCATTTGTCGGTGGTATGCTGATTTCAAACGCGGTCTTATATACACAAATGATGCTGAACGCTGTGGCCGTCCAAATGAAGCAGTGACTCAACAAAACATCAACCAAGTAGCGTGGATAATCGCAGCAACGGAAGCCCATTTTGAAGCCAAAGATAAATCGTTTTACACACATGGAATAGAAAAGTTAGAAAAACGTTGGAGGGACTGTATCGCAGTTGAAGGAGAGTACGTTGATGAAAAAAAAAATAATTTTATCAAAAAACTTTGTTTCAGTATTTAGCATCAGCACCTATTGAACTACGTGTTATATGTTCAGTACGACTTTTTTATTATTTTTAACATCAGTTTGAATTTTTGTCATAACATGGCATGTTTCTATGATACATCAGACGTTTTTTTCAAAATGTCAATAAAAGTAAGCTTCGTTCTAATGTTTGATATTAAGAACATGTTTTTTTACGGTTTACTGCAATATAGGTCAGACGTCGGACACTTTGTGGTTTTTAGTCAGTGTAACTCCGATATAACCACTCCATCATACCTTCGGCTGAAGAGTACCAACGAATCTTCATACGCCGAAGAGTTTGAAAGGTCTGAGGTTTTTTTTTATACACTATTTAAAATTTATCTACAAGGATTGCACATCTACAATGTGCAATCCTTGTAGATAAATTTTGCAAACTAATTTACTAATAGTTATAATAACAATAATAATGTTTTTACTATGTCTATTATCTGATTCTTCGGTGGGTTCAGAAATATCTACGGCTTTCCGGTACATTTAAATTAAACTTAAAAATTTCCAAATTGAATTATTATACTAGCATACAATACAATCCCAGTGCGATGAGTTCAACTCATCTAGCAGCGCACTCAATGGAACGAAATAATAATAAAAAATGAAACGGAATGGGGAAGTTTTATTTAGAAGCAAACCGACTCGACAGATTTCAAAGGTTGTCCAGGAAAAGGTTATAGCTCAGAGCAAATACACTTGCGTCACAGACACCTTGATGACGTCAAACGTCGTCAGTTCTCCCTCTCCTAGACACCTCTACTGGTTCAGAAATCTTACGTAAATTATTTTTAAGCACCGGTATTTAGAGCAGTATAATAAATAAATCGCGCAGGACCTGCGCGATTCACTTTTTTAATGAATAGAAACTTACAACGAGCAAGACTAAGTATAGCGCTTGTCCAAGGCGAGTAGGTGTGGGCCCTGAACCTCATTAATACTTCTAGTATATAGAAAGATTCAGTATTTTTTTTCACGAAAAACGTGTTAAACTCCACAGAAATACCTATGTCTTTTGGTGTAACTGGCTGAATAATGGGTCTCGTATTTGCCGATCTCTTGTTATTTTAAATTAACGGAGTTGGTGAACAGGAGCGCAGTATACAACAGTTGACTTCAATTTTGTTTGCAATTGTAGGTGGTATTGTTATAATAGTAAAATAATAACTTATTATAAGATAGTTAACAAATGATTATTTTTTTAATAATCTCTAAACATCTAGGTTTGTCCTTATCTGTAAATATTTATATTATAGTGAATATTTGTTAAAATAAATGAATATTTTATGAATAATCTGTGTCCGTTAGGGTTCAAAATTACGACTATTCTATTTTTAAGTCTACTAAAGGTACAAAATACCTTCACTCAAACGGGGCGTCCTTTGATTCTCTAGGCGAGTCTAGCCTATGATGTGATCTCAAATGTTGAGTAGGACATTGTGTTAGCTACGAAAATACATTAAAATTTAGCAATCGATACAAACGTGGGTGTTACTCGTGCAAGCTCAGGAACTTTGTGTTTACCGTTTCTAAAGGATTTTAGCGTGGGCGGCGGAGACGGTGTAGTTACAGGCTATTTATTGTTGCTACATAAAAATAGACCTTTCACGGTCTTAGGCTAATTAATAAGAAAACCATTTTATTTATGTTGAAATTACTGAAAACTATTTAAGATTGCGCTAAATTTTAGATTTTTTCTATAGGCGTTTGTCTGGTTTTTATAAATATATGATGTCTAGATAAGCAGAACAGTAATAAAAAGTGATTCAAATTTATAATCATACAAAACAGAAACCTGTATTTGTAGACTACTTTTTATCTACTTTACGATAGTTAAAAAGGGAGAACTCGTTAAAACAATCCATCCAGTTCCATTACACAAGAGGTTTTTTCTCATAGGAATCCCTAAATAGCCGATTTATAATATTTTAAATTAATTACTGAGCATTTCGCGTGCGTAGATTAACGGCCGGTAAGTAGAAGTGAGATAGCAGACATTTTAGATTTACGCCTAGTGATAAATGAGCGAAGTATCGGCTAGATAGCGTGCTCTACAAACTCATTAGGTATGTTGTGTGAGTAATTAAATAAATTTATTTGCATAAATATGGTACCTACATATTTTGTTTACATAAAAATTATAAGGATTTTCAATAGTCATTGTAATAACTAGCAAGTTTTAAGTGTATAATTAATCTTTACGTTAAAAATGGATGTCCATATAATTGAAAACTTACCCATCTATATCTATTAGTCTTTTTAAGTATTGTTTTGGGATTCGTCATAAAAACATATGAAGAAATATACACTGGCAGAACAACGTCAACCGGGTTCAAACGGTAGCGGCCTATTAACTCCAGACTCCAACTAACAGAACCAGCCGTATTATTCGCGCGTTGTCGACCCCTGTCCATAAAAGTCTGTGGAGCGTATTGGTCTAGCCCTCGCCCTCGTGACCTCACTAAATAAGAACACTAACAAGACGAGAACAAAGCGACGGATAGTGACTTATTTTGAAATTAATTAATAATTGTATAAAAGAAAGCTACAGCGAGACATTTAAAAAAAAATTAAGGAACTATACTATACAACGTTAGTATAAAAAGTTTGCGACCTAAAGGAAGATTGGGAACTGTGCCTCAAAGATAACACAAGGTCCTAAAAAAAACAGTTTTAATCTTAATTCGTTTAGTTTCCGTATTAACTATGCGGTAATCTGTGGTTTAGTGTACGAGCTCTAGTGAGTGTCCCGCCAGTTATCCGTAATTTTGGAAGGTACTACACCGGTTCGTTGTCGGTGCTCCAGCATAAGTTTAACCTTAGCTTACGAAGTAAATTTTATTCCGTGCAGTTTAGATCAAAGAAATATATTTTTTGAAGTAATCTTCTTTTTCTAAACGGTGTAAGAAGAGCAAAGTGTATGTACAAAGTGCGAGATCTTTAGTAACGCACTTTAGATTCCTTACAGTACTTTTAATGCACACAAAGCACGTACTAACGCTGGCTGCATTAAATGCAACAAAGGTTAGTTTATACTGTTCGCCATTTATTATTATAAATTGGCTATTTTGAGTACCAGCCCGTCCATTTATGACTTACGTTTTGCTTTGCGCATCGTTAAGATTGGACACAGAAAATTGGTGTTTGGATTTGAAGTCAGATCTTTGAAAATTAGATCATAACGAAATATAAAAGGTATTTTAAATATTTCTGTGTCTTTGTATGGGATACTATTTTAAAAGAAAAAAATTGATAATGTTGAAGAATAAACTTTTTTAGAGGTAGATAGATACATATTTATATTCGTCAAAAAATTTAAATTTATAAAAAAGGTATCCGACAGACATTTTCATCTACTCAAATTATTGGGACGAGTCTTGTATTACAAGATCTCAACATAAACTATTTGTGTGATTAGCAGTGGTCGGCGTAGGTAGTGCCATTTGGTGGGATTCGTCCATCGTGGCATAACGTGGACATACCTTCTCATCACAAAATCCCGGGATTCTAAAGATTCCACTTCGATCAAATATTACCTACCGATATATAATTCAGAAATCCGCACCCTAAAAGTGTCTACTTTCCTAGTTTTTATTAATAGAATACCAGTTTCATAAAAACTAACCGAATAGCGTTACGAGTCATTACCACTCGTATACAGTTTTTAATGTTTCGCGATTTTAACATTTCTTATACTAAATATTGTTTACAACGGATCATAATCGTGTAAATCTAAACTAATACTAGCTTATTCCCGCAGCTCCACTGGCGTTGTATTTTGCAAAAGAACCATCCCTAACCGGGGTAAAAAGTTATATCTCTAGTTGGGGTACCTAAGCCATAGCAATCCGTTTAAACCCACCGCTGCAAATACCAAGTGCTACTACAAACTATAGGCAAAATAGTTATATTGTGAGAGCAAGTAGAAACATTAACAGGCTATGTAGGCAGTGCGATATTGACCCTTTCTGGACCAGTGTGCCCGCGGCATGAAGGTGTTTGAGTCTAACATTTTTCAAACCTGCATATTGATGTTGTTTCATTGTGAAGTATATTTGTTTTATATATGTGACGTGTTGTTTTTGATTAGCTAATGATATATTTAAGTTTCTGGGCGTTGCGCGTGATGTGTTTCGCTAAGTTTGTTTGCATATTGTTTGTTACTCAATTACTATAAGTGAGGACTTGTTATTGGCTCTCTGAAACTAAATTCTCCGTGTTTATTCTACTGTTATATAGCTGTAAGTCTTCCATGCATTAAATAAATAAATAAATAGACATTTACCAAATTTCATTAAATCTGTGTAGTTTGGGAGATTAGCGTGAACGAATATCACACATCATATGGGATTTTTAAATATTCAGATTAAAAAGCTAAAAATCTTATTGCGTTAGATAGTACCAGTATTGGGCAAGTTTTAATTGTAAAAACAATTAAAGATTAACAGTTAATTTATTGTTAATTGCTAACATAATCGATTGCTAACATTACAACTAAAAATTTATCAATTGTACTTGTGGAAAATTACACTTATATTTTTCGTTCATAAACATCGTCGGAAAGGAATTAAAAACCTTAATGTAAAAGGGTCAAACATGCCGACACCCTTTATTGTCAGTTTAAAATACGTAGTCGACAGGGATAGGTACACAAAACGTACCGATTCCTTTTATTCCATTATCTAAAAAAAGCGGTGCGCTTTGGCAATTTTGTGCTATTGTTTATTTATACATTTTACTAATTAGGTAAATATGTGTATACTGAGTTCACTTCGCACTCCTCAATTCTCCACTTTATGACTATCATATTAGTCTTTATTCGTTTCAAACACACCTAATAATATGTAAATAAAATAGAATCATTATATTACTAATAAATATATCAAAGCGGGAGATCGATCGAAAGCGGGGGATAATAAAATCTTTCAATTTTTTAAATAAAAACTGCATGAGGAAATATGTGATTCTGAAAAAGAGATAGAATAAATTTACCTTTTCTTTTTTTTTTTTTTAATGTGTGGATACCCCCACGGGTCATCACCTCACCGGGGCCAGACGGCGAGGTGGTATGTCGGACTCGAACCGACTAAAACCACACAGTGTTCCATCATCGGGTCTTATAGCCGGGGCCTCAGGTGTACCCTAGAAAGGAAATCCCTGTGAACCCCGGCAGACTTGGCCGCCTGTTAAACCAGGCGACCCCACTATGAGGTGCAGATGGTTCTATCCCCTCTAGTTTTGAGAGGCGCGCGCGGAACACGTCGCGCCACCGTCTCGGGCCTGCTTTTGCTAGGGTGACAGATAGCCCCTTCTGTCGCCCCCAGGCAAGCGCTCATGGAGGCCGGAGATCGTTTTGCACTCTCCGGCGCCTGGTGCGTCTTCTGCGGGACGGAAGAGTACTTGTTCTCTCCCGTTCCCTCTCCGCCGCTTCTTTGGCATCCATCACTACCTCACAGAAAGAGGCGGCGGAATCCCACGCACTCTCGCTCTGGACCATGGACATAATCATAGTCTCCAGCGAGAGGCTACCCACACCAATGGCCGCCGTGAGGTCAGCACGCTGCTGCGCCCACGCAGAACACTCCACCAGAGTGTGGAGTGCGGTATCCTCGCGGCGGCCCCCGCAGTGGTGGCACACAGACGTTGGCTCCCGGCCTATGCGACACAGGTACTTCCCGAAGCAGCCGTGTCCAGTGAGTACCTGCGTCATCCGGTAGGAGAGAGCGCCATGTCGCCTCTCCAGCCAATCCTCCATGACGGGCCTTACCGCCACAATTGTGGCGTGCCCCGCGCTCGGTCGCTCAAGTCGTTCTTTCCACTGAGCCATGAGCACCTGGCGGAGCTGAGACCGTTGCACCTCGATTTCTCGGGGGACAGGTCCCAGGTCCTGCTCTTGCACCTCCCTGCGCCACTGGTACAGTGATGCGAGGGATTTCGCTTCTAGGTCCCATGGCGGAGTTCCGGCTAGGAGACTCGCCGCTTCAAAAGAGATCGTGCGGTATCCTCTTATGACCCTGACAGCCATAACCCGTTGTAGACGTCGCAAGATTGCGACATTGCGGGTTGTCAGGGTCTCCGCCCAGAATAAATTTACCTACTAAAATAGTAATTATGTTTTCATAAAATAAACGTAGTACAGCCATTATATCTTATCGCTTTTGTATTATATTTTGTATAAAATACTAATTATTTTTATTTAATTTGTAAAATTTAAGATAATTTATATATTGTCAAATTGTACTTTTTGTTAAATAAATACTGATTAATATTTTGATTTATTGGTACATCGCTAACCCTTAAAATCCTCAACACTCTTTTTATTATATTAATTTACGTACGCGGTGTAAACTCTAAAACAGTTCACAAAGATGAGCATTAAAACCGCTTCAGTATAAGGGTACTGTACATATGACTAATAAAACAAATTTCCTAGAAGCAAGTTCAGAGGAAAGTCTAACTAACTAAACTGGATAATTTTATAATACAGGAATCTCGGGGTATATCCATGTTAACATACCATTTGAGGTCATTCATCCTAAATAGCACTACCTACGCCGACCACTGGTGATTAGTTTATATCTTCAGGAAATCTGGAAGCTGGAAACCCCTACTGAAAGTGTCTACTGTTGAAGCTATTATTTACACAAAAGAACAACACAAAATCTTCAGGGCCTTAGTATGAGCATGACTTGCAAAATAATCACTAATACAATAATAAAAACATAATATTATGGCCTTGACACAAGTGATACAATAATTATATGACTGGTTAGCTAATAAATGACTACTATAACATCTAAATGGATCCAAAGGTCAGCAAATAAACTTATATGTTTACGTTTTTTTTAGGTAATATAATGTGAATAATTAAAGGTTAAACAATGATTCTAATAGCCAGATGCTTAAACACCTCTCAATTATAAAACGTCATTGAAATCGTATCCCAGAAATCAAAATTGTACTCATTATATATTGTAGAAGTCTCACTGAAGAAACTCCGATAATCGCAAGCTAGTTAACTTAAAATTAAACAATTTTTTCGCAAGTTCCTCATATGACACTTCGTTGTGTTGAGCTATGCTAACTTTGATCTCTTATGGCTTATGGCAAACTGAGCAAACCGATTTGGACCGTATTATTTACGACACAGAGACGAGGCTGTCATGTTTCGATTTACATTTTTTTTGTTTAAAAAATTAAATAACACGCTTTAATAGAAAACAAAACTAAAAAGTATAAAATAATTTTCAATAAATTTCAAATAATAGTGTGAATGACAAAAAAAAATTGTTAAAGAAGCCTGGGTGCTTAATGTCAATTCTTATAAATATTATTGACAGATATTAGTAAAAATAGACTCATTATGAAAATATCTTTTTTACAATGAAATATTTTTTGAAGTGAAACTTATTTTAAATCATTGTGATTTGAAATTCGATGAAACGGAAGAATCACGGTAAAGTTCCTATAATCTTTGTCTTTGCGCCTGTGTACTATATGTCAATGTCAACGTGGTGTAATTTTTGTGCATTTCTTCTCCATATTTCACTTATACTTAATTGATTCTTTACAAATTTACATTTAAATCCAACCTTAACCTATATTGAAAACGAATTATTGTTTGTTTCGAAAGTTGTGTACAGTTGTAACTGGACTTCAGGTTTGCCTACTGTTTATTTTTTGTCATTCTTTGCCTTTCGGCCGCTATGGCAACCAAGTTTCGCAACCAGTTGTGAAAGAGGATTTTATCTTCTTTCTTGGTAACTGGTTACGATAGAAGATTTTTTTCCTTTCTACGCTACCGGTTGCCAGCCAGGAATTTTTCAAAAAGTGAAGTTACGATAGAAGAGCGACTTTCCTTAATAAGCAACCATTTGCTAGGTTTGTCAATTATTGTTTATCAGGTTTACATTGTATATGTTTTTTTGGTTACAAACACGGAGTTGAAATAGTGTTGAATATTTATGGAGTTTGCCTTAGTTTAAACAAAAATACTGTAATGTATTTTATGTAGTTTTAGTAATGTATTTTATGTTATTTTATGTAGTTTAATACATATTTTTGTAAAGATTAAAATGTAGCCATATACATAACGAAAATATTAATTTGAAATATGATAATTTTTATTTACAATGTAATTGCAAAAGGACTAATTATCTCCAAACCATGGCCCACTGAAATTTGTTCTTCTAATTCACTTACTGTATATCTGTATATCTATTTCCTGATTAATTCATTCGTATTCTTTATTTTTCTGACTTTTTTTTTTCAAACTATATATACACCACTTTCCGTCACCAAACAATCTAATAATGATGGATACTTTCGTATAATCTATTTATTTATCCTTCCGTGCCAACCCTCAATATCATTATTTGTCCTCTTATTTCTGTTGCGCAAGAGCAAGACGTTATCATGTCATTCTTTTAAAGCCATTGTTTTTTTTAATTTCTTTCTTGAGCGGTTGTCAGGGATTTTATTCATAACATATTCATATCCGTTTTCTATATATTGGATAGGTAATCGAGCAAGCCCCACACACCGTGCTACATACCTTTTTTACGACCGTAGCATAGTAGTAGTAGCGTAGTATTTAAATTTAAATCTTTAGCTTTCTTAAAAAAGCAACGTTAATGAAATTTTGGTAACGTTGGAAAGGTTGATGAAATGAAAATAGTATCCTTTAAAGACAATTTTCGAGAGTACGCTTTGAATGGTATTTATTGCAGCCAGTGCAAAATCTAGAGTATTTTTTCAGGCTTCCACGAAGGTATGCATGACTTAATTAAATTAAACTAAAACTAAAATTCAAAGGACTACCGAATGGTTGTTTTTATCGTAACCATAAATTGAATAAAGTTGCTTGAATGCTTTTGGGTAACTCTTGAAAGTTTCATCGGCGAAAAAGTACTACTGTGTAGTACTGATCTTTTTTCTATTTTCATTGGAATAGAAAACAATTAATCGTTTATCAATCCACGAAATCCGCAAGTAAGAATTGTTGATATTTAGTGGGTATGACTACTTCATGACAGTTTTGAAAACGTGACTTCGATACACCTAAAACTTTATTCCGCTGTTTTTAATCCGTCGTCTTTTAGGTCTTGTACCACATTTTCGTACTGCTTCTGGAGAGAGTCAAAGTTGCAGCTACTCTTCTGATCATCTATCTTTTTAAGTATGATATTTTTTTTATGGTTAGCTACACAGTCGATATCGTGACACTTTGAAAACTTTATTATCTAGAGTCAAGTTGCCTTTACAACCACTTTTGCCGTAACATTTAACAAAAGATTCTCCATTTTTATATATCTTTTTCCTGTAATAGCGCGGTGGCCTTCGTACAAAAGTGACACCCCTCCTCTTTTCGTACTTGTAAAATCTGTTTTTTATGTACTTGGAACATTTAAAGTTGACATGTCACCGTTGCGAATGCGAAAAGAATTAATGCTAATCCTTTTTGAGACTGCTTTTCTCCTCAATTACATATATATAATATCATGGCAGATGTCATTTTAGACAGAAATATCAAAGGTTACATACAAAGAACAAAAACTCCTTATTGGCACCTGGTTGCGAAACTCGGTTGCGATTGCGAGAAAATTATTCCTGGCAGGCAACCGGTAGCGTAGGAAGGAAAAAAAAATCTTCTATCGCAACCAGTTGCCAAAGAAGATAAAATCCTCTTTCACAACTGGTTGCGAAACTTAGTTGCCATAGCGGCCGAAAGGACTATATTTCTTGATCTGTTTTTCTGAAGTTTCACTTCTGTCGTGTGTGCATTGCACTTTTTTTTGTTAATCACACTATACTTAATTTAAATTTATTAAACATTATTTTCTACTTTTTAGTTTTGTTTTCTATTAAAGCGTGTTTTTTAAAACTATTATTTATTTTTCACTTTTTAGTTGATTTTATCATTAGTGGTTTTCAATTTTTTGAACGATATATAATTTATTAAGGTTGTAACTACCGCCCAGTGATGGAAGTAGCTAATTTGCGTGCCTGCTTCGGATTTTGTCGCCGTTTCTCAAGCTCCCTCTCCGGAATATTTATTTTAAACGCGTACTTGACGCACCACTACCGTGTCTTCGGATATAAAAAATCGCTATTCCTGAAGATCCTGATCAGGATAATAAAAGAAACATAGTCATCGGTCCTTGATAAATGTGCAAAGTTTCCGATTAATCAGACTTTTTGACTTTTTTGGGTGAAAATCACAATCAAAGGTTCCGTTACATAAATACCATAATAAAAATAATAAAGCGTGTTAAAAAAAAAACTGGATGAGGAGAGCTGAAGATCGAGTCCACTGGCATACATTAGAAGATTCAGTGTCCAGTAGTGGACGATGAAAGGCTGATGATAATTGTTTTTCATATTTCTTTTAAGACGTGATTAACGTGAGTCACAGACTACAAGTAATTTTGTTAACCCCTAAAGCTAAGCTTGACAGTTAATAACCGACAATAACGGCGGGAAAGCACTCCTAACACAAGCAACAGGTAGCGTGCGACTCCGCAACTACTTGAATCGCAAGTCCGACCAAGCTTAGCATGTACGCCTATTTTTAGACTTATCGTCACGCTTCTTTAGGTCGTTGTTACGTGATGGGATTGTATCGTTACCAATTCAGTGTATTGACCCGTAACCGCGAATAATGAAATAAGGAGCAGTCTTGTTTACAGTACTTATTAAATAATCTTTTTTTTATAATACAGTATTCTGTATTCTTTGTTTTTAATCTTTGACCTATTACTTTTTTTTGTATATACATAAATATATGTATTTTTATAATATTACTAGCTGCGCCCCGCGGTTTCACCCGCGTAAGTTCTTCGTTAAGTTTTCTTAAATTTTCTAATTTTCCGCGCAACTTACTTAATTTTTTCTTTCACACGAACCTTCTCCTGACAATAACAAACACAAAAAAACAGAATTAGCGAAATCGGTCCAGCCGTTCACACGTGATGCCGTGACCAAGGGAAATAGGGATTCATTTTTATGTACCTATATTGATGTTTGTGAATCAATGTCATTTGGGATAGCATTTTATTTTCAAAACAGTCTGGCAGTTTTAAGAATTTTATTGGCCTTCCCAAATGTCTGACTGCGGTGGCAGACCGGTTGGAGTCGTGGAGCTCCCTAAGATGTGGTTGAGTTCCGTGATCACCGACTTATCTAGTCTACTGGGTGTAGTGACTAGTCAGCTCAAAACTGAATTTGTTCTTTCGTATAAATACCACCCCGGACGCCTACATGGCACTTGCATAGTTTGGATTTATGTAGACTTGGATGCTTGAGTTTGTTTCGGCGTTTCTTCTCAAGGCTAATCATAGGAAATGCCGGTACCATCTAGCTTTAAAGAAGAAATCGGCCAGTAAGTGTCTAAACAACCCTTTGACTGGCCCGTTGGCCTAGTGGTTAGTGACCCTGACTGCTACGCCATAGTCCGTGGGTTCGATTCCGACCCGAGTCTGGGTGTTCTTTGTGTCCGTTGTTTGTATGTTTGTAAAGTCCCCCGCGACACAGGAGTCATTATTAATGCGGGAGTTGTCATTTAAAAAAAAAGAAAGAAACCTTTTTGCAAAATAAATCATTTATCATTTAACGAGACAGATGCGACTCCAAGAATGCATACCTATTATGCAGGCACTGCCCTAACATTAATTTATTAAATCACTAACGATTAGCATGTGTATAAGTGATTAGCAATAAACACTACATTAATTTATGATTATCAGTCTATCTGTCACACATAGCGTGATTAGTTTTTATCAATTGTACATCAGTTATAAACGCATTAAATCAGAAGTAAACTTAAAGGTCTGTACTAGGCAATCGTGTTATCGGAATGTGATAGCTTTACATTAAAAATGTAAACCAATATGAATGAAACATCTGACCAGTCAAAGAGGTTAACTAGTCGCTAATATAGTCGTATTTAGGATAAAACTTGCAGATTTGTGTAAAACGACCATTGAATATCACAATTAACGCGGAAAACAAGCTAGTGTATTGTGATAAATATGCCGTAAATGAGAACCAACACCTAACAAATTTTATATAATTAATTAGAACAAGAAACATAGAAGTTATTGATCTTTTTTTTTATTTTTTGCTACAATACATCTAGTGTTAATTATACTTCTTTAAACTTTCTGATATTTACCACACGGTATTTTGCACGGTGTTTTTACTTAACTAAATACTAAACAAATAAACCTATATATTTCCTTAATGCACAAAATAATAATATCTACCGTTTTCATACTTGCTAGTTTATTTATTTACTGTAAAGATTATAGTTATGTTTTATTTTAAGTTATGCACAAGTTTACATAATATTCGTTGTTTTTTTAGACAAATATAAGTACGAACAAAGGAAAAATCGAATATGGTGGAGGTGTGAGCAAAATTGCAACGAGTGCATTATACAAAAAACGAAAAAGATTAGTGTCACACAATCAAGGACCTTCATATACCTATACATAGGTATATGAAGCACTCGGTGTGGGTAGCCTCTCGCTTAAAACCATGATTATGTGTATGGTCCAGAGCGAGAGTGCGTGAGATTCCGCTACCTCGTACTGCGAGGTAGTGATGCATGCCAAAGAAGGGGTGGAATGTACCGCGCGCGCCTCTCTAAATTAGAGAAGGGTCTGGATACATCATAGTGGGGTCGAATCAACCATTTTGGTTGAGAGATTTAAGCGTTCACTACCGGATCATGGGGTTTTTACCATTCATTTGTTGCTGATGGCGATTCCAGTCGAACATACGGAGATATGATCATTGAAAAAAATTCTATCCACATCATTCGCAAAAAACGCGGCATTTTGCAATTTATTCAAAAACCACTGAACCCGTAGGGACTAAAAAAACTGCTTCGATTCGTCTTTTTATTGTGCATTTTTTTCTCATTTGACTTTTTTTGTATCTTTTACGCTTTTCGCGCAAAACGCAAAATACCGATTTTTACGATTTTTGCCATTTTTTATGATGTTATTTCGGACGCTATTTTCTGGCGAAAAAAGTTTAAAGCCCAGGTTATCAATTTCGTTCGGACGGATTTATACTTCCTGTTGGTATAATTTCATAAAAAAAGAAAAACTTAAGTGACATCTGCTGCTTTTTTAAAAAAAATATATTAATTGAAAGTTAAAAATTCAATTTTTTTTGCTTCTAGATGTTTTCGTCATAAACTACGAGAAAAAAAATTAAAATACATATGGATATATTATAACATTTATAACCTTTAAAAAACTTTATGGACCCCATTTACTTCTTTTATAAAAGTCTAGTTAGAAAAAAAAGATGTGTTAAGTTTGTTTAAATTTATTTTTTGGACAGAGTATTGATGATATTAGCTTAATTTGGGATAATGATTTTCATAAGTTACTTTGTAACCTAAATAAATAAATAAGTTTTGATTTTTACTTGGTATACTTAATTATTCGGTCTCCTTTATTTTTAGAATTCCCCATACTGACCCACCTTGATGTTCCAGCCTGTATACAAAAGTATGTCACTTCCTTTCTTACTGTTAAAATGGAATAAAAATAGCAAAATAGGTTAGTATCCTACTGTACTAAAGTTAGTTAGTACTAAAATATATTATACTGTGGCACTATGCAAACATAGATGTGTGCGTGAACGGTTATTTTTGGAGTTGGTTACAAAGAGATGGGTTTCTCTGATAAAAAACCTACTTGTTATCACAATATTGTAATTTCAACAGATCCGCTCAAGAAAATCAATCTATCCAATTGCATGTCACAAGTGATAGCAAGTGTTATATTGTCAAAATCTGATCATCAATAAATATATTACTGAAGTCATATTGGTTTTAGTGCATGAAAAAGTGGACTGGAGAGAATGCGAGAGCATTTATGTGGGTAGGTATGCGTAAGTCAATGAACTTATGTCTTGATAAATGAGGTTATTTATAATGCAGAACACTTAAAAAAATACATTCACACATGCATCACGACTTTTTACGTTTTAACAACTTATGGCGAGCCATGGCAAGCCTTTAATAGGCTATTTATTAATCCTACTAATATTATAAACGTGAAAGTTTGTGAGGATGTATGTATGGATGTTTGTTACTCTTTCACGCCAAAACAACTGAACCAATTGCGATGAAACTTGGTATGTAGATAGCTGAAGACCTGGATTAACATATAGGCTATTTTATATCCCGATACTCCCACGGGATCGGGATTTACGGGTGAAACCGCGGGGCGCTGCCAGTAATATAATAAAGCTGTAGAGTTTTTTCTTTTGATTGTTTGTTTGTTTACCCGTTAATCTCTTGAAAAATCTTTTTGTCAGAGTATTCATTGAGGAAGGTTATAGGCTATATAAGTTCACGCTAGGATTCTTTGGAGCAGCGCAGTGACCATAACGCGGTGAAAGTGCGGGGATCGGATCGGCTAGTTAATAATAGAATAGAAATAGATTCTACAGAGGTGGACACCTCCTAACTAGTAATCATTTTGTTTGTTGTAACAAACTATCACGCTTTAAGTACAAAAGCGATCATCATAAAATTCAGCACACATTGTTAGGGGTACAAAGAAAGACATAGTGTTCCTTACATCAAAAAAGAAATTACTGTTCCTGAGGGATAGAAAAATAACATCTACGCTAGCGTATAATTCTATTGTTAATTCTATAATTTTGCAAAGTTCTAGCAATTCTACGAACTTCTCTTCTCTCCCAGATTTTGTTTCTCGAGTACATATTATATGGCCAAGTAATGCTATCTATATTGCTGGGTATTCTTGAAAACTGGCCAAACATACAGGAAATACTATAACTTAGCAGAGTATGTATATATATGTATTTTTATTAGATAATACTAGGTTTGAACATATAAGAGAATAGGTTGATGTAATTTAGTTTAGTATACTCGGCAGGAATAAAACTCAAGACAACCCGACGGCATTCCTCGAAATCAAGATCTCAAGGGATCCGAATTTTAGTAACCCATTTTAATGAAATATGAATGGGGGATGGTCTTAGTTTCTTGATATTTAACGCTGACAAAAACAACATAATGCAATGATATGGTTTTGAAGAAAACCACATTACTAATAAGTAGAGTTATCAGAAGTCAAGAAGAAGGTAGGGACAGTAACAACCAAGTGACACCTGGTGTTCTGGTGGTAAATGTCCTTGTAAAACAACATAGTAGAGTAGAAAAAAAAGCTTTTTTGGGTTATGCTAGGCTCAGGTCAAAGGTCTTGGCCAACTTCCTGGTTATAGTGCTTAAGACTACTTATATTAAAACATTCTATGATATTATTTTTACAAAGATACAAAAATCCCATCTGAATCCAGTGTCATATTTCCTAGTCATTCAATTTTTTTCAAGTCATCTTATCATACCAGTGCTGGTTAAAAGAAAGATAATTATGCTCTGACTTATTTATAAATTAAATATTAAAGATGGCTACACCGTAGAGATAAATGTTTGCTTTACATTGTGATGACATTGTGCCAATAAACAATAATGCATAAAATAAATGGCCTTAATTATTTGAGTACCTACTGTTAACTGTCAATTTTATCACGTTCCATAGTGATTATACATATATTATAATAGAGTTATAAGACCAAAAGTTCATATTCATAAGATAGCAAACCCTGGCTGCATAAATAGTATCCACACCAATTACGATCAAACTCGGAGCCATATAGACACCATCTTTAAAGAATGAGGTATAAGTTTCCAAAATAGTTTGAATATGAGAATCCTGGAGGACTTTTTTCATAGCGGGGTTTGATGAATATACAAAGCTGAACTAATGCAATGAAATTACTAAGGCATTTGACCGGCTTTCAAGAGCAAAAAAGAGTGGTAATGTATGTTGATGTTACTAGTACTACTACACTTTTAAAATTATATATTTTCAATTAAAACAAATGATGTGATGCATCCTGCATATAGTAAAAAATTCATAACCTAACAACACCAGTGGCATAAATTATGAAAAAAAAAAACAAATTTTGATAAATGTTCAATGATGAACATTAATACCCTAAGGAATTGACAAATTAAAAGAAAATGCGTCCAATGGGTACACTCTTCTACATAATATCTATAATTGCTATGACTTTTGAACTTTAGCGAAAGCACCAAAACCTCATAAGTACAAAACTATGAAATTATGTACATATGATGAGACTAAACCAAAAATAGCCCAATTTACATACAAGCAGCTTTGAAGGAAAGTCAGACAGTAGAGATAAGTATTATACTGAGTAATAAAAATATATAAATATGAACAGTTTTTTAAGATTATTGGTACTATTTACTTATAAAGAAATAATCTATATAAAATATTGTATATTTTATAAGTAGATAAAAAATATATACCCTACTAACTTTACAAAAAAGGAGAGAAAATGTGGTGACTCACATCTGTGATGGCTTCTATGGCTGAACTTGGAAATAAGTTTTATTTTTGCAAAAAAACTATTCTTTCATTGAGCGATTTTTTGTTGAATTAACTATTTAAGTAAGAAAAAAGTTTATATTTTATTGCAGAAAATATTTGATCCTTTAAAAGTATTCAATAAGTAGTACTATGTCACATCATTCAAACTTAACAACTTTAGTAAACTTTTATGCTACATAGCCTTAATTTTGATTATCTATGGACCATGTGTGCATGCTTAATATTTTCACTATATCATAGATGAACATAATGTATTACATAATATTATATATGCTTTGAATCTTTTCTTTGTTTTCTTTTAGAAATATTTAAGTATGTTTATCAGCAGTCTGGTTACTATAGTACAGGCTCTGCCTAGTTTGGATTCAGACGACTGTGTGTGACATGTGTAAAGTTATTATTATTATTTGATAAAATTGCAAGTTCTCTCTTCTTACAAATGAATAAAAATTTGATATTTTATCTGTGTTTATGACGACCATAGATAAATAAATATATACTTACAAAGTAGCTGGCATGAATGTATTGACTAAAAATAGATCTAGTAAGAAGAAATTCAAGTATGCCTGGACGAAAGACGTGAAGCAGTGCAATGCAGTTAAGGAAATGTGTTATTATAAATGAGGTAATATTACATTGCAGTAACTAAACGTACATCGAAAGCGTATTTAATGTTTCCAGTGTGCGGCCAGCTTAGATATAATTAGAACATACACTCAACCACCCAGCTAACTAGAACATTGAAAAGATTAAATGTACTGGCTGTAAATGCACCGCAACTAAACATTCAGCTGCATGATCCGTTTCCTTTTGCTTATAACCGATTAAACGTGCAAACAGTTATGCTATGTGCACTAATGTGCAGTGCCTAGGCGCCAAATACAATGGTACGACATTTCACATGCATGTCGCTCACACAGTTTACCTCCGCCGATGTCCATGGCACTGTACGAAATAGCCGCGGCCGCGGACACCTCACAGCGGTCCTTCCGCACGCGACAATATCAAAACGCACATTTATAATAACTTCGTCATAACTCGTTTCCTTTTACAATTTAACACTTCCCACTTTCAAAGTGTACTTTTCAACTTTAAATGCACTAAACCTCACTTTTTGACTTATTAACGATAGAGAAACTCGCAAACACACACGACGTATTGCACAAATTGTAAACTAAACACGTACCTCCAGCATGAATGATCCTATATTAATAACTGTGAACTGTTTCTTCGCTCTCGCTCGTCCAAGGAACTAGTTATCAAGGTCTCTCGTCTGGACAGTAGTTCTTAGAATTAAACAAACAATGTAGCGAACTCTGACACTACCACTAATACACAGTACCACATTAGACAACTTAGAAAACTCAGTTACCGAATAATACTTGAAAATTTTACACGATAATATGGTAACACGACTCCTCAGGTGAGTGATTGTCAAAAACTCTAATGATAAATCTTATTTGTGTGGTACACACCCTGACATCACACTAGCAACGACTGAACACGATTGGCCGTGAATTGACACATGGCGGGTGGCGCTCGTGTGACGTACGCGGACGTAGCGCATGCGCGTATGGTAACTCCAAACTTTTTACCTGAGCAAGAGCGAGAAAGAGTTATTCTCTGCACGCGTTTCAGCGCCACATAATAATATGAATATATCTCCCGCCAAAGTCAAAACAAGCCAGAACGGTTTTAATGTCAAATCCTTGTCAAATCGAATAGATCAACTTACCTATGTACTCTGTTATTTTTGTGAAGTTGTAAAGAATATTTATAACATTCTTTATTTAAGCAGTTTCTTACTAATTCTTACCTTACCTGTTACAAAAAGGAACTAAATACACAATTTCCTTTTTTAACATCTCAACAGCGTTTATTGCCTATGTATATATCAGTAGACATATTTGCAAAGAGGATAACATAACAGCAATATATTATTTACGAGCCTAACTTTCCTTGGAGTATCGAGGCGTGAGTCATACTAAGGTCTGAATGCTCTGAATAACGAAGCGTGGGTGTCTCAATTTCAGGACATTACAGTAAACAGGGCTGGGAACGGCGGTGACTCATCGCTCTACGCGCCCTTTATATATCTACCTAAAGATTTATTATCGCAGAATCCTTTTTCGGTGAAGATGCTACACTTATGTCCTTGTCTCCTGTCGAATTAAGAAAAACGATGAAGTACACATTTAAAACCTATTTGTCTAATTTTGAACAACAAATGATTCTTTTTGTGAATCTTCCGGCGAAGGCACGAGTCGAAGCGACTATACTCGTATGTTCGAGTCACTAACTACGCGAGGTATCGTGAAAGATTCCAGCCAACGGCGAACACGTCTGCCCCATTGCGGTTTTTCCACCATAGATTTTGTTCAAGTCTTTTAGTAATATTTTACCTATGAACAAAACTAGGTACTTAACCCAAAATAATTACTACAAACTAACAGCTTGATTTGTCTTTTGTTCTACCAATCAGAATTCCAAATTCAACATTTCTTTCTGTTCTTTCTTCTGTCTTCTCATAATGTTTTTAATGGCCGTTGGATTGCTTTTTTTTTAGCGCTGTTGAGTAAGAGAGTAGCCTGGACAGCGGTGTTCTTCTGTCAAAAGTATGTCGTTTATTATTGTAGCTGCAGTATTTGATTGTTGAAAATTTGTCGAGCACAAGTCATGTAACTAATACGGACGGTTTATTTCTTGCGCATTTGCCAAATCGCAAAACGGAAATGCACTGCTGATCAGTACGATCAAATGAATAGTTTTGCGTAAGTTCATCATATCGTGCTAAATTTTGCTTAATTTCACTAACGCACGCAATTCCCTTTTGAAATTCAACACGGCGTGGTGACAAAATGAACATGCTCATTTCAACCCCTAGGTTTTTAAAAAGCATGAAAATGTCGTACATTTTTTTAATTGTGGAGACAGGACTTTTGTTTAGTATTAGGTAGACTAGGTAGACCAAGTAAATTATTCATAATAGATATACTAAGAAGCCTTTTCTTTTCCCTTTCCTGAAGAAAGATTACTCAATAGGTGTCCTAGCCCCGACAAGGGCATAATAGCAAGACATTGGATAAGCCTTTTTTTGTGCTTTCGACAATATAGGGTGATGGTTACGGAATGCTTAACAGGGGTCACAGTGCTTGTAGCCTCGACAAGGGCCTAAAATATCAAGATAAGTCTTTCGCCTTCATCCTTAACCATTTACCAACCATTTTTTTTGTTTTAGAAAATATAAGAAAGTTGTGTGTAGCGTTAGAAAATGAGCGCCCAGTGTTATGAATGGCCTAAAAGCCAGGGTATTTATATTTTTTTGTGTTAAAATCAAAAATTTCTTAAGCAGGACTTTACGGATCAGACGCCTACACAAACATAAAGCATACTTAACCATGTAGCGTATTGTAAAGTCGTAAGGTGAGTACATCGACAGAATTTAAGAGCCTGATGGGTCCTGTGACCCCTCCCAGTACGGCCCTGCTCGAGAGTAATTTGTAATGAGACCGCTCGTGTTGGTTTAAACATTGCTTCGTATGCATCATTCTTGCCAATTATTTCGCCGTTTTTCACCCAGGAAATCAAGTCAATTTTCGACCCGTGCGGTTCGTTTGAAATGTTTTTAATACCAGCTTCAGATCTTTTTCTCTGAAATGAAGTCTACATCTATGTATATGATAGTCTAACGGATAGACCTCCTGAAAGCCTTGAATGTTCACTGGTTGCTTACGTATCATATCGACTATATTGTCTATTTCTTCTTTATCAGGGTCTCCTTGCTGTGTTGGTGATAGTTGAGAACCCCTAGAGCTTTTTACAAACTCTAGAATAGACTACTTGCCAACTGTATCCGTTGATCTTTAATGAATATTTTGATTCCTGGGTCGATCTTGCTAACCTGTTGCTAAAGTATAAATTTAATAGGAGAAAGTTATTCTTCATGATATATGATATCTTAAATCCCGTCAAAAACCGTATTATGTAACTATGGTCATTGAATTATTAAAAAAAGGGGTGCAGGCAGACATAGATATGAATGAGTCAGAGTGGGCCGACGTGGACGCCGACGCAACGACGGCGACGCGACGGTGGATTGCGTGAGGCGCCGATATAGCACCACCATACAGCCTTGTAGCCAAACGATAATTTTAGACGCCAGCCCTTTGTACATTTCAACCCCTGTTACTGATCACTTATTTAATATTTACGCAATGCATTGGGTGACGTATTAGTAACATTGTTGCAGGTTGCAATATATTAAGGTGTCTAGATCAATAAGTAGATTTTCAGACTTTACAAAAAAATTTTAGGAAAACTATAACCTCATATTTTACACCTATTCGTAGTTAATAAGTAATTTTTTTGCAAATGGTAAAATCACCTCTCAGTAAAAGAACATAACGAAATAAACGCATCGAATGTCCTTGCTCGTAAGATATTAACTTACTTAAGACATTACTTAAGACATTATTTTATAGTTCTATGTGAGAGACTGGTATCTGTACTAGGACAGGCCTGTATGACAGATTACCAGCCTCTCCCAGCTCTGGATTTGTGCAGTACTAGATGTCAGGTAAGTGTTATTGTTGAGAGTGTATAGAAACTACTACCGAGAGGCAGTGTGTTTGTTTATAAAGTAGTGTATATATATGTGCGCGTGTGTGTGAGTGTGTGTGTGTGTGTGTGTGTGTGTGTGTGTGTGTGTGTGTGTGTGTGTGTGTGTGTGTGTGAGTATGTGTCTGTGTGTATTTATATATTGCGTGAACGCGCATAATTTGCGCATGCGTGTGTGGGTGAGTTTGTGTAAATAGCAAAAGTATAAGATGTGTTTAGAGTATATATGTGTGTGCATAATAGTAAATATGAGATATGAGAGCGCGCATAGTGTTGTATTACGATGGAATATATAAAAGATTTTCTGTTTCATCGTAGTTGAGGGACTTGAGCCAAGATGTGACAGCTTTATTGCAATGGAAACGCGTGTAGGAGTATATATTAATCTGTTTGTTGATCTTATTATAAAGATAGGCTCCCAGAAAACAGAAAAACCTCATGGAGAACGCTGTAGTCCATTGAGTGGTCATTGTGTCACAGACATGATGTTTCCGACGCTTGTTATTGTGAGTAGAGGGCTCATAAGTAAGAGTAGTGTGCTGTTTTAGTATGATTCCCAAGATAAATAGTTGCCTCACTGTTAGGACGTCGGTAAGCCGATATAAGTCTTTGGTAGGGAAGAGGAATGGCAAGGACCGACTTACCTTCAATACTGCCCGTTGAGCTCTTTCTAGTTTTATGAGATTGCTCTTACATGCTCCGCCCCATACTGTTATACAGTAACTTACCATGGACTGGCAAAGAGCTAGATAGACCATTTTAATGACCTGTGCGTCCGCTATGTGCCGTAGGTTTTTAAAAACGAACATTAATTTACGAACTCTTGAGGAAAGTAGGTCCAAGTGGTGGCAGAAATTCAAGGAACTATCTAGTACAACTCCCAGGTACTTAATGTTGGAGGCTTTGGTTAGATGGGCGCAAGAGCAAGGGTGGAAGAGTGAGCATGTGTGATATATTATACCATGGCTGTCCCGTATAGAAGGTGGTATGCTCTTGATAGAAAAGGGCATGTAAATAGTTTTTTTAGGATTAAGTGTCAGCCCATTGTCTTTAAGCCACGAGGAAACAACGTTAAGTCCAAGTTGTGCGAAGCCATATGCGTCATCCCAAGAGTCGCCATGAAAAACTAATGCCGTGTCGTCGGCGTACGTCACTATCTTACCATTTGTGAGCGGGAGATTGCACAGGTCATTTATGAAGCACAGAAAGAGCGTAGGTCCCAGGACGCTACCTTGGGGCACACCGTAGTCGATAGGTAGATCACCACTAACGATGTCACCCACCCTAACCCTTTGCAGTCTGCCAGTCAAGTAATCAGAGAACAACTTAAGTTGAGTGTTACGGATCCCCATCCTCTCAAGTTTATTCAATAGGAGTGGGACGCGGACCGTGTCAAATGCCTTAGCCAGATCCAGAAATACTGTCACAACTTTCTTCTTCTGGTCGAGTTTGCGAACCATGTGGTCGGTCAGTTCGTGTACAGCATCGTTTGTTGAGATGCCAGCTCTGAATCCAAATTGTAAACTCGACAGAAGATTTTTTGACTCGAGATAGTTTGTAAGTCGTTTGTTCAAGAGCTTTTCAGCAATTTTGGAAATGGCAGTAAGAATGGAAATAGGTCTATAGTTATTAACACAGCCCACGTCACCACTCTTGTGGATAGGAATGACCTCAGCCAGTTTAAATTCCTTTGGGAAGACTCCAGTACTGAACATAAAATTAAATATATATGTAAGAGGTGCGACTAGTATATGGTGATACCGTTGCAAAAAATAACCAGAAATACCATCGCGGCCGATGGAATTGCCTTTTTTTAAGTTTAAAATAATGTTTTGAACCTCTGTCTCATCTGTACAAGTCAGGACGAAAGAAAATGGCTGAGAATCGACGTACGTGTCGACGATGAGTCCAAACGTACCTACGTTTTAGCAAGAGTTAAAGAACATTAATAAACATAATTGTGTGATAGAGCACCATCATTTGTTCTGTGTCTGGGTGTAATTTATCTATAATATGTATGTATTTAGAAATATATAAGTATGTGTATCAGCAGTCTGGTTACCATAGTACAGGCTCTGCCTAGTTTGGGATCAGACGGTCGTGTGTGAGATGTGTGAAGTTATTATTACCACCAAGCCCCCGCCTCTGACAGCAACCCCTCCTCATATCCTTTGTGAGTAATTACTCATCAGAATCTGACTAGCTGATAAGGTTGACCTTGAAATTTCGGGAAATCTACTCACACATTTAAACCCCCCGCATAAATAAAGGCCTTTTCTTCAAAAGGTTTTCAAAACGGCTGAACAGATAACCATACAGCCAAGCATCCTAGTGGATGTCCTCCATGGTATTCAGTAGCCATATAACATTTATGACAAGGGGGGATTATGGTTCGTTTGTTACATCATCCTGAAGGCCCAATAATGTACACCATTCCTAATACGTCACTGGCCTATCTGAACATGATTTTACTTTAAGGTACTGGTAAAGTTAGGTACATGTGATGCGAAGCCGGCAATACTGGGCCCACTCCAAATAAATTTGGGGAAAGGATAAGAAGATGACGATGACTGGAAAGGTTAGATACAAGAGAATCTTTTAACCTTTCCAACAAGAGCTAAACAATATTCCAATACCGGCTGTGTTAAAGTTTTTACTTACGCTGGTGTCAATTGAGGGCCTTCGCCCGATGCGTCACGCAGTCGGCGCGGCTCGGCGACGTTGGGGCTGGCGCCGCGCAGCTAGGACTTGCGTCGCCCCACGCCACCGCGTCTGAGGCACCCCCGAGTACACGGAATTGTTAACTTATGTTTCGCGATAAGCAAACTTTAAATTAGGATGTTCGAACATTAAACTTTCATAAAACAGAATGACAGCCCCAGATGATAGATGAACATAATTCTTTAAAAAAAAAAAGACTTAAAAAAAACGATTCCATAAAACACTTATATGGTTTTCTCATGGATTCCATTGTCAGAACTGGACCAAATTGAAATGGGCCCACACGGGAAGCACCAGCTTTCAAATAAAAGAATCATCAAAATCGGTTCATCCAGTCGAAAGTCCCGAGGTAACAAACATAAAAAAATACAGTCAAATTGAGAACTTCTCCTTTTTTGAAGTCGGTTAAAAATAGCACAGCATGGAGGGCACAGTTTGGAAGGGATAGACTTTGATGTGGAGACAGACAGTAACCGTGACTCCTCGAACAAATAATACAAATACAAAAGTACATACAAATATAATACATACATACAAACATAAATAAAATTGAAGTGTCTGTAATAACAAAATATATCTTTTTAAGCTCATACAGTGTTTTGCACGATACCTATGCCTAAAAATCAGTTTTTTTTTATTTTGTCTGTCTGTCTGTTTGTTCCGGCTAATCTCCGAAACGAGTGGAGCGATTTCCACGGGAATTCACCAGTGTTTTAAGGAGTAACTTAGGCTACTTTTATTTTGGAACAAGAATTAGGGTTCCGTGCAAAATTTATAAATATGTACACGCTAGCGAAGCCGCGAGGGAACTGCTATTTTATTAATAGGGGTCGTTTTTTGGTTGCGACTGCCTATACATACCTACAGTACCTACCTATGTAGAACAAATCTGTTTCTCATACTGGACACTAAAATGTCATAGAAAAAAAAAAATTAATTTGAAATTGTTGCCGAACCATGCCATCGAGATTCAATGTGTCAATAGACATTAATAGACATCGCAATTTTTCAGAAAATCAAAACTAATTTCCTGCAAAACAAAGTAAATAATCTGAGAAATGCCAGAACAATTACTGAAAGTACCACGCAGCGTGTCGCCAGTGGCCGGGGCAGGCGCTGGGGACATTTCTGAACGAGAACTGTCACGGGAAAGGCATAAGTTGCAGACTACGCCACCAGCGTAAGTTTTTAATATTACCAAGATTCTAGGACATATTACAAAGCAGTATCTACGCCCAAATAAAGGATAGCTTGTATTAAATTAAGGTTTCTAGAACACGGAAACTTATATATTATACTTGTGCTCTGTCCATCTTTTTTCATTTTGACAGTTCGATTAGTAGTCAATTAGTGATGCCCTAACACGTCGCCGATTTCATTAGAAATATTAATCAATTTCATTTGAGGAAGTATTAATCGATTTAGATAAAGTAAAAAGTAAATTTTAAGTAAAGTCTCGATCCCGTGGGAATATCGGGATAAAAAGTAGCCTATGCAGGTCTCTAGCTATCTACATATTAAGTTTCATCGCAATCGGTTCAGGGGTTTTTGCGTGAAAGAGTAACAAACATCCAACCATCCATCCAAACTTCATTTATAATATTAGTGGGACTAGCAGCGCCCCGCGGTTTCACCCGCGTAAGTTCCGATCCCGTGGAAATATCGGGATAAAAAGTAGCCTATGCGTTAATCCAGGTCTCCAGCTATCTACATACCAAGTTTCATCGCAATCGGTTCAGTGGTTTTTGCGTGAAAGAGTAACAAACATACATCCATCCATCCATCTAAACTTTCACATTTATAATATTAGTGGGATAATATACATACATACATAATAAAGTAAAAAGTAAATTTTATCTAAAAATACTGAACTCGTTTAGTAAAGTTTAATATATTATAGATCAGAACTGATTATTAACTTTACGGAGATCAGTCCTAAGGAATCTAGAGTATATTGTCTGTTATTTGTTAATTACTTTAGGTTTTAACTTGAATTTCAACATTTTGATGGCACTTTGCAAACAAAACGATTTAAAACTGTAGACGGAAGGTTTTTATGACCGATTTAGAAATAATTAAGATCGATCCATAAATATGCAGTAGAAACATTTGTCCTCATCACTACTGTTAGAAATATTCTCACAACCACTGATATAAAATATGAAAATCACTAACTACAGTAACTGCCAAGTTGTTCGTACCACTCTTCGCACTCAAGACCATGCCCCGAACCTATTCCTACCCTTTTTATAACCCCACTATTTATTAATATTTATCAATCGACCAATACCATTGCGTTACCGGTATAACCAGTCAAAATAATGTCTATTAACTTATTCTTATTAAATAGTGAACTGTGTTATCAAATCATCTATTATAGTTTGTGCCTAATTTTAATAAAAAGAGTTTTTGATGTGGTGACGACACTACGTACAACGGAACGTATCTGTTTTTAAAATATGATTCATGCCGCGTTCCAATAAACAAGAAACGATTCGTTTTGCTTACGGACGGTAAAATTTCGTTGAATTTTCAATGAAAATTTTACCGTCCGTAAGCAAAACGAATCGTTTCTTATTGGAGCGCGGCATCAGTAAATTATCAGTCTGTAAAATATCATTGTCTACAAATGGTAATAAATTGTATAAATTTTAAATTAAAATTGTACGAACTCTGGTATTGTTACGTTCTTAAGCAACTGTCAAAAAGAAAAATTAGTAGACAGAGTATATGTAGGTATATACAAGTTTGTTTGTTAATACATACAAGTACCTATTATATTTTATTAATCGGGCTGTAAACCCGCGAAGCCTGATGTCGCTGTGATGTTCATGTTACTAGGTACCTAACTGCTCTGGGCAGTATTTAGAAAATGCACGCACCTAATAAAAATAATTTGACTGGCCTGTTCGGGCTGTCGGTCTAGTGTTTAGTGACCCTGACTCATGCTACTGATGGTCGTGGGTTCGATTCCCACCCGAGTCATGGTGTTCTTTGTGTCCGTTGTTTGTATGTTTGTGAAGCCCACCGCGAAACAGGAGTAATTCCTAATGCGCGAGTTGTCTTTTTTAAAATAAATGTAATTTAAAGTAAATCTAGGTGATCCTTCCTTCTCTTGCCTTTCGAGTAATTATTAGCTACACAAACCCATTAGTCCATTGAAATGTTAAACTTTTTTTGGGCTTAGCGTGCGTTTGTCAGAGGACGCAATTTTATTTTTTAGATATGGAGGGGGGGTTACTGTAAAGTTAAATCCAAGTTTGTGGGGTTGCAACCCTTGTCCCACGGCCGCCATCTTGGACAAAGAGGTTCAAATGGTTTTTATGGTTTATTTTAACTTCATTTTCCGTCAAGTATTTAATATAGAAAGCCAACCATCAAAAAGACCGAGTACAGAGTAGTTGTGATTTAGAAAATCACCGTAGATTATGCCTACTGCGGATACCACGTAAAAAAAACGCGCTTCCAGACTCTACCTCGTAGGTGGTGGGGAAGAGTCAATAATTAATTAAAAACAATATTTTATTATCAATATTTAAAAAGATTATCATAAAAAATAAACAAGATGCTTAAAAATTATGGCAAATCATTAATATTTATATTTTATATTCATGTATAGTTATGAAAACTAAAGAATAGTATTCGTTTCGCAGCGTTGTAAAACCTTAAATAATAAATAAATTTAAAAATGTTAATAATAAAAATTATTCCTTAAAACACCGTCTATAAAAATGGTCTGATATTATTTTTTTGTGAAATTATTACAAAAAAAAGTTTTATCGACAAATAGATTTTTTTTCTCAATTTTTTTACGGATTTTCGCTTATAACTTTTTTATTTATGATTCTACGACTAAAAGTTACTGAATAAAAGTTGTAGATAATTTTATTTGCAACAAAAAATGTTCATTATTTTTTTTTTGTGAGACCTATAATTTGGCAGATAAACCGTAAAAACCATTTGAACCACTTTTTCCAAGATGGCGGCCGTGGGAAAAGGCTTGCAACCCCCACAAACTTGGATTTAACTTTACATTAACCCTCCCTTCGTATCTAAAAAATAAAATTGCGTGACAAACGCAACCCCAAATGTAACTTTTCAATGGACTACATGTAATTTCGTCACGTGTTTTGATATAGTAACTCATATGCAATATTTTAGGAATTTTACCAACAATTAACTATTCAGGAGTTTAACGACGCAGGACAAATAATTAAATTAAAAAGAAGGAATATTCACCTATCTGCTTACTTCTTTATAATATACTAGCGACCCGCCCCGGCTTCGCACGGGTGCAATGATGATACTAAATATACTACAGAATGTCTTTATATACAACGTTCACAGCTTACCACGGTACCGCCGCAACCACTATGTCCCTGCATTTTAAACCTGTAATATATTCGAAAATATTCATTGAAATTAAATGCTGTAAAAGGCCATTTTGATCTATATTAAATGCACAATATATTTAAGGTACTTAATTGGATAAGGATTAATACTGTATTACTTAAAATCGCTTCGTAAATAAGCCATTATTTCTCGTAAAAAGTAAAGGATAAAAAATGATTATTGTGGGTTATCCTTATGAGATAGACATATGCCATCGCGGACTTTTTTGTAGACCTTTCTTAAGACCTTCTCGTAAGGTTTAGTCAGCGTTTGCAATGTAAACGCAAAAAAATGTGTGTATTTACGGACATCACATTAGAAACCTCTAAAACTATCAGTGTCTCTCTACTATATTATGCATGTATTATACATATAAACCTTCCTCTTGAATCACTATCTATTAAAAAAAACCGCATCAAATTCTGTTGCGTAGTTTTAAAAATCTAAGCGTACATAGGGACAGACGGACAGCAGGCAGCGACTTTGTTTTATACTATGTAGTGATTTTTCATTGTTATAATAAACTAGATTTTCCCTGCGACTTCACTCACGTAAAAGTTTTTTTCTGGATGAAAGATACCCTATGTGCTTCTCTATATCCTTGGCAACGTGTATGCAAAATTTCATGATCGGTTGAGCGGTACAGTAGCGCATAAAATACGAACAAACATAGATTTTTATATATTAGATTTTCGGTTATAAGTACTTACGTGTACGTTTCTAGGCAGTCTGACTAGTTTTGAGCCCGACAGAGGTGGTGAAACTGTAAGATGCAGTTAATACAGTGCAGTGCAACGCCTGATACATCCCGCCACCAAAAACTGTCCAGTTATGTCTACCATGTTGTTCCGAAACATTAAATTGGGTCTCTTGTTTTCTAATGAAACCATTGGAATTAAGAACGAAATCAAACTTAGTCATCAGTTATTAAAGAAACCAAACGAATGCTAGGCTTACATAAATCGCCACACAGTACCCTGAGTCACGGAAATACGTACGTAGATATACCTAGGTATGTATTTTATTTTAGCTGTAGTTTAATGGATGACTCAGACGGCTATCGCTATCTCATCTACTGCCACAACGTCTAGATGAGTTTGATTATTCATTTATGTAACTTACACAGCAGATTTTCGAATATGCGCCTCCCGACTCTTTCGTAAATCTACAAGTGGTTAACTGTTGAGAATTGCGGTTAACATAACATCAGATCCACGCGCCACTATTGCGCTTGTACCTATATACTTCGGCGATAACCTAATTCGTGAAAAAATATTCTATAAGAATAAATGATCGTTATAAAATTGGGTAGTGAATATTTTTATAATAAATTTACAACAATTATTTACTAATTTCTTTTAAATATTCTTACGCAGGACATTATTACAAAGTGGTACCTAGACCAAATGTTGTACTATGTATGATTATCCGTATTCTAGATCTAGTTCCCAGCTAGATCTAGAATACGGATAATCGTATGAAATGCATTTTTTCCTAAATAAGTGCATACAGCAATATGTATGCACTTATTTAGAAACACATGGAAACATTCGGAATATTTGCTTTGATTTTATATAAATTGTCATAAGGTCATCGATTCCTGACTAGAAGAACTAAAATATTTTTTTTATAGGGGCAAACGAGCAGACGGGTCGCCTGATGGTAAATGACTACCGCCGCCCAAGGGCACCTGCAACTCAAGATAGTGGGAGACGGGAGGGAGGGAAGGGTTAGGGCCTCCGGTGACCTCACTCACTCGGCGAAAAGCAATGAAAGCATTGCTTCACTGCCGATTTTTTGTGAGGCCAGGTCTGTGTGAGGAGGACTCCGGTCGAGCCGGCCCATACGTACCGAAGCATGGCTCTCCCACGATTCGTTTTCCCATAATCTATATATTAATACGTAAAGCAAAAATTTTGGATCCCTTTTTACGAGAATTGGGCGGACGGAGGAGTATGAAATTTCGCACACTTATAGTTTATACAGAGAAGAAGTGGCGAATGCTAAAATTTTTGAACAATGTTTTCTACAAAGTTAAACAAATGCAAAAACGGGTACATACAGCTATGAGTGTCCAGTATATATTTTGACCTGTCATGGTACAAAAGTGTATACAATGACAGGTCAAGTAATATTGGTCAATGAAATAAACCATGGCCGAAATTCGACCACCACGCGAACTCTAGTTATAATAATAACGCGATTTAATAAAATTCTTAGTCGTTAATTTAATAAATTTTGCCAGTATGTGATTATATGTGAGTGTATATCGTAAAACTATTCGTCAAAATGTTCGACGTCAAGGAATCGCCAATATACCAATAGGTAAATTATTAACTGGGTAAATACGCTCACGTCATGACCAATAAGATGGACATTTACATTCATAAATACATTTTGTCACTCAGGGAAAATAGAATTAGAGTCGATAAACAAGCAGCAAACAGTTAGGTTCCTATACCTACTTTATTTCTCTCTTCTTTCTAGTGTAGAATGGAGATAACTCTGCATTTTCTTAAGAAAATAATTCTGCAGAAATTAATTTTGCTATGCGCTATTTCCTTCCATCAAATACTTGAATTGGGTATATATACCTACATGTTTGTACTATTGGCAAAGAAGCGGTGCTTTTTAAAACCCTGTTATTGGCTTCACTTGTGACTATGTAAACAAACAGGCTTGATAACAATCGTTAAGAAGCGGGTAAATTTCCTTTGATTTTTTTCAAAACAGTCCGTATAGACACCATAACATGGGTTCCAAATCTGAGACGCGTCGTATTCTAAGTGACTACGAACATACGCACAATACAATATTTTTATTGTTTTCAACTTTTTAATGTTCTTAGATGCTCTAATCACAAATCTCAGTGCCTTATAAGCTTTTACGACAACAGCAACAGATCATAAATAACTCCATGGTCTCTGCTACATGTAACACATTTTAGGGGTTGATTATGTTTAACTGGCATCGGCTACTACGAATTTAATTTTAATAATGTTTAAGCCTTACGGCTTACGCCTTCCAAATAAAATAAAATAAATAAATCTTGGAAGTCAGTTTTAGAGTTCTGTTCTGTAGAGCAAAATATAATGATACTTTTATCATCATCCAAATAATCCTCAATGGGCCGATCGGAGTGATACCACGGCCTCACAGAAAACCGGCAGTGAAGCAATGATTGCATTGCTTTTAATCGAGTGAGTGAGGATTCCCGGAGGCCCTAACCCTTCCCTCTCTTTCCCCCTCCGCCCCTACTCCCACCTTAAAGGGCAACGCACTTGTGACTCTTGAGTCGCAGGTGCCCATAGGCAGCGGTAGTCATTTATCATCAGGTGACCCGTCTGCTCGTTTGCCCCCTATACCATAAAAAAAAGACTCTTCTGCCCCAGATGTAGGTATACATCGACTACTACAACTGCCAGTACCAATAAAGGAAAACTTTTTTATATCCTAAACCATAAAAAAATAAATCTAGGTAAATAACTATCTAAATACATTGTGGTGATTTTCGAAACGTACCTTGGTGGCGCCTATAACTTCAATTTGTGTCATTATCCAGTCAGTCTCGATATTATTAAACTTCTCTACTTCTCCGAAAAGTTCTAGTCCGTCATGTTGTTGCTGTATTGAGTTACAATTGCAACTGCTAATCCTCATCAGATTATCAAATTCTTAAGGTATTATGTTACTCTCAAAGTTTACTTCACAGTTACTGTCGTTTTCTTTAAAATGCCCATTTTTTTTTTATGCAATTGGCCATCATGCAGCATTTTTAAACTACCTTTTCTAGTGGATTTAAATTCAATTTTGCTCGTAGCAGAGGTCATTAGATGTAACACGTTACACGTTAGATGACATTTTAGTAATTTGAAATCTGTTTCAATTGTAGTACGAATATTGAAACACGACAATGTTCAAGTGCAAGCATATTTCATATGACGGAGGATAAATACTTGAGTTTTTATTTTTATTTTTTTTATTGGATAAAAACTCAAGTATTTATCAACTGCTTTCCATCTTACGGTACATAATTACATACATATATCCCTTTTGGCTATATATCACGGCTATAACCATCTTACTGCAATACATACTTTACACGCTCTCAAATAAAAACATATTATAATTCTTTCTAGCGCAGTTGGGTAATGACTTGACAATGCCAATGATTAATTCTCAACAGTAGTGACTATTGAAGTGGTCAAACTGGTAATGAAGAACGAAGAAATAATAAACTCTGGTGTCACTACAGGTTCTGATACTTTACTACGACAAAGAAGCAGTTTTTCTATCGGTTATAGAAAAGTTTTTCCCCCTAACACAACTGGTTATGAAACCCAGTTGCGATGGCATCCTATATTGGAGTTTACTCCTTAAGAATCGATTTTCATATAAGGCGCCCGGTATGAAAAAAATATAAAGAGTAAAATTTAGTGATCGTAGGGCAGCGTAACGCTTTAACGCTTTGTTGTGCTTTTTGTGCTTTATTGGAGTTTACTCCTTAAAGAAAGACGCATGTAATATGTGTATTTAACTTTATAGTTCATAATATAATGTTATATATATATATTATGAACTATATTTTTTATTTATACCTCTTCAATTGATATAAATGTTTAACTGTGTTAATCAAAAAGGTATAAATAAAATATAGTTAGTTTTAAAAAAATGCCTCGCCGGTAGTTGTCCAATTCTTTTCAATAAATTTAATCATTAACATGTTGTACTCTTCGTTT